>CM039138.1:16423519-16616352 GCA_022036555.1 Microstegium vimineum | reverse complement strand
TCACTATAAATCAAGTTTGGGAACTAGTTGAGAGACCAAAGAATCACAATGTTATTGGCACTAGATGGGTCTTTTGCAACAAACAAGATCAAGATGTGAAGGACCGGAAACAAAGACCAAGGGGGGGGGGGTGAATGGGAGCTAAATAAAAATTCCTTTCGGAAGATCTTGACCCTTGTCCTAAACACTGCCCAAAGCAAGAGCTAGGCTCACGACCCACAAGTGGGTGGATGTTCTAGGAGATGTCCTAGGAACACAGCGGGTCTAGCTACAAACCCGGAGAAACAAACCACAACACAAACGGAAAAACACAGCAGGCACAGACGCCGACGGACGCTGAGAAGCTAGGCGTCGGACGGTCTGACACAGTGCGATGGACGCTGGCGTTGGACGCTTGGACGAGCGTTCAGCGCCCTTCCAGAGAGCACTACAGAGAGAAGAACAGACAATAGAGCGTCGGACGCATCTGACGTGCAACCAACGGACGCTGAGGAGCGTCTGACGCAAATCACACAGAGAGCATGTAAAACACAAAAACCGTCGGACAAGTCTGACGCCAACCCAATGGACTCAGGCGACCATCCGACGCCACCAACACAGCGCACAAGACGCGACGGACGTTGGGCGACGGACTTTGAAGAGCGTCTAATGCCAAACCGAAGGACGCCAACACCCGAGGCGACGGACGCTGGCTTGGGTGAGCCCTAGCGTCCAACGAAAATTTACGGAGCATCCGACGCCCACGAACAGGGCATAGAGAAACGTGAAACCCTCGGTTTTCTTCACCACATCTTTCCAAAACCGAATCAAATGGTCACCAACTGCTACCAAACTTTGTAGGCATGATCCTAGTGCAGTTGGGGAGCTATCCCGAAGAGATCATCGCTCAATTTGGGTCGGTTAAACAGGCGCAAAAGAATTTCAGAAGAAAACCCCAAAACGAAGAACGCGAAAGAGAAAACGCCTGATCTATGTGCTCGTGAGGTTTTAGGAAAATTCTTGGGTGCAAAGTTTCTCCTCACAAGTACGAAGAACTTGGTTCAAACGAATTTTGCAAAGCTTCTCTCAATCAAGAGTTCTCATCTCGGAATCAAAAAGAGAGGCAAGTGCAAAACGCGAAGAACACAAGCAAACGAGAGACACGATCAAGTAATCAAACTAACCATGGCTTATGGAGGGTAAGACCTTTGATAACCACCAAAAGATTCTTGAGTTCTTACAAAGGTTGGAGAAATCAACCTAGGGCCCTCGTGAACTAGAGAGAGGTTAGAGAGAGAGAGAGGTGGTGCAAATGATCAGGGTTCAAGAAGTGGGATGAGGGATACCCTATCGGGCTTTGGCTATTTCCCAAAGACCCCCTAGATACATTGAGTGAACTACCTAGCCTAAGCATTGCAGTCCAAGCTCCGGAAAATATCTCCCGCATTTTGAATGGACGGCCCGCTTCCTGCTAGAAGTTGTCGTTGCCTCAACGCAACCTCCAGGATTCTGCCACGTGCCATCCCCGCTTCCTCGGAAGCTCCGTCTAGGTTTTGAGGCCCAAACCCAGGAAACCCGCCACCGGTAGCTTTGGGCTCAACTACCGAACCCCGAGTTTTGAGGCCCAAAGTCGGAAACCGTCCTTCGATGCTTTTGCGGCCCAAACCACCAAACCACTCGACTCGAGCCACCTTGTCCTCGCCCGGTTGGACTCCGAGTACCATGAGCCTCCGCTCGACCCGCTCGTCCGCTGTCTTGACTTGGTCGACTCGGTCCGAGCCCAGCTTCCGCCCTTCACTGCTTTCAGTCCATCGGCACGACAAGCCTCTACTCGACCTTCTCCACGCCATTGACCACTGTCACTAAGCATAGCACCTGCACACCACAAGCCGATAGACAGGCACACACATGCTTTCACAAGAGGTTAGTAGTAAACGCTCAAACTGAAACACTCAAATGTTGATCAAGCACTCATCATAAAACTGAACTACATGGGAATAAACCACCATGTGTTCGCAATCTCCCCCTTGATGAGTGCATTGTCAACACAAGTGCATTTCAAATTTGAGACACAAGGTAAAGTTCTCCAAATGATCAAAAGCTAAGAAAGCCAAAACGGGGTCACTTCAGAGAAGCAAAACGAGTCCAAAACTTAGTTCCCAAAGACATGGGCATTGACTCGACGCAACCAAGCAAATCAAAGCTAGCCCTCAAGAGGAGGCATAAAACGGGCTCAACACCACTAGCAAGCCAAAGATACCAAACAAAGCTCTCAAAGCTCAGAATACCAATTGAAGCATCAATAGAAGCTCAAAGATACCAATTAACCCAAATAAGGCTCAAAAGGCCAAACAAAACCTGTCGAAGCCAACAAGGCAAGCTAGACCCTCCAGAAGAGGCAAAGGCTCAACACATCTAGGAAAAGCCCCCCTGGGCAAAAGCACACTCAAGATACCAAGAAAGGGTGAAAAGAGCCAAGTATGCAAAGAGATACCAATTGAAGAACATTAAAAGCTCAAAAACCACATTTTCTCCCCCTTGGCTAGTGCAAGTATGAAAATGCACTATTTTCTCCCCCTTGGTTGAGTATTAATGAAATGCACATTTCTCCCCCTTGTTGACACATGTAGCTCATCAAAGCTCGAAACTCAAGATTTCGGCCACAAATGCCATGAAGTTCAAAATGAGTGCAAAAGCTTCATACATAGAGCTAAGACAATGAAAGGATGCTCTAAGTGATGTGATCCTGTGAGAATAGGAAAAGCTCAAAGTGCCCAACTAAGACTTGGTTGAGCTAAAGATCACTTTAGAAGGCAAAATAGAGAAGTATACATGTGTGAGCAAGGAATGGGTATCACCTCCTAGAGACAACTAAACAAGGCAAGCAAGATAGTATCAACCTCAAAAACTATCGCATGTATAGCAAGTAAAACTATTCCTAACAAAGTTCATACAACAAGCCAATGACCCAACTGAAACATGTTTTTCATTTTTCAGAGTTTTGCAGCCAAAATTTAGTTTTAGGCACATTAGAAGTGTATGCGAGTGGTTGTAAGCAGAGTGATGCCACTTATCAACCGGGCAAAGCCAAAGAGCTTGACACACCGATTTTGGTCATACACGACACCGCTCAAGTTCAACCCATATGGGAAGCAGTCTCGAAAACACGATGAAGTGCTCACAATGCAAACCCAACTCGATCTTTCCAATTCACAATTCAGAGAGCAATTTCATTTTAGATCAATTTAAACATGGTGCTCAAAGGTAGTGAATGAAGCAATGAAGAGCCATAGTTACAAGCTATATACAAAACATCCAAGAAGGATCTTCAAAAGTCTACTCATGCTAGTGCCATTTCAGAGGTGACATGGGGAATTAAATTCAGTTTTAAAGCTTTTCTAACTTAGCTCTATTGCATATCTATAGATCAAAAAGAGTCTAAGTTAGGCAACACCATAGACACATAAAGCACCTCAAACAGAGCATAGATTCATTATATCAGCTATAGGTATGAAGCTTAAAATTAATTATGTCACAAATGCAAATGAGATGCACAATGTATTGACACCAAATAGCACTAAGAAGACACCAAAGAAAAGAAAGAAAAGACATATAAGAACCAAAAAGAACTATGATACACAAAGAGATTCCCTCAACTGAAAGAGGAAGCAAACACCCAACTCGCCATGAAGGAGAGAAAACGCAGCTTGATCCAAAGGTTTTGTGAGAATATCCGCAAGTTGGTTGTGGGTCTCGATATGCCGGAGGTCAATGTCGCCCTTCTCGTAGTGATCTCGCAACAAGTGAAAACGAACATCAATGTGCTTGGTCTTAGAGTGAAGCACGGGATTTTTGGCCACACTAATTGCACTCGTGCTATCGCAAAGCAGAGGCACCTTAGTAAGCACAAGACCGAAATCCTTCAAAGTTTCAATCATCCAAATCAACTGCGAACAACAGCTAGCCGCGGCAACGTACTCAGTTTCGCACGTCGACTGTGCCACGCTAGACTATTTGCGAGAAGACCAAGACACAAGAGAAGACCCAAGAAACTGGCAAGTCCCAAAAGTGGACTTCCGATCAAGACGGCAGCCAGCAAAGTCGGCATCAAAATAACCGCAAAGCACAAGAGAGGAGGAGGTGAAAAACGAAAGACTAAATTCAGGAGTGAATTGCATGTACCTCATGATACGTTTCACCGCCTGCTTGTGCGAAGTCCGTGGTGATGACTGAAAGCGAGCACACAAGTAGACGACGAACTAAATGTCCGACCGAGTCGCTGTCAAGTACACAAGCGACCCGATCATGCTTAGGTACTCCATCGTATCCACCGCCTCTCCTTCCTCATCCACATCCAAGGCAGTCGTAGTCGATATGGGCGTCGAAAGAGGCTTTTCCTCACCCATGTCAAACTTCTTCAAAATTTCTTTCGTGTACTTGCCTTGATGCACAAACGTTCCTTCTCGGGTTTGCTTGATTTGCAACCCGAGAAAGAAAGTCAACTCGCCCATCATGCTCATCTCAAATTCCCTGCTCATAAGATCTACAAACTTGGCAACAAGAGCATGAGAAGAACCACGAAAAATGATATCATCCACGTATATTTGGACCAAGAGCGAGTCTTTGCCTTGCTTAAGGAGAAAAAGTGTCTTATCTACCGGTCCCATTTTAAAACCCTTAGCAAGCAACAAGGTTCGCAATCTATCATACCATGCTCTAGGGGCTTGTTTCAAACCATACAAAACTTTGTGAAGTTTAAAAACATGGTTTGGAAACTTGGGATTTTCGAAACCGGAAGGTTGTCTAACATACACTTCCTCCTCTATGTAGACGTTTAAGAAATCACTTTTAACATCCATTTTAAATAGTTTAAAAGCCTTAGAAGCCGCAAAAGCTAAAAGGATTCTAATTGCTTCTAAACGAGCTACATGAGCAAAGATTTCCTCATAATCTATCCCCGCCTTTTGGCAAAAGCCTTGCGCTACCAACCTAGCCTTGTTACGCACTACCACCCCATCTTCACTTTGTTTATTTTTGAAAACCCATTTGGTACCTATGGGGTGGCAACATGGTGGAGGTGGCACTAAAACCCAAACGTGGTTTCGCTTAAAGATTTCTAACTCCTCATGTATGGCATTGACCCAATCCAGATCCATCAAAGTGTGTCCAACATCTCGGGGCTCAAAAGAAGCGACAAAAGCCGAATGAGAAAAGTGAGAGATAGGACCTGGACCGCGTGACTCAACGATCAATATCGCCGATGATGTTCTCCGATGGATGCTGCCGCTAGATGTGGCGGGGAGCCTGCCTGGACGAAGTGGCCTCCCCCTCGACAGTAGCTGGAGCTCCCTTAGGTGCAACGGGCACCGACTGAGGAAGCTGCTCGAACGACCCCCATGTATAGGAAGTAGTCGGGTAGGGGCCATGAGCCGAAGTGGACGTCGCAGGGTCGACGGGGGCAGCCGGTGGAGTCGGCTCGGGATCACCCCAATCGGCGTCGTCCTGCTCCTCCTCCACAAAGGTGCTAGTGTTCACCTCATCATTACCTGCAAGCTCAAAAGCGGTGGAAATACAGGGCATAGTTTCATCGAATGTAATCTCAAAAGTCTCCATCACTCGGTTAGTCTCAAGGTTAAGAGCACGATAAACACAAGAGTGAGTAGAATAACCAAGAAAGATACCGTCAGAAGACCGAGACTCAAATTTGTCCAACTTACCGCCCTTTTTGACGATGAAGCACCTGCACCCAAACACCCATAGGTGACTTACCTTGGGTGGTCTCCCAAATCGCAACTCATAAGAAGTCTTCTTCTTGAAAGCACGAAGGAAAATGCGATTGGAAACATAGCAAACAGAACTGGTCGCTTCAGCCCAATACCACCTAGGAGTCCTATGCTCATCGAGCATCGTCCTGGCCATCTCATCAAGGGTACGATTCTTGCGCTCAACAACATCGTTCTACTGAGGAGTGTGAGGTGAGGAAAACTGGTGATCGAGACCCAAAGAAAAACAAAGAGTTGCAAAGTGAGTATTCTTGAATTCTGTGCCATTGTCACTGCAGATAGCTCTCATGTAATTCTTAGGTAGCTCATTTTGCAATCTCAAAATCAGATCTCGAACAAGTGAAAAAGCCTCATCCTTACTCTCCAAAAAGAACACCCAAGAGTATCTCGAGTAGTCATCAACGACTACAACCACATACCACTTCCCTCCTTCTGACCTAACCTGAGCTGGACCAACTGTGTCCATTTTTAAGAGCTCGCGGGTCGAGTGGTCATGATCTCAGTCACAGGAGGATGGAAAGCGACAACCATCTTGCCATGTCTGCAAGGATGGCAAACCAAATCCTTCTTGAACTTTAGCTTTAGCAATCCTTCGATAAGGTCCATTGAGCTAAGCCTTGCAAGCAAGTCAAAACTCAAATGTCCCAATCTCCTATGCCACTTTCAAAGCTCGGAAGAAGAACCGGCAAGAAAACAACGTGAAGGTCCGGAAGAGATAGAAAAATCTGCAGGAAAAACCTTCCCAAAGGGTAAAATCCGGCAAACAAGCTCACCACGAGAGTCCAAAATCCGAGAGAGATTAGGTTTGAAACTCACTTCAAAACCGTCATCAAGGAGTTGTGAAACTGAGAGAAGGTTAAAATGCAAATTCGCAACCAAAGCAACGTCCTTGAGGACAAAAGAAGAGTTCACTCGGATCGACCCTCGAGAGACAACCTTAACTTTACTTTTGTCTCCGAATGTGATATACTTAGTGTGGTGCACGGGGTCGAGGCTGGAGAACCACTCGGCACTTCCGGTCATATGGCGTGAGCATCTGGAGTCCACAAGCCAAGTCACCTCCAGTCCTCCTTCCTACATCAATAAAGAGACATAGGGTGAGCAAACGGTGCAACACTGGGGTTAGTAAACTGTGACGGATACCAGTGTTGTCCCATTTTCCCAAAGACTGGGTTAGGAGAAAAACCAAACATTTCCTGTCCCATGGGAGGATAGCGATCACCACGATGGGGAAAACGTGGTCCGCTAGCGAAGGGAGGAGTGAAGCCACCGCCATGAGGCTCGTAGTCATATGGGTCATGACCAGTACCACGCCGGGCACGACCAGCATGTGATCTCGTCTCCTAAGGCCTAATACCTTTAGGCATTGCACCTCTAGGCCTAGTAGTGCGCCTCCAAACTTCTAGTTCACGCACCCCAACAGGTGTGTAGTACATGTCCCGGTTGTTCAACTCAAGCTGCCTCCGATCATCAGCGAAGTGAGAAAGTTTATTGTCGCTGCGAGAGCTCACCATGACCGATCGAAGCGGATGACAATCGTGTGTCCGTGTTCTCACTGCAAGAATCTGACAGCCTTTACCGACGATGGCAAGGTGCAATCTCATTTGATTCGGTTTGGTTTCGTAGAGAATTACACGGTCTGGACTCAGCACGGTGAAAGTGTCGACCCCAGTGGTGGGGGTGCATCAGGAGTGAGCTCGGCATCGACGACGGCGCACCAAGAGCAACGTGCGCCACACATCTCATGTTCAGCCACAACAACGCCAGCCTGCAACGACAATAACGATTGTGATTATATCACGGTGGAGGATCTACTGGAGGAAATGGAAGATGATGATGGTGGTCAGGAGGCCACCGTGGAGGAACCTGAGGATGTGCAGCTTTTTGATAATTTAGTGAAGCACATCAATGAGGACGACGTTGTGTATGGTTCCCCGAAGTGGTTGGAAAATTTTAGAGAGATGAAGCAGGCGTCACTTGATCCTCTGTATACGGATGGTGGCGAATGTCCGAAAGAGTGCACCGTGCTCCGTTTTATCCTCCACATGTTGATGATGAAGGCCCGACATGGTTGGTCTGACAACAGCTTCAATGAGCTGTTAAGTTACCTTGCTACAACGTACCCGAATGGTAACAAGTTTCCCATGAATACTTATCGGGCAAAGAAGTTGATTCGTCTAGTGTCGATGAAAGTTCGAAAGTTCGATGCCTGCCCTAACCACTGCATCATGTATCGGTCGGGCATTAAGTATGAGAAGATGATGAGCTATCTGCACTGCAACGCGAGTCGTTACAAGAAGAATGCTGGTTGTCGTGTGGATGCAGACGGCTACGAGTCGTTGTGAGGTGGTCCGAAGAAGAAGGGGGCAAGAAGAGCACTGCTGCAGAGAATCGCATCTCAGCTCAGCAGAATGAGGAGGAAGAGGGCTACATGCAAAGGAGAAGTCCGGCAATGTCAGTTTGGTATCTGCCTATGATCGACCGCCTGCGTGCACTATTCGGGAACCCAGAGGATGCCAAGCTCATGTCCTGGCATGCATCAGATGACCGCAAAAAAGGATGATGGCATATCCGGAATTCAGCAATGAGTCAAGGAAAATTCGGTTCGCGCTTAGTATTGACGGGATGAACCCTTCCGGCCAGCAAATTCGGTTCGAGGAGGTGGAGAAGGCTGTCATCCAAGCCAGCAAATCCAAGGACAACATCGAGGTCCGCAGAGGGCACGACATGCTGACCGAGGTCCTAGGAACCCCTGAGCATCGTGGTCGCGTTCGTGGAATGCAGTCGAAGATGAGCTGGTTGTCTGTTGAGACGTGGCGAACCGACTCAAGCAAGTACCGGTCAAGGGAAAGGTACAAGAAAGAAATATTTCAGAAAGGATACGAGGAAGGCGTGTCCGAAATGATTAGTCAAGGAATAAAGAAGGCATTCACCAGCAACGACCCCGAGATGGTGGCTCTGAGGTAACAAATGTTTCGTCAGGCTGGTCTTTCCGCGCCTCCGACTCAAGTTCCAGAAAGACAATTGGTGCTTAGGCTACAAGACATCCAAGAAATCCTACATGTCCAGCTCCAGGTCCTGATCGGGCAGGTAGGCGAAAAGATGTTTATTACAGAGGGAGTTGTACATCCAATCAATGAAATTGTGGAACTCAACATAGATGACATCCCTCAGAACTATGTCGTCGTGACCCCTGTCTGGATTGCGCCAAATCAAGATGATTATGAACTGGATCATCCTAACTTACAGCACCACATAATTCTAGGAACAACGATTGGCCACCAAATCTTGTGGAATCAAGAAGACGTTGAGATCATCCCATTGACACCACAAAATACGCCGACCACCGGCAGATCTCAACCATCAGTTGTCGGGTCTTGTCCCCCTGAACTGGAAGATCCGAATGACAGCGGAGATGGTGACAAGGACGATGGCAGGGACAAGGGCAAGGGAAAGGGAAAGGAGATGGTAATGGCGAAGGTGGGAAGGAGAAGGGAGAAGGAGATGGTGGGGACAAGGACAAGGACAAGGGCATGGACATGGGCACAAGCTCAACCCCTCCTCCAAATAGTCCACATGCGGATCCATTGAGAAGTCCAGCTGCGGACCCACTTGCGGACCCACCTCTGGACCCTTCAGGAAATGCAGAGGCGCATATGGGGGACCCACCTGTGGACCCACCGAGAAGTGCAGATGCACCTATGGGGGACCCACCTGTGGACCCACCGGGAAGTGTAGAGGCACCAATGGGGGACCCACCTGTGGACCCACCGGGAAGTGCAGAGGCACCAATGGGGGACCCACCTGTGGACCCACCAGGAAGTGCAGAGGCACCAACGGGGGATAAGGAAGGGCCAGTGGGGCAACAAGGCACAGAGGAGGCACTAAGGAGCCCACCAAGGAAGGATCCAGACATGAGCGCCAAATCGCTGTCGTACACTACTACATTCGAAAGGTACAGTATCGTGATGCATAATATCATGTTCAACTTTCTATCCTAGCTATAAGATGGTAGTAACCTTTACTATACTCTCTTAACCGTTCTCTAGGCCTCCAAATACTAGCCGACAACTATTTCTGGAGGATAAAGACTGTCCTGACATCTATGAGCGTGGGAAGTTCTTGATTCCTAAGGCACAACTCATAGATGAGGAACTATGGGAAACAAGGAGATTTCATAGGTGGTATATGGAAGCGGCAAAAGCCGGGATGTCAGGTTTTACAATCAAGATTCCCCCGAAGTACTTCCACTTGCCCGACACTATTACTCTTCCCGTAGACTTCCGCAACATGTGGCACCTATTCCGCGAAGAAGACCTTGACATTGTCCAAGTCACCCTATTCAATCTGTAAGTCTCATTGCCAGTTTCACAGATTTCAGCAATACTAATGGTCAACTGTATACTTAGTATGACACGATAACTTCTCCGTGCAGGACGTCGGTGATAGTAGCCAACAAAAAGAGCCATCCTATACTCTACCTCTCTCCAATGCATATTGCTGAGAGAGTCATCAAAGGGTATGAGATAATGGATCTAAAGTTGACCATGCGGCAGAGGAAACAGAAATATGAAAGATGATAAGAAGGCATTGTCAAGGTACATAAACGAAGTGACGAAGAAGGTCCACCCGGATGGGCCGCACTATATCAAGGCGGCTTACCACTTTGGGTAAGTCAAAATTGTACATAGAGCTAAGTGGCTAGAGACATAAACTTACATCGTCGTCGTAACCTGTATTTTGTTTGAATGGTGTAGCAAGGGCCAAGTCGATGGCCACTTGGTTGCATTTCTCATCTATCCTCAAGATGGTAGGGCAGTTATATTTGACTCATTGTGGGTAACAAACAAACCAGGGTACAAGGCCTTCAAAGATTGCTTGAAAACGTAAGTCACCAAGCTTATTGATCATTTACGGTTATATCGTACGTATTCAAATTGTTGCTAACTAACACATGCATTTCGTACAGTGCTTATAGGGCATACCTAAAGGAACCCCAATGCTGGGATCGAAGAAGTGACAAGTTCAAGAAGAAACATTCATACCACTTAAAGATCCGATGTGAATTTCCCGTAAGTATTCCAAAGATTCATTCATGTTTTCTTATTGTATTGTTCTAATGCTTCTGTATCGATCGTGTCGTGCGCTAAACAACCTTATGGATCAAAGGCATGTGGCTTGTACACCTGCGCACACCTAAGGCAGTGCAAGGAGTACACCAGCAGCTGGAAGAAGCTCAAGGCGGGAGTCAAGGAGTGGGAACGCATTATGAAAGATCGTCTTGCTTTCAAGCAACTCAAGGCGGACATCTGTAAGTTCCTACTAGAGAACTGTGTGCTTGAAGGACAAGAATTCTTCGACGATGAGGGTGACCTGGCGGTTCTACCTGAGTTCGAGAAGTTCAAGAAGTGGGACACCATGCTCCGTCCCACGGATTACAAACACCAAGTGGAAATTTGAATTTGAAATGTAATCCTTGGTTTCATTTGTGTATGAGGAAAACAAATGTGTTTGTGCATGGATGTTTGTGTATATATATATGTTGTTTATCTCTGATTTGAAATCTAGATGCAATTTGAAATTTGGATGCAATTTGAAATTATATAATTCAGTTTCTGAATCTGCATTTTTATTTTTTTTAATAAAAAATAATAATAGTGGCGGCCGTTATAAACAGCCCGCTATGGTTAAAGGATTTACTGCCCGCTGCGGTAAATGACATTAACCGCAACGTGCTTCTTATGTTGCCCGCTACGGTTAATGGGTTTTCCGCAGTGGGCACCAGCGCTCGCCACGGTTAATGCCTCATTAACCGTGGCCTTATCATCGCAGTGGATGCCATTGCATGCTGTGAAAAAAACCTTTTTGACCGACACCAAAAATCTGTTTTGACGTAGTGTTATGCACCGGTTGCAAGATTAGAGGAAATTAGAATCCTATTGGCCTATGCATGTGCACACAACATCAAGCTATACCAAATGGATGTGAAGAGTGCTTTCTTGAATGGCTATATCAATGAGCTAGTATATGTTGAGCAACCTCAAGGTTTGAAGATGAGAAGAAGCCTAACCATGTGTACAAGTTGAGAAAGGCTTTATATGGCTTGAAGCAAGCACCTAGAGCATGGTATGAAAGATTGAGGGATTTCCTCTTATCCAAAGGGTTCATCATGGGGAAGGTTGATACTACTATTTCACCAAGAAGCTTAGCAAGGATCTATTTCTGCTACAAATCTATGTTGATGATATCATATTCGGTTCAACCAATCAAGATTTTTGTGAAAAGTTTGGCAAGATGATGGCAAATGAGTTTGAAATGTCAATGATTGGTGAACTTAGCTACTTCCTTGGTCTTGAAATTAAGCAATTGAAGAATGACACCTTTGTAAGTCAAGGCAAGTACATCAAGGATATGATGAAGAAGTTTGGCTTAGAAGATTCTAAAGGCATTAGCACTCTTATGGGCACTAATGGACACTTGGATAGTGATGTTAGTGGCAACATGGTGGATCAAAAGTTGTATCGGTCTATGATTGGAAGCCTACTCTATGTGACCGCTTCTAGGCCGGATGTCATGTTTAGTGTATGCATGTGTGCAAGATTCCAAGCCTCTCCAAGAGAAAGTCATTGGAAGGCTACAAAAATAATATTGCGGTACTTGAAGCATACACAAGATGTTGGATTGTGGCATCCCAAGGGGTATAACTTTGATTTGATTGGATATTCGGACTCCGACTATGCGGGATGCAAGGTTGATAGAAAGAGCACATCGGGCACATGTCAATTGCTAGGCATGTCACTTGTATCGTGGTCATCAAAGAAGCAAAATAGTGTGGCACTCTCTACCGCCGAAGCCGAATACATAAGTGTGGGTAGTTGTTGTGCTCAATTTCTTTGGATGAAGGCAACTTTTGTATCACCCTCAGTTTTAATCACATGCTAAAAAGTGATTAAGCCTAATGAAGTCAGATCATAATGAAATCAAAGACTATAGTTCATATATCGGGAAATCATGAGAAGGTATTTATGATACGTGCCTTATCTCTATTTCCATCGATATGAACCATTGGAAAAGTTTGGTACACTTTGGAAGTAAAACACCACATGGAATGACGACTTTTATAATTACTCGGATTACTTTACGAAGCTGATATAATTATACGAGGTCAACCAAGTCTTGCAGCCTTGCTCAAAAGTCTCAAGTTGAACTCTATAACAAAAGTCGTGAAAGATTCATGTTGCTCGGAAACAGAGGAAATGACCGGAAAATATTCTGTACCCCGATCCGAGTGCAACCGAAGATGTTTTTAATCAGCTTTGATCGACATTTTGGAGATCTCGCATATCGACGCAACTTGAAGAGAAGTTGTAGATTGGATCAAGACGAACAAATCTCGTTCAAACATTGAGACCTGAACCAGAACCAGAAATAGTGAAACAAATGCCCGTATATCGTTAGAACACTAGTTTTTGGTACCCGCAACGTTTTCTCCGGGAACTCATGATTTGCAAACCGTTTGGAATTTGGCAGTGGTTCTTAAAGCAAAGTACTCTATTCGTCGAGATCTTCGCAATGGAATATTCAGACAAATTTTTGGATTGACGGTTTGGAATTTCGGAAGGAAAAACATGAGAAAGTGGCAATTAATGAATTTGGTGTGGAAGGAAAAAGGAAAGAAAATAAAAGCCGGTGGTGGCCGACAGACCACCGACGCTGCCCAAGCCGGCCCGTCACCGCTCGCCACCTGGCTGGCGTTCTCCTGTCCGAGGTGGAGAAAAGGGGCAACCGGCCTCCTTTTCCTCTGCCTCACGCCACTTCCTGCTCCTTCCTCCTCTCCACCGAGCTCTCCCTCCTCCAGAGCTCCTCCGCTGCTGCCGGCGCCGTGGCCCCGCGCCCCAGGTCGCGCGCGTCCCGCTCCTGCGTGGGCGCCCCTCGGCGCTGCTCGCCCCGACGCCGCACGTACGCCCCTGCGCCCCGCGCGCGCAGGCCCGCGCGAGCACGCGTCGCTAGCCCGACGCCCGGCGCTTCGCCACCCGCCTCGACATGCGCAGCTGCAGTGCCGCGGCTCCCGCTCGCCCGCGCCCCGTGTGTGCATGCGCGGCAGAGCAGCCGAGCCCGGGCTGGTGCTGCTCGCCCGAGCAGCCGCTCGCAGAGCCGAGCTGCTCGCTGCGTGTCGCCGCCGTCGCCCCTCCTGCCCTGGCGCCGAGGCCCAGCTGGTGCTGACTGTGGCAGAACCGCTGCTGCTGCTGCTGGCATGGACCAGCAGGCCAGCGCCTCCTTTGCTGGCAACAGCCGTTCGGTGCCCCGTCCTCGACCGGTCGGTTCCCCTCCGCCGTCTCCGTCGTCTCCTGTAAAACCATGCAGAAATGACCAGGATGCAAATAGAAGTTTTTGTTCTATTTCACTCTGCATATATGCTGTGACCCATTAGTTTTCAGATATGTCCCTTGTTTGCTTCATGAAAGTGCAGGGTGCCATTTCTTCAATCCTGCAATAAAATACTCATGGATATGTGGAACTTGTTATTTTATAAAGTATGCTTATGATATGTTTGTTGTATCCTTGATTCTGAGGTTTTTGGCAACATTTTAGTTATATAAAAGTGTATCATTGTTGGTGCCAACAAGATCCCCCAAAGCTTGACCTTTGCTCGTCCCGAGCAAATAATCAACTTAGCCTCGGTGGATCAGGGTTGCTACTATGCTTCATATTTCAAGAGTACTAAATCTACAACAATATACTTCTCTTTTGAATGGAGAAATTAGCAATAAAGACTCACTCATATTACCTTAGTCTTCCATGGGGCGTATAGCTTTATCCTTTGTCTTGGGCGGTTGAGAGATAGAACAACTTGACTTGAGCACTATTTTTCTCATTCTTTCACAAGTTTCATATCGGAGGTTTTGTAAAGTTTTGTAAAATAAAGACTTAGTGTTCCTCGAAAAGAAAGACTAATGTTGGGTGCAATAGACTATATTGCATCAGCTTTTAAATTGATGCAATGAGTCCTGTTGCATCACCATTTTGGCTTGATGTAAGAGAAACTATTGCATCGACATTATGTTCGAAGCAAAAAAAAGTGTTGCATCAACATTTATTGGATGCACAAGTAACTATTACATCGTCATGAGGGTGGATGCACAAGCAAATATTGCATCGAATTCATTGCAACATACAAATTCATAATAATGCAGAATACAATGGCACAGAAAGGGTATCATATTAATAATTAACTTGGATCATCACCATTCAATAGTTTGTACAATATAAGGAAGTCAAAGGCCTTCCTATTTGAAAAAAGACAATCATAAACTAAAATATATCTCTTAGCACAGATGAACATGACATCTTTCTCATTGCACAATATTTGATTCATTTTAGCTTGCCAACACTCCCTCAAGGTTGATCATCCTGAAAAAGTCAAAATTACATGCATTAGTAATATATAGTTGATCACACAGTAGGAATCAAACATAGACAACACATGATAGATAACTGAAAACAATATTTTAGTGTTTAGCAAATAAAATTGATATTGATTCATGTATGAGTTTTGCAACTCATAGCACATACAAAATAAAGGCAATTTTGTATTATATAAATGCAACAAGATGATAATAGATATTTTATCTTCCATATTATCTCATACACAAACACTATTATAACGCCCGTGCTAACGCTACGGTTTTATCAAAGCAAAGGTGAGACGCGAGGGGAAGCTGAATCCGGTGTCAAGATCACACCTTTGCGTGTCCCAGTGGTGGAGGGTAGGAGAGTGAAGGTCCAAACAAGAGAGCTCAAGAGGGGCTATACTTTGTTCACCTTGAGAAAGGAAGTCCTTCCCGAGGAGCTATTGGCGAGGAGGAAGACGATGCATCTTCCGATCTCATGCACACTTCGAGTGGCATGCCTCCTCGACCATCATGGCTAGAAAGACCACGAGCATCCTTCTCGTCCACACGAGACAGGGAGCATCGTGAATTACGACAACAATTTGACCATCTCACCAATACCTTTGGTGAGCTACGTGTTGAGCACAATGAGACAGCACGCATCGCCCAGCAAACTGCCGAAGAAATCCAAGCAATGCAAGAAGAACAATACCGGTATTGGGCCACGTGGCGGCAACTAAATCCATATCCGCCGCATCAATGAGCAAAGGATAAGCTTGGGGAGGTTCCCTCCCCCACTATGGTAAGTTTTTAATTTCAGCATTTATATTCATGCATTTCTTGCTTATCTTTGTTTTGCATTTAAATACTGCATATAAAAAAATGTGCATATGATAAAAATAAAAAGACTTTCTCTAAGTCGCTCTCACATATTACATGAAAATTAATATCTCCTATGGAAATGATGAATAGTTGCTCTGCTAAGTGTTTCTCTAGACCTTAGTTTACAACTTGGTCTTCTTTAAGTATGGATTACTTGGCTTAAAAGAAAACATCATGAACCTCAAACTTTTGTGGGTTGCAAATGCTGTAACTAAGTCTAAGTTGTTGTGAGGCATGATTTGACAAGATAAGAGCTGCTATAATATTGTTCTAAGCAAGAATGACTATCGGAGTTTTATTTATTAAAATGATAAAAACACTTCTTGTTCCTCATGGTGAAAACTCCTACCAAAGCCATACATGTTCTTTCATGATCTAAGCTTTCTACATAAGCTGCTTGTTTTGTGTTGAGTTTGGTTAAGTTTTGTGACCCTTGTTCAGAAATTTTTTCATGCTCCCAAGATCAAGATCACGTACACGCCACATATACATGCTGCTTCTACACTGGAAGTACGTAGAAACATGCCTTACATTTCCACATAGTTCATACTCCATGCTCTAAGTAGAAAAAATCTCTCTCTAGTTTGTTGCTATCAAATGAGACACAGACTATGCAAAATTATGAAAATTTCAGGGACATTCTAAAATCCTAATCTTTATGAGCAATCCAAAGCTCTCTAAAAAATGAAAAAAATGAATGAGCATCTTCAAAGCTCATAGAAAAACTAAAAAGATAGCTATGTCTCAAAATAATAAGTTAGGAAAGAGAGATCATCCACATATAGGAGTGTTGATCATTTGCCATGTTTCCACACTGTTGACACAAAAAGCGTCAGGATCTGCGAACACCTTGGGCTTTTACCCGAATTCGATATCCAAAGGTGTGCCAATCGAGTTGACCAGTTAATCAACAAGGACAATAACTAGAACAATATTTGAATGAGAACAACGGCGATGCGCCCGGATATCAAGGCTCAAACTTGATCATGATAACTAGAGTAGAGCTGAACAAGACAACAGCGATGCGCCCGGACGTCAAGGCTCAGGTTGCTCAAACGCGGAACTTGCAAGGGTTGACGGAGATCAAAGAGATGCAACCCGTCGAGACTTGAAGAACTCATAGATAAACTAAAACTAATGCAATAAAAGGGTAAATTGCAGTGAAAGTAAATAAAAAGTAATTGGTTTGTTTGATATATGATTGATTCTTTTTCTCACGAGCCCTAGGTACATATTTATACTCCAGCAATAGGAGTTGTAGATAGACAGGACTCGCACCTTTCCTAAACAAAACAAACCCCTATTTTAAAGGAAAGAACTGACTCACGCAGGAGTCGGACCCAAATAACAATATTATTTTCCTAAACAGACACTTCTATTTTTAAGGAAACAAACGACTCGTGCAAGAGTCGGATTCAAACTTCTACAACAATACTGGTATGAGATCACCAGTTTCCTTATGTCTTCTCTTTGATGAAACTTTCCATCGGCAGACTCTTCAATCCGCAACTTCCTTCTATTGCCATCGGCAATCCTCTGCTGACATCAACCGCCACATCACCCTGTGCTCATCGGCACCATCTCCTTATCGATAATACCTTCCGATCGGCAACTCTTCACCTCCACTGGTAACTTGTCTTTACCAATTAACTCCTATCGGCAAGAATCGTCCAGCTTCCATCGGCAATAAACTTATCCTTTTTGCAATATTCACTCTCATCGGCAACACTGACCAATGACCTCCCGATGCCGATAGAAAACGGCTACCGTTCAATGCAAGTCTTAGCTCATTTGACACATGCCAAAAAATGGTGTCAACATATGCCCCCCAATTTCAGAGTGTAGAATACGCGCCGAAATTTTCTCTACTGTAAACTTCCCTCCAAGATACTTGCACGACCTCCTCGATTACCGCGCATAAAAATTGCAATTTATCAACAAAATTCCGTGACTGCAACGTGAACAGTTGTAAGCCCAATCATATCTCCTCGATTGCCACACATACCTATTGCATACCCTTCTATATTGCTGCTCAGTGCAAATTAAATTCCAA
The DNA here is from genome assembly GCA_022036555.1 of Microstegium vimineum. Classification (NCBI taxonomy): domain Eukaryota; kingdom Viridiplantae; phylum Streptophyta; class Magnoliopsida; order Poales; family Poaceae; genus Microstegium; species Microstegium vimineum. The sequence goes on along the minus strand of CM039138.1, from coordinate 16,598,263 downwards.
AATACCCCTGACCAGGCTTATAAAAGTCACCACTATCCAATCTGTTTTTTACCCTGAGCCTACATTCACTTTCATTTGCCCTCATCTTCAACCTCGGCGGCGGCTCTGAAGAACAGTTCTGTGAACTCAAGTGACGGCGACTTCCTCAAGCAGAGCACGAATCGCAAGGACCTCCCAAGTTTTAATGGCGATCCCCTTCAATGTTCCCAAAGTAAATCTGCTCCCTTCTCACTTCATCTCCTGCAAGTTTCTTTTTCATATTAATTTCGTAATCCTTTTCCCCTTTCTCTTTTTGATTTTTTCTGAAACCTAGGAAATGTACAACAAGGTAGTAATCCCCATTGAGCAATCCAACTTTAACTGTCTAGGCCTAATGGGAAACACCGATCCTACCAATCTGATCAACGCAGAGACCAACCGCATCCCCTTCAGATCTGAGCGCTTTAGTCTAGGGTTGTGGAAAGATGCCTTTTGTTCATGGCCCAAACCCACCAAAGGATGGAAGAACTGGTATCTCAGAATAATCAGAACACAGCAAGTTTACTGGGCAGAGCACAACCTAGATGAGTGCATTAGACTCTCTATTGCCGACATGGCAAAGAATGAGAATATGATGATGGCTGCTTCTTATTTCTGGTCCGATACAATGAATGTCTTTCTGTTCAGACATGGACCAGCTACTCCCACCCTTGCCGATGTGCATATGCTTACCGGCCTTGATGTCTCTTCTGCCGATCCCTCCAACCTCTTCGGTAGGAAAGCCGAATATAATGCGAACACACGCAATATCGGCGGTTGGACCGGATACATCCGAGAAAACCAGAAGACTGGATCTGTAGGTCAGAGGGAGCACGCCACTTTCTTGAATATGTGGTTGGAAAAATTTATCTTCTGTGGCAGAACAGTTGGACCTACCACCATGTACCTTCCCGCAGCAGAGCTTCTAGCCAATGGAGAAAGACTTCCTCTTGGCTGATACCTCCTTGGATCGGTATACCACCTCCTGCACCAAGTATCCAAGAAGCTATTGCTATGCGAGTCCATCGGCAACCTCGGGGGTCCTTGGTGGTTTATAAACATGTGGCTAAACGCACACATGTACAAAGTTCTCCAATTTGACTTGTTCACTCAGCAATTTCCAAGGGATATATCAGAGGACTATGTATTTGATGATGATGAATCGGCAACTCGTCCCCCACTCAATTTTGGGGAGGCTATCATAGTGTTACCAGGAACCGATGCCAATGCAGACCAATTTGGCAGGTTCTTTCAAAAGCTTTACAATGGAATCCCTGCTGCAGAATGGCTTTGGTGGCCCTACGTTGATGAGAACAACCGATTCCCTCTGTTGTTCAACCTTACCGATTGGAATATACCGCAAAATGAAGTAATCATGAAGGCTAGCATTGTTCCCCGAGCCATTCCAGTCAACATCTTTGGAACTGGGAAGAATGCTCCTACGTCTTATGAGTTCTATTACCCATCGGCAGCAGCAAGACAACTGACATTTGGTCAATTGCCGATTAAACTTAGCTACGCCAACGTGATAAAGCCAAGAGAAGTCATCTCCAGCGCCATGGACTGGAACATGATCATTAATCTTTCTCCTCATGCTGATACATCAAACATTGACCTATCCTCTTGGGCACCAACATCCTTTATTACGGAGGCATACAAATCTTGGTGGCAAGAATGGAGAAGCCAACTGTTCGCCAGATCATCGCACTACTATCGGCATTTGATCGACACCGATCACATCATTCCCGATGATGCAGTAAGTCCATTCTAATGCATTTCTTATTATTTACTTCCACTATTGGCATCTGACCCTCTTTTACTTAATAGGTTGACGATCCAATCCCCCGAATGAGCAAGAGCGACAAGTACTTCCATCTTCGGATAATGAGCCCCGCATCAGTCATCGGCAACAAGGCTCCTACATTGGCTGCCTTTACACCTCAAAGGGTACCTAAGGTTACCCTCAAGCCTAAGTCGACACCTGCAAAGATCATCGCTAATCCATCGGCTACTGCCGCCATCTTGGCGCGAGCTTTTGCAGTAAGTTTTATTTCACTCATACCGATTACAAACTCTTATCGGCAACATTTACTTCGTTTAACTTGCACCAAATATTTTTACAGGCAGCGGGGTCATCGGCAGCTACTCCGAATGTACAAGTTTCTCCAACTCATGTTGCCGATGCCCCCCAAGCTCCGCAACCAAAACGGGTCGGTTCACCAACTGCTGCCCCGAAGAAGAAACGCTTGAGGCGAGCCACCCCAACTGCATCACCAACTCCTGTTGACGCACCAATAGCAGAGCCACCATAGGCATCCATCCCTGAGCAGCCAGCGGACGAAACTCCCGACCATGAAACGACACCACCGCTGCAGGAACCAGCCGCAACAATGGAGATAGCATCGGCATCAGTACCAGCACCTACACCAGATAAAATCCCTGACCAGAGGATGGCATCATCGCCACAGGAGCCAGCCACCACAGCAGAGGCTGCACCAGCAACAGTACCACCAGCACCAACCGCTCCTCCTACGGAGGCAAGTTCATCGGCAACCGTTGCCGATCTTCAAGATGAAGCCATGCCAACGGCCTTCCCAAGTCCTAGGTAAGAAATCCGCTTTAAGATGGTAAGCCGACTGTCATAAAATTCGCAACATCACTTATGATTGGCAAGCTCTAATCTTGTTCCTTTTCAGGCCCAAGACTCTCCGAACAACCTGTTCTCCTTTGCCATTGACCTTCCCGATGAAGAGCGAGATGAAGAAAGCTCCGCCCCAGCTCCAGGCACTATATTAGTAGACATCAAGTCTAAGCTCGGAGCACTGCTACTTTCACTGCAACAAAGCACACCTCTCCTAGTTCAAGATTACACTGCATCGAAAGTGGCTTTCAAGGAGATTCAAGGCCATCTACCTGCCGACATCGAAGAAACACTTTTCCAAGGAGCATTCCTCGAGAGCCGACAACTCCAATACCAACGGGCCTCACGCCGTATTGCCGATAGAAACGCTCAATCAAATCTTGAAGAGGAAATGCTCAAGTTCAAACAGGTTGCCGATGAGAAGCACAAAGGCATCGGCCATTTAGAAGCTTCTAGTATTACTCTTGAGCAAGAAATCGTCCACTTATCGGCAAGGAGGGAAGAGTTGCTGGCCGAACTGAAGAAGGTTGATGAAGCCCTGAATGTGACCAGCCAAAATAAAGCTCAACTGCCCGATGCTGTTAAAGCCCTGCAACAAGAGATCCAAACGCCCAACAAGCTATCTTGTTGAAAAGAAAGATCAAGCCAGTTGAAGGGTCTGTCGATGATGATGCCAGGGAGATAGAAGAAGCAGATTAGATTCGCTTGCGTGCGATAACATCCATTCAATCCCTGTTATAATCTGTTGTATCGGCAAGCATAACACTGATACTTGATTCTGCTTGTAATATAATGCCAGTACGTTTTTACCGATGTCTTATAACTTTTTCTTTCATCGGCGTTCCAACAGATACCTTATGCATCTATCCAAATACTAGGGTAATATTTCTTCAAGTATTTACCGTTGATTGCTCTAGGAAACGCAATCCCTTCGGGGGTTTCCAAAATATATGCATTACCTGGAGCAGACTGATTTATCCGAAACGGACCCTCCCAATTAGGAGACCATTTTCCAAACTTAGAACTCTTAGTCCCAATCGGTAAAATCAATTTCCACACCAGATCACCATCGGCAAATTCTTTCACCTTTACCTTCTTGTCATACCATCTGGCAATCCTTTTCTTATTCTCTTCAATGCTGATCAAAGCCCTCAATCGATGACTTGCTAAGTCTTCTAACTCGTCCTTCATAAGAGTATCATACTCATCGGCTGTCAATTGATCTTGAGAAAACAGTCGCCTAGAACCAGTTTTAACTTCCCAAGGTAGGACAACATCGTGTCCATAGACCAACTGATACGGCGAAACTTTGGTTGCACCATGACACGCCATCCGATACAACCATAGGGCTTCATTTAACACTATATGCCACCTTCTAGGATTTTCTTCAATCTTGCGTTTGATAAGCTTAATAACTCCTTTATTAGTCGCCTCAGCCTGACCATTAGCTTGGGCATAATAAGGAGAAGAATTCAATACCTTGAACCCCATACCAGCAGCAAACTCATCAAATTCTCTCGATGTGAACATGGTACCTTGATCGGTGGTAATAGTTTGATGAATACTGAATCGGTAAACAATGTGTTCTTTTACAAAATCTACCATGTTTTCCGATGTCACCTTCTTCAAAGGAATTTCTTCAACCCACTTTGTAAAGTAATCGGTAGCGACAAGTATAACTTATGCCCCTTGCTTGATGGCGGATAAATTTGACCGATGAGATCAATAGCCCATCCTCTAAATGCCCAAGGCTTGATTATAGGATTCATTGCCGATGCAGGTGCCCTCTAGACATTACCAAACTTCTGACAATCTTGGAACCCTTTAAAATAGTTGAAGCAATCTTCAAGAATTGTCGGCCAATAATATCCATTCTGCCTAATCATCCATTTCATCTTGAATGCCGATTGATGTGCTCCACACACACTCTCATGGATCTCGCCCATCAACTCCTTTGACTCTTCTCTACCAAGGCATCTGAGCAAAACTCCATCAATTGTCCGATAATACAATTCATTGTCAAGGAGCACATACTTGGTAGCTTGAAACCTTAGACGCCTTTCAACCTTCTTAGACGGATCTCTTAAGTAATCGGCAACCTCTTTCCTCCAGTCATCGGCAACCATGACTTCTTGAATCGGCTGATATCCTGAAGCATTCTGTGCTAACCGATTGGCCTCTTCATTATGCAACCTAGGAATATGCTCAAGGCGGTACTCTTTGAATTCTTTTAATAACTGCAAACACTTCTCATGGGTTGCAATTAAAGCTTCACTTCGGCACTCATATGTTCCAATCAATTGATTAATTACTAACATAGAATCACCGAAGATCTCAACAGCATCGGTACGTACCTCCCTGAGCAATTCCAACCCCTTTAGCAGAGCCTGGTACTCAGCCTGATTGTTCATCGAGGTAGGAACAATCGGCAGTGAAATTTCGTATTTCTGTCCTCGGGGTGAAATCAAGAGAAGACCGATACCTGCCCCTTGTTTGCACGTAGACCCATCAAAGAACAAAGTCCAAGGAGCAATCTCTATAGAACTTATCATATTGCAATGCTGAGTAACAAAATCAGCCATCACCTGACCTTTAACTGCCTTAGCCGATTCATACCTTAGATCAAATTCAGAAAGTGCAAGAATCCATTTGCTGATTCTCCCACTCAATATTGGCATCGACAGCATATACTTGACCACATCATCTTTGTAGATAACAATGCACTCAGCCGATAATAAATAGTGTCTTAATTTTATGCAAGAGAAATATAAGCATAAACATAATCTTTCTATGGCCGAATACCTGGCTTCAGCATCTACCAGCCTCTTGCTTAAATAATAAATCACACGTTCTTTCCCTTCAAATTCTTGGATTAAGGCTGACCCGATAACACCATCATCGGTAAACAAATACAACCTGAAGGGCTTCCCGAGCTGAGGTGGAACCAAGACTGGAGGGTTTACCAAATATTTCTTGATCTCCTCCAAAGCTAACTGCTCTTTCGGGCATTCAGTTTGCCGTCTGCTTGTGTGCTCGTTTCCGGGCGTCCCCACGGACTTCGCACAAGCAGGCGGTGAAACGCATCATGAGGTACCTGCGATTCACTCCCAAATTTGGTCTTTGGTTCTCCACCTCTTCCTCTCTTGTGCTTTGCAGTTATTCTGACGCCGATTTTGCCGGTTGCCGACTTGATCGGAAGTCCACTTCTAGGACTTGCCAGTTTCTCGGTTCTTCTTTGGTTTCTTTGTCTTCTCGCAAGCAGTCTAGCGTGGCACAGTCGACGTGCGAAGCTGAGTACGTTGTCGTGGCTAGTTGTTGCGCGCAGTTGATTTGGATGATTGCCACTTTGAGAGATTTTGGTCTTAAGCTTACTAAGGTGTCTCTGCTTTGTGATAGCACGAGTGCAATTAGTGTGGCTAAAAATCCCATGCTTCATTCAAAGACCAAGCACATTGAGGTCCGCTTTCACTTCTTGCGTGATCATTACGAGAAGGGCGACATTGACCTCCGGCATGTCGAGACCCAAAACCAGCTTGCGGATATTCTCACGAAGCCTTTGGATCAAGCTGCGTTTTCTCGCCTTCGAGGCGATTTGGGTGTTTGCTTCCCTTTTTAGTTGAGGGAAGATTTTTGGGTATAGTTCTTTTTGGCTCTTTTTGTCTTTTCTTTGTCCTTCTTCTCAATTGGTGTCTTGTTAGTGTTAGTTGGTGTCATTGCTTTGTGCATCTCATTTGCATTTGTGACATAGTTCATTTCAAGCTTCATACTTATAGCCGATATAATGAATATATGCTCTGTTTTGAGGTGCTTTATGTGTCTATGGTGTTGCCTAACTTAGACTCTTTTTTATCTATAGATATGCAATAGAGCTAAGTTAGAAAAGCTTTAAAACTGATTTTAATTCCCCATGTCACCTCTGAAATGGCACTAGCATGAGTAGGCTTTTGAAGATCCTTCTTGGCTGCCTTGTATATAGCTTGTATCTATTGCTCTTCATTGTTTCATTCACTACCTTTGAGCATCATGATTAATATCTAAAATGAAATTGCTCTCTGTTTTGTGAATTGGAAAGAACGAGTTGGGTCTACATTGTGAGCACTTCACCGTGTGTTCGAGACTACTTCCATATGGGTTGATACTTGAGCGGTGTTGTGTATGACCAAAACCGGTGTGTAAAGTCCTTTGACTTTGCCCGGTTGGTAAGCAGTGGCATCATTTTGCTTACAACCACTCGCATACAACTTAAATGTGCCTAAAACTAAAAATGGGATGCAAAACTATGAAATTTGGAAAATTCATTCAGTTGGGTCATTGGCTTGTTGTATGAACATTTGCTAGGGATAGTTTTACTTGCTATACATGAGATTGCTTTGAGATAGATCCTATCTTGTTTTCCTTGTCTAGTTGTCTCCAGGAGGTGATACCCATTCCTTGCTCTCACATGACTTGCTCTCTAAAATAGCTTCTATAGTGATCTTGAGCCCAACTTGAGTCTTTGTTGGGCACGTAGATCTTTTTCCTATCCACATAGGGTCACATCACTTAGAGCATCTATTCATTGTCTTAGCTCTAAGTATGAAGTTGTTTGCACTTATTTTGCATTTCATGGCATTTATAGCCGGACTTTGAGTTGTTGATGAGCTACATATGTCAACAAGGGGGAGAAGTGTGCATTTCATTCATATACAATCAAGGGGGAGAAAATAGTGCATTTTCATACTTACATTAGTCAAGGGGGAGATTTTGGAATGTGTGGCCTTTTGAGCTTCAGTCCGCCTTGGTTTTCCGATTGGTATCTCTTTAAATTGGTATCTCCTTGCTTAGCTCGTTTCACCCTTCTTGGTATCTTAAGTATGCTTGTTCCCAGGGGGAGTTTTTGCTAGATGTGTTGATCCTTTGCCTCTTCTGGAGGGTCTAGCTTGCTTTGTTGATTTCGACAGGTTTCGATTGCTTCTTGAGCCTTAGGGGACGTAAGTGGTTTCAATTGGTGTATTTTGAGCTCCCCTAGTGTTTATTTTGGAAGTCTGAGCTTTGAGAGCTGTGATTGGTATCTTGGCTTGCTAGTGGTGTTGAGCCCGTTTTTGTGCCTCTTCTTGAGGGCTAGCTTTGTTTTGCTTGGTTGCGTCGAGCCGTTGCCCATGTCTTTGGGAACCAAGTTTTGGAGTCGTTTTGCTTCTCTCAAGTGACCCCGTTTTGGCTTTCTTAGCTTTTTGGTCATTTGGAGAGCTTTACCTTGTGGCTCAAATCTGAAATGCATTTGTGTTGATAATGCACTCATCAAGGGGGAGATTGCGAACACATGGTGGATAAGTACCCATGTTTGTTCAGCTTTATGATGAGTGATCGTCCAACACGTGAGTGTTTCAGTTTGAATGGCTTACCCTAACCCTTTGCGAAAGCAAATGTACATGTCTATTGGCTTGTGGTGTGCAGGTGCTATGCCTAGTGATAGTGGTCAATGGCGTGGAGAAGGTCGAGTAGAGGCTTGCCGTGCCGATGGACTAAGAGCGGTGAAGGGCGAAAGCGGGGCTCGGACTAAGAGACCATGGGCGTCGGTGGACTAGCTGTGGTGGCTAGTACTTGGCACCGGCAAGTGCGAGAAGACATGGAGGTAGACCGAGTTGACCAAGTCAAGACGGCGGACGAGCGGGTCGAGCGGAGGCTCATGAGACTCAGATCCGACCGGGCGAGGACAAGGTGGCTCGAGTCGAGTGGTTTGGTGGTTTGGGCCTCAAAACCATCTGAGGATGGTTTCTGAGTTTGGGCCTCAAAACTCGAGGTTCGGTAGTTAAGCCCAAAGCTACCGGTGGCGGGTTTCCTTGGTTTGGGCCTCAAAACCTAGGCGGAGCTTCCGAGGAAGCGGGGATGGCACGTGGCGGAATCCTGGAGGTTGCATCGAGGCGACGACAACTCCAGGCAGGAAGCGGGGCCGTCCATTCAAGATGCGGGAGATATTTTCCAGAGCTTGGACTACAATGCTTAGGCTAGGTAGTTCACTCAATGTATCTAGGGGGGTCTTTGGGAAATAGCCAAAGCCCGTTAAGTAGGGGATGAAGGGTTATCCCTCATCCCATCTCTTGAACCCTAATCACTTGCCCCCCTCTCTCTCTCTCTAGTTCATGAGATCCCTAGGTTGTTTCCACCAACCTTTGTAATAACTTGTTTTTGTTGCGAGGAATCGGATGCCGTAACCTCCGTAAGCCATGGTGGCTTCGATTTGTTGATCGTGTCCCTGTTTTGCTTGTGTTCATCGTGTTTTGCTTTTTGCTCCCTCTTTTCCCGAGATGATTTCTCTTTGTAGGGAGTAGCTCTTGCAAATCCGTTTGAACCAAGTTGTTTGTATTCGAGAGGAGCATCTTTGCACCGAAGGATCCATCCTCAAACCTCTCGAGTACACAGATCGGGCGATTTCTTTGCGGTGTTCTTTATTTTGGGGTTTTATCCCAAAATCTTTTTGTGCCTGTTTAACCGACCCAAATTGAGCGATGATTTATTCGGGATAGCTCCCCAACTACACTAGGATCATGCCTACAAAGTTTGGTTGCAGTTGGTGACCATTTGGTTCGGTTTTGGGAAGATTTGGCGAAGAGAAAAACACTTTTTGCGTTTCTGCGCTCTGCTCGATGGCGTCGGACGCTCTGATCCTTGGCGTCGGACGGTCCGTCGGGGCGTCGGACGCAAAGGCGTGCTGACGTCAGCGTCCGTCGCGACCGTCCGCGTGTGTGTGAGTTTGGCATCAGACGTTGTCCATCGTCTGTCGCCCTGCGTCCGTCGCTTTGCTGTTCTGTGTGGTTTTACAGTGCTCCCTGGAAGCCCGATAGACGCTCACCCAAGCGTCCGTCGCCCAGCGTCCGACGCTCTGTCTTCTGCTTCTCCTCTGCAAGGCTCTCTGGAAGGCCGACGGACGCTCGCCTAATTGTCCGTCGCCATCGTCCGTCGCGCTGTCTTCCAGCGTTCGTCGCCCTGCTGTCCAGCGTCCGACGCCTGTCTATTTGACTGATTTGCTTGGGGTTTTGCCTCTTTCTCATAGGGGTTGAGAACTCAATCTAGGGTGTTTCCGGTGAGATTTCCTCCACTGCCGGTGAGCTTTCATTTGCTCATTTTCTCCTAAATCCCCGCTCGCGTTGCTCAGGGGTTGGTTTTTGGGAAGAGTGGCCCGAATATTTCGAGAGAAATTTGAGGCTCCCATTCACCCCCCCTATGGTCACCGTTCTCGGTCCTTCACCCACCTTGCTTAGCTTGGGAGGAGGAAGCCACCTTAAAAGGGAGAACCATCCTTCCCCTATTAGACTAGTCTTTTAGTGAGATTGGGTCTTTCTTCGAGTGTGTGTGCTTAAGAACTGTTGGGGTCCGGGCAGCCTGAATTTATCGGGCCTAGGCCAACCCTACCTGGGCCGGATGCATCATTTGGTATCAGAGTTGGGCCCTTGTTTAAGGGGGTGGGAATGATGAGGACATCCTCCATTATTACCCGTTGGCAAAGACGCAACAAATAATGGGCGTTGTAGTCGGGCGGCGACCGTGTGAGCCTCTGAATAATCCCACCTTGCTTAGCTTGGGACGAGGAAGCCACCTTAAAAGGGAGAGCCACCCTTCCCCTATCAGACTAGTCTTTTAGGGAGATTGGGCCTTTCTCCGAGTGGGTGTGCCTAAGAATTGTTGGGGTCCGAGCAGCCTTAATTTATCAGACCTCGGCCAACCCTACCTGGGCCGGATGCATCACTGCTCAACATAGACTAGCTCTTGGATAAGGCCGTTGAGGAATGCACTCTTCACATCCATTTGTTGGAGCAAAAGCATAGGCCAAAAGCATTCGAATTGCTTCAAGCCTAGCCACCGGTGCATAGGTCTCTTCAAAGTCCAAGCCCTCCACTTGAGTGAAACCTTGAGCAACCAATCTTGCTTTGTTCCTTGTCACCACGCCTTGCTCATCTTGTTTGTTGCAAAAGACCCACTTGGTTCCAATCACATTTGTATTTGATCTTTCCACCAAGGACCAAACTTTGTTCCTTTCAAAGTTATTTAACTCTTCTTGCATAGCCATCACCCAATCCGGATCATCGAGAGCTTTCTCAACCTTGAGAGGTTCCAAAGAGGAGACAAAAGAGTAAAATTGACAAAAATTTGTCAAATGTGAACGAGTAGTTACCCCCTTTTGAAGACTCCCAAGTATGTTATCAACGAGATGACCTCTTTGAATTGTTTACCTCAATCTTGGGTATTATGTGGCTTCTTGTTGGTCTGCTTGGTCATCATACTCATACTCTTCAAATATTGGTTGTAGGTTCCTTGGAGTTGCAGGTGAACAGCTTGCTGCTGCTTCTCCGTGGGGAGCGGCAGTGCTGGCCTCTGGGCCGGCAGTGCCGCCACTACAAGACTCGGACAATATTGCCACACTACCCTCCGTGCAACGCCTGAAAATCTATGGTAAAATGGGGACGTTCTGCAACATTGGTCCAAACCGTGGCAATGTTATCCCTATAGCAGCTTTTTTTATAAACCGTGGCCATAGGTTTGCACGTTTGCCATGATGACATTTTCGTGGCATTAATGTTGATTAGCGTTGCAACTATCTGGTGCTCTTGCAACATAAAGTACATAGTTGTTATTCATTCATTGTATTGCTACAGTGTTGGTGGGTTGCAAGGTTGCTCACGACCATTGCAATTAAGGTGTTGGTTATTGCAACTGAATAATACAATTATGGCAATATAAACCTAGAATTGTCACACATTTGGTACGTTGTAAGAAGTTCTCAGGACCATTACAATTAGGTTGTTGGTTATTGCAACTGAATAATAAAACTGATGCAATATAAAGCTAGAATTGCCACAGTTGTTAATTGCAATATGAGTGTTATAGACGAGGCAAAAGTGTGTACTATTGCCACAGATATGTTTGGTATCGCAACGATCTATTTTTTATATGTGATTTGCATCTATTGGGCTATATGTGCCTTTGGTCCCGGACAAAGATACAAGTCACATGGCCTCTGAATCAAGGTTTGCTTAGAATAGAAAAAAGAATAAGATGAATAAGCTGGAAAAAAGAAAAAAATGGGTGTTGCTATGATAGATGCGTCCAATAAGTAAATTGTTAATTTTTTAACAAAAAAATACCTGTGAAGGGAAGAGGAATTGAACCTATGCCCCTAGGACTATCTAGGTCATGAACAAACCACTAGGCTACTTATATGTTAATGCATGATCTAAATTTTTTAAAATATTTGTGGGTCTAAGTCTCATCAAACAGGGTTAAAATAAATAATGAATTTCATAAAAATAATAAGTATGCAGCAGCAAGGGTGAATTGTTAATGATAAGAAAAATGACATGTCCAATAAATTAATTATTAATTAAAATTACATGTGAAGTCGAACCTATGCCCCCTGGAATGTCTAGATCAATAGACAAACCACTAGGCTATTTATATGTTAATGCATAGTCTAATGTTTTAAAACATTTATGGGTTCAAGTCTGATAAAAAAGGGTTAAATTAAAATAAATCATGAATTTCAAAAATAGAATAAAAATGGAGCAGCATGGTGTAATTTAATTAATTTAATTTTAATTTAGCGCTACTTTGCTAGCTTCAAAACATTGGTACAAAAAATTATTTTCTCGATCGGCCTCACTGTGTGAGGAGATGTATAGGAGCCGGCTGATGCAATTGGAGCGCATTTACTTTATATAAAACTTGACGCCCTTCCACTTGCTTTGGTCTCACGAGGTGGCACAAAATTGAACAAAGTTGTGTGCTGCCCTTTGACCTTGTGTTCTTGTACGCCAAAGCCCAAAGGCAATTTGGCTAAGTGGGCAATAGTGATATCAAAGCCCATGGAACACCGTTACTACAATATGGTTTGACATAGATCTATTGTTCTCTTAGTTTTTTTTCCTAGCTATAATCCTTATTAAAAAATGTTTATGATTATCTAACGTACGTAACATACAAGTTTATAGGTTTATAGGTTTGAGTACCTCATTCTATCTCTCAAGTCTAGAGTTTGATTGAATCCAAGATTATAGTATTTTGTTTTTTTTTAAAAAAATTGATTTTTATATCTCTTTCTATTATATTCTATTCAAAAACTATTCTATTCACACTTTATCTTATTCATAATTTGATTTTCAATAATAATATCCAAAAATACAAATTTGTTGTTTATCCTTTTGAATTATCCTCCCTCAATCCCAAATTATAAGACATTTCAATAATTTTAGAGAGTCAAATCATCTCTACGTGGATGCAACGTAGAAAACGATAAAAAACCGGAGGCCTATTAGTGTGGAAGGTGTGCCCTTTCATGCCTCTCCCCCTGTCCTCGCTAACCTATATGGATCTTTCTCGGCACCAAGCTCGTCGTGCTCTTTAGATCGACAGCAAGGAAAGAAAAGTGTGTTTGGTTGACTAGTTAAGGGAGAGGCAAAATTAACTCTCAAAAAAAAGGGAGAGGCAAGATTCTCTGTTTTTCTAACACTTTCTCAAATACAAAAATGATCTATATAAAAAATGTAGATCTTGATGAGTTGATCAAACATGGTATTCATAACTTTTCTAGTTGAGACAATCTAAGGTTTGTTCTGGTCATGGACAAACCACTAGGCTACTTATATGTTAATGCACGGTCCAATTTTTTTTAGACATTTATGGATCTAAATTTGATCAAACAGAGTTAAATTAAAATAAATCACGAATTTTAAAAAAAAATATGCAGCAGCATGTAATTTTTTAAGACATTTGTGGGTCGAAGTCTCGTTAAATATGATTAAATTTAAAATAAATAACGAATTTCAAAAAAAGAATAAATATACAACAACAATGGTTTGAACCCAACACCTCTAGTATAGCAACTCAAACTGCATTACGACTGCACTACTCACTTATTCCTAACAAAATCATTTGAAAAAGTGTTAATAAACATTAGTCACAAAATTATGAATCCTCAGAGTTATGAAACTATATGAGAGACCTGCCATAAAACTAACTCAAATGAAAAAATGACAAAGTGTGATTTGTTTTTTTAATCTGTAGTTAAAACTTGTAACTAGTTTTTATCTCTCATACTAACTCCAAATGCAATGGTTTTTTTCCTGTATTTTTGTAGAATCAATACCTATCATCCCTTTTTGATATTACTCCTATTAATTTAATTATGTTTCCATACAACTTTATATAACCAATTTAAATTTTGATTTCAAATAAATTACCGCTGCGAATAAAATTTCAAGACACTAAATGACTTTAGATGAAAAAAATTTGAATAGTAAAGAGTTAGAACTCATCAAGATGTACACTTATTATATAGGTCATTTTTCCATTTGAGAAAGTGTTAGTAAACACTAGTCACAAAATCATGAATCTCATATAGAGTTTATGAAACTATACGAGAGACTTGTCAATTTAGAACTAAAATTTTCTAACACTTTCGTAAATGCAAAAACGACAAATATAAAAAATGTAGATCTTGATGAGTTGACAAAACTTGGTATTCATGACTTTTCTAGTTGAGGCCATTTAGATTTTCTAAAATCGGTTTGGAGTTTCAAAATTTAAAAATTCATAATTTAATTTGTCCAAACTTTGTCAAATGAAAAGTTGACCAAAACAAAAAATGTAGATCTTGATGATTTTAACAAACTTGGTATTCGCGACTTTTCTATTTGAAGCCATTTAGAGTTTTGAAAACTGATTTCAAGTTACCATTTTTTGAAATTCAAAATTTAAATTATTTTAAAATTAGTCACATTAATAGATGAACCAACTCAAATTATAGGTATTGATTTTAGAAGAATACAGGAAAAAACCCCAACACATTTGGAGTTGCTATGAGAGAGAAAAACTAGTTACAAGTTTCAACTACAGATTAAAAAAACAAATCACACTTGTTCACGATGAACAAGTATGATTTCGTTTTTTAATCTGTAGTTGAAACTTCTAACTAGTTTTTCTCTCTCATACTAACTCCAAATGCGATGGGTTTTTTTCCTGTATTTTTTTAGAATCAATACCTATCATCTTGTTTTGATCTTCCTCTTATTAATTTAATTATATTTCCATACAACTTTGTATAATCAATTTAAATTATGAGTTCAAATAAACTACCGCTGCCTCTGAAAGTCATTTTGGGCTGCAAAACAACCTGGGCTTGAAACTATGCAGGCGCAAGGCATGGGCTCCCGCAGGCCCATCTACGCTGGACGTGCTCTTGGCCGTCGGATCCTGATCGACGGTCCACGTCGCGCGTGCGCAAACATAAACGCAAACCGGAAAAACCCTAACTCATTTTCCTCAACTCCCTTCCTGTGATTCACTCGATGGAGGCCGCACGGGCGGCGGCGGCAGCCGTACAGGAGCTGAGGGCGGAAATGGCGCCGGCTCGGGCAGAATCCGATGGCGAGGTGGAGGGGAAGCGGAACACCGGCACACAGCATATGCTCGGGGTTCTTCACCGCGCATTCCTCGCCGCAGCGTCATCGCCGATTCCCAGCGGCGGGCCTCCGACAGGTGAGTCCGATTCCCACTCTTCAGGACGCGTGCTGCTGCTTGCGACTCACTGCATTCCTTCCGCGAGCGGCACTGATATGGTTGGTTTCGGATGTGCATCCTACATCATGAGGATCCAGAAGCGTTTGCCTCTGACGCTGAATTTATGATTCGGTGGAGGGAGGTGTTGTTCACTGAACGAACGATTAGAATAGATCGGAGGTGTTGTCCTGTAATGATGTGCTACTTACCTGCTTATATGCCCTTCTCTGCTGGAGTAAGAGAGCGTCAAGTTGATTTTGCTCCTGGGATCAACAATACAAATCAGTTTGCACTTTTTTTTTTCTAGTTTCTTTGTGATAAACTGAATCTCCTTTTCTGTGGCTGTGGTATGTATGCATGATTATGGCCGTAGCCAAGTTGAGGGACACATCATTTAACTGTAATCTTTGAGTTTGTGTAGATCCCCCGTCTGTGTCCATTGGTATTATTCAGAGTTTACACATTTATTTTAGAGATAAATAAATTTAACTTGAAATTGATTCAGAATCCTAGCATGGCTTAGTGGTAGTTCTTGCAAATATATATGCAGAGGGCACAGTCCCTGACACTATAGCCATATTTTCGATTTTTTTTTCTATTTGACTTATTTAAGTATTATACTTGCGTCCTTGGAATAAACTGCATTTCAGTGCATCGATGCATGCTTTTGCTCTTTTATTTGATCTGATCCCTTACAATCACTGTGTCTTTGCAGCCATGCTTCTATGTCCCTCCTTCGCTAGGCTTCAAATCCGATAATCCATCGGATTTGCATCAACGCCACCATCAGGTACCTCAGTGTCACCTTTTAATTTTTCATTTTATGGTTTTAGAATTGGTAGAATTACTGTAATGCCAGTACTATTGAGCTGGTTTGCAAACATACCACTCCAACCTACTGGATTTCCAGTTTTGTTATGATGTTGTAGGCTTTGTAGAGCATTGCTTCTTACAAAATGATACTTGGCTTACTAGATGGTTCCCATCCTATTGGTTCAGATTACAGAGTGAGAAGAACATTGCTGCTTAGAAAGTGAGTTCCCTGAAGATAGCAAACCACACGAGGAAAAAATAAAAAGACCCACCTTACTACATCGGCAAAATAAGAGTAAGTTGCAACAATTTTCTGCTCCTTCTGAGATCATGCGTTTTGGTTCAGCCTTGATGCACACTAATTTGTATTTCTTACCCCATTCCATGAATCAAATCATGGTGCCTTCCATGCCTAGCCTCAGGACAACTATCTCAGTCCATTTTTTTTTCTTCATGAGATTATACAACATTCTAACTATTGTCTCGAATATGACTGAAGCACTGATCTCAGACCTTTATGCCCTTCATGCCTGCAGGTACCACTAAGGACTGCTGCTTCAATGCAAGACAAATGGTCGCTGCGGTCATCATGAACTAGTCTTATAGAATATTAATGGTAAAAGCGTTTTTAGCTTATCTTATTATTTTGCTTTGACGGTAACATTTTATGCAGAAAGATACAAGTTGATGGAGTGGTTGGGGTCATGACATGATGAGCTGGAGCATTTCTAAATCGACAAGAAGTTGTGTGCTACCACATCTACGAAGACCACAATTCTAGTAGAGAGATGATAGAAAATGTAGTGCTTTAAGTTTGAGATGTCATGAAGCAGCGTAGCAAATTTAAACTTTGTTTGTTATCTTTCTAAGTCTTTCAGGAGACCATTTATCTTTGTGATAGGAAACCATTTATCTTTGTGATACTACATACTATTACAATGGGTTATGTATTTAATGCATGGTTGCCTATTCTCATTAATTGGCTATATTCTCATGATTTTCTCATTTTAATTATTGATTTCTGATTTATTAAATGGTGCTGTAATATTACCTGGTGGTACCAAACAAATAGCGTTGTAAAATAGAATAGTTGCAACCAAATTTAGTGTGGCAAAACATACTATAGCAACGCACATTCCTCGTAGTAATAACATCGGTCCATGTAGCCACCAATTTTTAGTGTTGCGACATAAACTGAATTGATACAACGTTTTTGTCTAGCAATAGAGAAGTCACGTATAGCAACACTATCTTGGGCGTGAAAAATCAACATGTTGCCACCATTTTTTGGTGTTGTGATACAGGCTGATTTGCCACACCAGTTCTACGTAGCAATATCAAGCCACGTATAGCAACACTATCTTGGGCGTGGCAACTCAACATGTTGCCACGAGTTTTTGGTGTTGTGATACAACCTGACTTGCCATACAATCTTGGTGTTGTGATACATTGTCTTGCAACCCTCATCATCGTTGCGACTATACCATTTGCCACGACATGATCACGTTGACATTGCTTGTTCTAGCAACGTCTCAAGCGTTGTATTAGCTGCTGTTACCACACATGAAAACGTAGCAACAACAAAGGTTGCAACGCCCCAAGTGTTGCGTTTCGACGTCTGAATTTGCAACACTACACAAAAAAACGTTGCGGCAGCCTCTTGCCACAGTTTGTCTTGCGACGCCTCGCAATGTTTTTCTAATGTTGTCATTCCGGTTATAGCAACGTTTTTGGGTCTTTTACCACAGTTTTGGTGCGTTGAAATTTTGTGCGAATCTTGTAGTGACAAGTCGATGAAGAAGGGTCGCCGACAATCTCCCCGATGATCACCTTCCTCCAAGCACCACCGGACCGTGTAGGTGTTGTCGATCATCAAGAGTAACAAGCCTCGATCTTCGCTTGACTCACTCAAGCTTCACAACTAGAGGTTGCACACTTGAACTCTTGGATGAACTAGAGGAGAGGATGGATGGATTCGTGAATCACTCTCTCTAGGGCTCTTGCTCTCTTCCCAACCTTCTCAAGCAACTCAGCAACTAAAATGAGCAAAGGCAAGGTGAGAGAGAAGAGTGAGGAGCTATAAATAGCCCCTCAGAAAACTCCTCGGGCTAGCATCTCAAGTTGGCGACGGACGCCCCGTCGACAGGCGACGGACGCTCCGTCGCAAGCCCCAACGGCTAGTTCCTATTCACGTCAGCAGGCGCCGGACGCTCCGGCTCACCAACTGCTGCCCCGAAGAAGAAACGCTTGAGGCGACCCACTCCATCCGTGCCATTAACTCCACCTGCATCACCAACTCCCATTGATGCACCAATACCAGAGCCAACATCGGCGTCCATTCCTGAGCAACCATTGGACGAAACTCCCAACCAGGAAACGATACCATCACTGCAGGAACCAGCTACAACAATGGAGACAACATTGGCATCGGTACCAGCACCAACACCAACTGAAATCCACGACTAGGGGACAACATCATCGCCACAGGGGTTAGCCACCACGGCAGAGGCAGCACCGGCAACAACACCACCAGCAAGTTCATCGACAACCGTTGCCGATCTTGAAGATGATGCCACGCCAGCTGCCTTCCTGAGCCCAAGGCAAGAGATCCGCTTTAAGATGGTAAGTTGACTCACATTCTGTGACACAAACTTATGATCGGCAAACTCTAATCTTCTTCTTCTTCAGGCCCAAGATTCTCCGAATAGTTTATTTTCCTTCGCCGTCAATCTCCCTGACGAAGACGGAGAGGAAGAAAGTTCTTCCCTAGCTTTATCGGTAGATGTTAAACTCAAGCTCGAAGCATTGCTATCTTTACTGCAACAAGACACATCTCATCTCGTCTAAGACTCCACTGCAGTAAAGATAGCTTTTAAAGACATTCAAGGCCATCTATCTGCCGATATAGAAGAAACACTCTTCCAGGCAGCATTTCTTGAGAGCAAGCAACTTCAGTATCAAGGGCTCTCTCGCCGCATAGCCGATAGAACTGCTCAATCAGAACTTGAAGAGAAAATGCTTCAATTCAAGCAATCTACCGATGAAAAACACAAGGACATAGGTCGCCTAGAAGCTTCTGGCGTTGAGCTTGATCAAGACATTGCCCATCTATCGGCAAGGAAGGAAAAGCTATTAGCAGAGCTGAAACAAGTTGACAAAACCTTGATCCACTTCATCTTGAATGCCGATTGATGCGCTCCACATACCCCTTCATGAATCTCACCCATCAAGTCTTCTGACTCTTCTTTAGCAAGGCATCTGAGCAACACTCCATCAATTGTCCGATAATACAATTCATCATCAAGGAGCACATACTTGGAAGCTTGAAACCTCAAACACCTTTCAACCTTTTTAGACGGATCTCTTAAGTAATCAGAAATTTCTTTTCTTGCGCTCCACATACCCCTTCATGAATCTCACCCATCAAGTCTTCTGACTCTTCTTTAGCAAGGCATCTGAGCAACACTCCATCAATTGTCCGATAATACAATTCATCATCAAGGAGCACATACTTGGTAGCTTGAAACCTCAAACGCCTTTCAACCTTTTTAGAAGGATCTCTTAAGTAATCGGAAATTTCTTTTCTCTAGTCATCGGCAACCATCACTAATGTCATGACTTCTTGAATCGGCTGATACCTTGAAGCGTTCTGTGCTAATCGATTAGCCTCTTCATTATGCAACCTGGGAATATGCTCGAGGCGGTACTCTTTGAATTCTTTTAATAACCGTAAACACCTCTCATGGTGTGCAATCAACACTTCACTTCGGCATTCATATACCCCAATTAATTGATTGATCACCAACATAGAGTCGCCAAAGACTTCGATGGCATCGACACGCACTTCCCTGAGTAACTCCAACCCTTTTATTAAAGCATGATACTCAACCCGATTGTTTGTCGACGTAGCAACAATCGGCAACGAAACTTCATATTTCTGTCCTCGGGTGAAATTAAGAGAACACCGATACCTGCCCCTTCTTTGCATGTAGACCCATCAAAGAACAAAGTCCAAGGAGCAATCTCTACAGAGCTTATCACATTGCAATGCTGAGTAACAAAATCGACCATCACCTAACCTTTAACTGCCTTAGCCGATTCATACCTTAGATCAAATTCTGAAAGTGCTAGAATCCATTTGCCGATTCTCCCACTTAATATCGGCATCGACAACATATACTTAACCACATCATCTTTGCAGATAACAGTGCATTCGACCGACAATAAATAATGCCTTAATTTTATGCAAGAGAAATATAAGCATAAACATAATCTTTCTATGGACGAATACCTTGTTTCATCATCTACCAACCTTCTGCTCAAATAATAAATCACATGTTCTTTCCCTTCAAATTCTTGGATTAAGGCTGATCCGATAACGCCGTCATCGACAGACAAATACAACCTGAAAGCCTTCCTGTGTTGAGGTGGAACTAAGACCGGAGGGTTTACCAAATATTTCTTAATCTCTTCCAAGGCTAACTGCTGTTCCTCTTTCCACATAAACTCTTGATCAACTTTCAGCTTTAACAATGGGCTAAAAGACTTAATTTTGCGAGACAAGTTGGATATGAATCTCCTGATAAAATTAATTTTGCCGATCAAAGATTGCAGCTCAGTCTTATTGGTAGGAGCAACTACTTTGTTTATTGCATCAATAGATTTCCTGCCGATCTCTATACCTCTCTGATGTACCATGAAACCCATAAATTGACCTGCCGATACTCCAAACGCACACTTATTAGGATTCATCTTTAACCCATGTTTCCTTGTGCATTCTAGGATACTTCGTAAATCGGCAAGATGCTTCTCAAAATTTCCAGACTTGACCACCACATTATCAATATAGATTTCAACTATCGTGCCGATGTACTTATGAAAAATAAAATTCATTGCTCTCTGGTAAGTAGCACCGGCATTCTTCAAGCCAAAAGTCATTACAACCCACTCAAATAAACCGACATGACCTGGACATCTAAAAGCAGTCTTGGATATGTCTTCTTCAGCCATAAATATCTGATTATACCCAGCGTTACCATCCATGAAGCTAATGATTTGATGTCTAGCGGTAGCATCAACCAGCAAATCGGCAACGGGCATCGGATAACCATCCATCAACGTAGCCTTATTGAGATTCCTGAAATCAATGCAAACACGTAGTTTTCCATTTTTCTTATACACAGGAACCACATTAAAAATCCATTCGGCATATCGGCATTGTCGAATAAATCCAGCTTCAATTAACTTTGTAATCTCAGCTTTAATGTCGGGTAAGATAATAGGGTTGCATCGGCGTGCTGGTTACTGATAAGGTTGGAAATTAGACTTAATAGGTAACCGATGTTCAACTATTGACCGGTCCAAACCAGACATCTCTGTATAATCCCAAGCAAAACAATCTTTGTATTTCCTTAATAAATCACTCAACTGTTGTTTACATCGGGAATCTAACTTAGCACTAATGAAAGTTGGCCTGGGCCTACTGCCATCGCCGATATCTATCTCTAGTAAATCATCGGTGGATGTGAACCCCCGTCCCAGTTTTCCATCATCGGCGAATCGATCCATTAAAACTCTTCTTCAGGACCGACTGCTTGGATCGGTGTAATGCGGCAATCGGCAACTTTGAGGAACTCCGTGTCCTAAGCTTCACCTAATATGCACCTGGTTTGCTCATAAGTTTCCGATTCTGCCGATGCAACAATTGACGGAGTTTCACTCCGGACGACTTCAATCTTGTCTCCAACCCATTGGACAAGGCTTTGGTGCATTGTAGAAGGAATACAACAATTAGTATGGATCCAATCCCTTCCTAGGAGCAAGTTGTAGGTGCCTTTGCCACTGATCACGAATAACTTTGTCGGCAAAGTTTTACTACCGATGGTTAATTCAACACATACGACTCCCATAGCTAGCGACACATTGCCTTCAAAATCTTTAAGTTTCATGTCCGTCTTGACTAAGTCTTGGTCACCTTTCCCAAGTTTCCTGAACATGACATATGACATTATATTGATTGATGCCCCACCGTCCACCAGCATCTTCGTCATGGGCTACCCATCTACTTTACCTTTGATGAACAGAGCTCTTAAGTGTTGCCTTTCATCATCGGCAGGCTTCTCAAAGACAGCTGTCATTGGATCTAACACAAACTGTGCCATCTCGGCAGCTTCTTCCTCAGCATTGACAGGTGCCATGAATTCCATCGGCAATATGATGACCATATTGATTTCTGCCGATGGATCCCTATCCTTGCGCTTTGGCCTCCACTGCTTGACTGGAGACTTTTCCCTTGAAGGATTTTCACTCTCATATAAATCTCCATGGTGTTCGCGCTGAATCCTTCTTTTCTGAGTCTTTGTCAGACCTTTGGGGCACCATTGAGGAAGCTTAGTTTTCCAAACAGGCTGGTACTGTTTTTCACCGCTTGTATCGACACCACGCCTTATGTTTGGATCTCTAGAGAATATCTCCTCATCAGGTACTCTTGCATTGGCCACCTCCTCAAGATCCTCTTGACCAACACGCCTGCCAAGTCTGTCATGTGCGTTGAGCTTGCCCCCCAACCAATCACGTGCTGACCGTTTTCCTCCGATCGGCCTGCTATAGTTTGATGCTTGATCATCAAAACAAGGTTTCTTTCTGACCGATCGGCAGGGTATTACCCATTACATTCAGGACAATTATCAGCAGTGGGTAGTTTGATGCCTTCTTCCCAGCAATGAATAAAGAAGGGACACCTTCAATGATCTTTATGCCGACGCCACTCTTGGTGCCTTTCTTCTTCCTGCCGCCGATATCGTTCCTCCAGCGATTGCGGATAATCTTGTTGTGGCCGCCTATGCGTGATCACGACGCCATAAGACCTCCCGGCGCTACTGCTATCTTTGGCAACTCTCTTGCCTTTTCTATCATTGGCGAACTTCCTCCCTGTTACTTCATGCGCAGCTATTTGATGTTCAGGGTCTACCGATGCGCTTTTCTTGGCAGCTTCCGATGTCAACACCTTAGTGTTTCCACCGGTTTCCACCATGTTATTTGGAAACGGGTGCTGATCGATCTTCATCGACTTATGGGCTTTAGAATTTTCAAACTTCATTTGCCCAGATTCGATTTCTGACTGCAATTGCTGCCTAAATACTTTGCAATCATTGGTACTGTGCGAAGTCGCATTGTGCCACTTGCAATACCTGATCTTTCTGAGCTCTTCGGCCGATGGAATTACCTGGTTAGGCACCAACTTGATCCGCCCTTCTTGAAGCAATAGGTCAAACATCCTATCGGCCTTGGTAATATCAAAGGAGAACCTCTCAACTTCTTTTTGGCCGAACAGACAAGATACCGACTTCTTATCTTTCACCCATTCAGCAGCGCCAATACTTAGTTCTTCGTCTGACTCAGAACCTTCTTCTTGTCCAATAAAGGACACCTTCTTGTTCAAATTCTTCCTAGGCTCGAAAGGTTTAACGTCTTGATCGGCAATTCTCTGCACAAGATGACTTAAACTTTCAAACTCCTGAGATGCATATTTATCTTTGATATGCGGCAACAATCCTTGGAAGGCCAAATCTGCCAATTGCCGATCATCAAGCACCAAGCTGTAGCACTTATTCTTCACATCTCGCAGCCTTTGGACGAAGTTTTCTACTGATTCGTCATTATGCCGCCTCAGCTTAACCAAATCGGTAATCTTCTTCTCATGTACGCCGGCGAAGAAGTATTTATGAAACTGCCTATTCAAATCGGCCCAAGTGATCACAGAGTTTGGAGGTAGTGAAATGAATCATGTGAATGCCGATCCAGACAATGATGACGAGAACAATCTCACCCTTAGTTCATCTCGGCTAGCTGCTTCTCCACACTGGATAATGAAGCGGTTGATATGCTCCATCGTGGATGTATCATCTTGGCCAGAAAACTTTGTGAAATCAGGCACCTTGTACTGATTTGGGAGAGGAATTAAGTCATATGCCGGAGGATACGGCGTCCGATAAGAATATGTATTAACCTTGGGTTTAATGCCGAATTGCTCTTTCATCACTTCGGCAATCTTATCGGCCCAATACGCATCCTGTTCTTGCCAACTCATTGGCTGATTGTTGATTGGTGGAGCCGGCTGATGTGCCCCTTCAGGTCTTGGTGGAAGATGATTCGGAGCAGTTGGCATGGGCGCAACACCAGTCATCTGGACATTATGCATCGGCTGACTCACCAATGCATACCTTTGCTCACTCACTGGGTTATGCTGTGGCATCATACCCATCGGTTGCTGTACCGTTGCTCCACTCTGAGTGTTTGCTGGGCCTCCATAGTGATACATTAGCACGCCAGGCTGTTGAACCGGCGGCTGATTGGTCCATCCAGGATTATAAATCATTAGCATGTGACTTACCGATGGCTGATAGCTAACTGGCGCCTGCTGCTCCTGTACCTTGGAGTAATCAACAAATTGGTTACCTTGATGTGCTAGTACTCCAGCTTGAGGATTTACCACCATAGGTTGACTCCTAGTTTCTATATTGTGTTGCATCGGCACAGAATTTACCGATGGTGGCATTAGAGGTACTTTAGGAATCACCACCTGGAGATCTTCTAATGGCATTTGCACAGTTGGAGAAGACGTGGAGTAATGCATCATAGGGATCACCGGCTGTGATTGCATTGCCGATGCCACGGAGCCCTTCCAAGCTGAACTATCTCCTTGCACCAGACTAGAACCAACAGATGGATTTGGAGGCATACCATATCCCCACCAGTTGGCGGGAGCTGGATGATTCTGGATAGCAGGTCCCGACATTGCCGACGCCACTGGATCTGTACTAAGCTTGGTGACGCTTTCAGGACTTGATCTTGGTGGTGTAGCCACATCGGCAGACGGATCCACAGGAGTGGAAGACGCCATTGGAGCTGCCAATGGGTTTATAGATGCCGATCAAGGTTGATGATACGCTGGACCAACATACTGAGGTGCCTGTCCTTCTTTGAAAGATTGCATAACAGCATTGTACACAGTATTGGACAACACATTGGAGTGGCTGATTAACGCATGATTCAATGCAAAATTAACCAACTCTTGTAATTTACCAGGATTGGCATCGAATGTGACCTGCCGCGGCAACGGCCGATCTTGCTTCTGGATGGCTTCGCCGCTCCTGCTTAGGCTGAAGGACTTCAGATATAATTGCTTGTACTCCTCCATAGCCCGCTCCATAGCCTGTTTTTGATCATCTTTCAGATCAGTATCGGAGACTTCGATGACGTTCCTCGGATTGACGTCGGTATGATCACCCATAGTAGATGTATAATTGGTCCCACTGGGCGTGCCAAAATACGTGTTGACACAAAAAGCGTCAGGATCTGCGAACACCTCGGGCTTATACCTAAATTCGATATCCAAAGGTGTGCCAGTCGATTTGACCAATTAATCGACAATGATGATAACTAGAACAAGATCTGAACGAGACAACGACGATGCACCCGGATGTCAAGGCTCAAACTTGATCAGGATAACTAGAGTAGAGCTGAATGAGACGACAGCATTGCGCCCGGACGTCAAGGCTCAGGTTGCTCAACCACGGAAATTGCAAGGGTTGACGGAGATCAAGGAGATGCAGCACGTCGAGACTTGAAGAACTCGTAGGTAAACTAGATCTAATGCGATAAAAGTAGAATTGCTGGAAAAGTAAATAAGAATAATAGATTTGTTTGATATATGATTGTCTCTTCTCTTTACAGCACCCATGGGTACCTATTTATACTCCGGCAGAGGGAGTTGTAGATAGATATGACTCAAACCTTCCTAAACAAAAACTCCTATTTTCAAGGAAACAACTGACTCGCGTAGGAGCCGGACTCAAATAATAATAATCTTTTCCTAAACAAACTCTTCTATTTTAAAGGAAACAAATGACTCGTGCAAGAGTCGGACTCAAGCTTCTATAACAATACTGGTATAAGATCACCAGTTTCCTTATGTCTTCTCTTCGATGAAACTTTCCATCGACATATCCTTCTGATCCGCAACTTCCTTTTAGCGCCATCGGCAACTGTATGCTCACGTTAGCCATGTCATCCTGCACTCACCGGCAACATCTCCTTATCGGCAACATGCCCCAATCGGCAACATTTCACGCATCAATAACTTTCGTCAACCAACCTTCATCGGCAACATCCCTGCATGCTTTATCATTAGCGTCCTAGTTTTATTCTCATCAAGAACCTTGACCGATGACCTTCGGATGCCGATAGAAAATGGCTACCGATCAGAGTGAGTCTTAACCCTTTTGACACACGCTGAAAAACAGTGTCAACAGAAACATGTAAGAAAACACGATCAAACCAATCTAAGCTTGCACCTGCCCCACGATACTCAGCTTTATCAAGACTCAAACGTGAAATAGCATGCACGAACCCGCAACATGTAACAACCTAGATTGAACTAGTTTGGCTATTATAAAACATAAGATCTAACTGTGGAAACAACATGAAAGTATTGAATTATTAAAAACATGAATAGATCTATGATAAAGAGGAAAGCCGAACCTCATCAATCTAAATTGGGCAAAAGAGTGTTTGCAAATATGTAAAGATTATCTAAAAACATGAAACACGATACTTAATGAATCCAATAGATTTTGCCAAATCTACGAGAGCCGATAACTATCTTGCTTATGCTAAGCATATCAAGCAAAAACCCGCCGCACGGTATTTACTTGTAAACAAAACATAAGTGAAGCCCTTCTTGGTTATCAATCAAGGATCCGCCGCACGATCATTGACAACAAACAAGACTACTTGCATCAACATCTAAATCAACCGCATGATACTAGACATGATAACAAGGTTGCCAAGACTTACGGAGGTCAACGGATCGATGATTCCTCTCGAAGAACTCGACGACACGACAAAAGGACTCAAAGTTGGCACGGGGCCGGTTGTATTGATTTGGTTGTGAACGTTTTTACAATGGCCAAGGGTTTATATTTATACACTGGTCATGACATGAGTCCTAAAAGGATACGATTAGAAGATATTAAAGGAAAAACACAATATCCTGACTTTATTTCCCTTCAGAGTCTTTATCGCCTTAATCGTTGTGGCTGTCGTTACTGATCGGTTTCTGCTTGCCGTTTTTGTCGCTTCAACGAAAAACCGCCTCTCTTTGAAGTAGCCGACCGCACGATCAATTGCCGAATCTCTGGATATTAGCCGACCGCACAGCTTTTACTGAATACCCTGAACACCTATCTTCGGCAGCCTTCCTTCACACTGGCCCACCTGTCATTCTAGGTATGCCAAAATCCAGTGTTAACACATGCCCCCTCAATTTTGGGATAAAATCCGTTTATTCTGAAATTGACCGCAAGCTTCCTTTTCCCCCTAGGTTTATATTGTTCAACACCACAACCGCCATTCAAGAAATCCATACCTTAGCATACTTTCAAACCTGCTTCGAGTCTTCAATGGTGACTCAGGACGAGATTCCAGAGGTAAAATCTCTATCTATTTTCTTCGTGTATTCGGCAATCCTCGATTGGTCTTCTCGTCCCTCTCCTAATTCATTTGCTTCCTTGATTCTATTATTTTCGAAGGAATACAAGAACGAGATTTTGATTCCTTATGCCGCAAACCCTGATTCCTACCTCCTTGGTCCCATGGGCAATCCTGACCCAACTGATATTATTGAGAAGGAAACCTTGAGGATTCCTTTCAAATCTAGAGTTAACCTGCCAAACCGATGGCCAAACACTTTCAAGACTTGGCCGCTTCCCCCGATAGCTGGATGGCAAAATTGGTACCGGAGGATGTTGAAAAAGAACAGTAGCAACTGGGACAGCCAAGATATCACCCACTGCCTAGAGCTATCTCTATCAAAAATGCCCAGAAACGAACCCCTCTTGATAGCAACGTCTCATTTCTAGTCTGACGCTATCAACGCTTTTGTCTTCGGCCATGCTATGATGATTCCTACTTTGGCCGATGTATTCATGATGACTGACTTAAACGTGTCCAAACCAGTATACCCATGCCAGTATAAGGGCAAAAGCAACCAGAGAGCTGTCAAATCCGGAGGTGGATGGGTTGGGTACATAAAACTTACATGGAAGCAGCTGGTGTTGTTTCTGAAAAGGAAGGCAGAGCTTTTATGAAAATGTGGCTATCCAGGTTCATCTTCTGCGGAAAATCCAATGAGCCAACCCTGAATCACATGATAATGGCTGAGGATTTAGCTGCAGGCACACTAATCCCTCTTGGTAAATATCTTTTAGGATCTGTTTACCATATGACAAGGAGATCACTATTCAAATGTTCCATGGCAACGAGATCTCCTATGTGAGTGGCCCCTGGTGGTTTATTTAGATGTGGCTGCAACTTTATATGCATCAGATAGTATCTGTACCTCTTCATAATTTAAGCTTTCCTTCGGTTAACTATGCCGAAGGCAGCACAACAAAGACCAAAAGCTGCCAAACCTATGGAGAAGCAACATCTTCCATCAATATCGTCATGGACATTGGTTATCTTTTCAAGCTATTCTTCAAGGGTTTCAACAATGTGCTTTGGCTCCCTTATAGAGAGAATGACAGTTTAAACCTCCCCTGCAAATTCAGCTATGAATCTGGCTGTTCTGACAAAGTGTCCACATAAATTTTCAATTCTTTTATCAAGCCCTGTATTCTGCCAGCCGAATTTCATCATGGGAGAAAGGTGAATCCTACCTATGAATTCTACAACCCCAATATGGCGTCCAGACAATTAGGATGTGGACAACTACCCCCAAGACCTTTCTTCTCATCAATCATAAGATATAGGGAGCTGATCACCAATGAAACAAAAGCCAGAAAAGTCTTTGAGCTTGGACAAGATTTGCCAACATATGAACCTTCTCCATTTAGACTAGTGGATGCTGCCCACTCCCTTTTCTCTTCCTGGCGACAAGAGTGGCACAACCATATTTTCAATATACCAGTCCACCCCTTATGCCAAGATTTGTATCCTCAATTTGTTCCTGATAGTGAGGTAATCTCATTGCACTAGTCATTTCCTATCTCTGAATTTATCTCCTATTCTAAAATCCATCCATGTATAGGATTTTGAGCCCACTCCTCCTGTTAAAAGCAGTGGATTATTATAGAGCTGGGCCTAAACCTACATTGGGCTTCAATGCTCCCACTCTGGTAATTTTCATGAAGACTCCTGCAGTTTTAGCCGCCTTTGGGAGAGAAAGGTAAAAGGAAGGCACTTAAGGATATCCCTGTGACTAGAAAGGTAAGGTCCAAGAAAGTCCAGAGGTCCCCTAAGGTATGATTCCTTATTCAGCAATAAATCTCATTCATCCAACTTTGACTGCCTTCATATTAATCACCTCTTGTTGCAGCCACATGTTGAAATTCCTGGATCAAGCAACTTCCCAACAACAACAGATGTCCCTCTTCAAACCCCTACCGAGGATGCAGAGACCTTTGAAGACAAAGAGACCCATAAAGCCGAAAGTACAGATGCCCACGAAACCTTCAAACACATTGATATTGTTCGGCTAATTACTTCCTTCTTTTTCATGAAGAACTTATTTTCTATTCTCACACTTTATCACCTGCATTGTTGGAAATAGATAAGATTCTAGAGGATCTAGCAGGAGAACACTCCTCTGGTCCAGCTCTAGGTTCACCATCCTTGGGTGTCCAATCAGGCTCTCAACCAGACCAAGACACAGTTCATCCTGAAGATCAATCAACACAGCAGGTAACATTTTATCCTACACTTTTCCTTTAACACCTTTATCCAGTCGGCTAATACTCCTTCGTCTTTCAAGAACACTGCCAAACCGACTACTAGCTATTCTTTCATTATTGAAGACTTCATTAGTGAAAAAGATGAAGAAGCCACCTCTCAGCAAACCCTGTCAGTGGAAAATCAAGCCCTACTGAAAGATATAGCTGATCTGTTGAAAAAAGACATTAACATTTTGGTCCAAGATTCAGATAAGATAAAAGATCTTCTTGAGCTTATAAACCAAGATCTTCCAC
The DNA here is from genome assembly GCA_022036555.1 of Microstegium vimineum. NCBI lineage: Eukaryota > Viridiplantae > Streptophyta > Magnoliopsida > Poales > Poaceae > Microstegium > Microstegium vimineum. The sequence goes on along the minus strand of CM039138.1, from coordinate 16,568,236 downwards.
CAGTCCTTAAGGCCTCCCTAGAATCTGCAGCCAACCTTGATGATTTCTTTGCTGCGGTGAAGAGAGCAAACAAGAATATAACTTCTAGGACTGCCTTGCAAGATAATAGGTCTCTGAAGAAACAAGAAGCCAAAGCTTTATACTCCAATCTCCAATCTGCCAAAGATTCACTGGTGACCCTGGAGTTTGAGCTGAAAATCATGAACGAAGAGAAACTCAAATTAGAGGCCCAATTATCTTAACTGAATGCCAAAATTCAATCCCACAAAGCCAAGATGACAGCTTTGCCGAACTCCATAGAGGCAACTTCTTTAAAAATGTCAATCATTTTGAAAGAGGACCAACAACTCAAAGCAAAGCTATCCAACATCCAGAGTTCTGAAAATGAAGATCAGGAAGTGTTGGATAATGTTAGCCGAATCAGGACTGAAGCCCTAGATGCTATCAACCAGCTTCTGAGCCGATAGAGATACGACTTGTAATAGATTAAGTGCAACACACTTTTCTCCTGAACAATTGAATGTCTTTACTGTTTTTCTCTTATACACTTCTGCTTGTATATCGACATCTATTATTTCTCCCAATTAAAGCATAGCCGATTCATCTCTGGCTTTCAAATAACCGATCGTTCCTAGTTTAGGGATATAACCGAGCGATTTTGATATACCTGAGCCTGGCCTAGCCCAGTAATGGCCCACCTGAGAGGGAAAACCCTAGTTTTCCGTTTGGCATTCCCGTTACGCTTATAAATAAGCCCTCTCTCTTAGCCTTCATCATTGCCTTTAGTTAAGTCTTCTCGTCTTCCCACTTTCTCCGTTCAAACCAATCCAGAGAAAACCTAACCGCTACAGTATCATTGGCGGGAGGCGACAACCACGGTAAGCGCCCTGCTGAGGGAGAAGCCGAGGGAAGCCGAGCATGGCGTAACCGACAACGCGGGCAAGAATTTCTGCCCCCTTGCAGTTCCACCGTTGTTCATCATCCTAGCATTGATCCATTATTCTTGTTTACCAGGATAAGGGTCACCTCTACTGGCTAGAGCATTCCGCTCCCTACGGCGGCAGCGGCTCAACCGGGGACTCCTTCATCCGACCCCTCCGATTCTTCATCCTACCACCCCAACCCTTGGGGTTCAGGCTCGGATGCAGACGTCCCTTACACCCATGAAGAGGCAGTTATCTTTAGGCATGAGAGGGATGAATCCCAGGGAGAATTGGAGAAAATCTCCAAGCAATATGGTGTTGATCAACCCGAATGGGAGGATCAGCGGAAACAACTCTACGACGCCATCACCAGTCAGCAGAGTAATACTATTTGGTTTCTCCCTTTCTTGATTTCCATCGCTTACCCAATTCAGTTTTTCTTCTGTTCAGCACTCTCTGCAGAGGCCGAGCGCCTGAAGACCGCGGCGACCAAAGTCACAGACAAGGTGAACGCCCAGGGGGAAACCACCGAAGCACGCCTTGATGATGTGGACGTCCATATCAACCAGGTCGCCATCCATGCCGTGCATCATGGTGTAGCTCTAGGGCTAGCGGCAATGTCTACCCAGACCGATGAAGATCTCTCCTTCATGCCGGCTGGCTTCCATGGTGGTGAGCTGCCAGAAGACGTCGAGGACATCGAGGATCTTCTGGAGAGCTATGAAGATCACGCGACCGTCCTCAGCCAGGCCACAGACGCCCAGTCGATCCTCAATAGGCTGTTTGATGAGTAGTTTGTATTTAGGAATCTCATTTAAAAAACCTCGTCCTATGAAATATTTGTGACTCCTACTGGTTTTCTTCCTTTGGATGTTTTCTGAGAACAGTCAATCTGAAGAATGTTTGCATGATGTGTTTAATTTTTTGCTCTAAAGGCGACACACACCGTGTCGGCTTTTTTGCTCTAAAGGCAACATTTTTTGCTCTAAAGGCGACACACACCGTGTCGGCTTTTTTGCTCTAAAGGCGACACACACTGTGTCAGCTATTCTCTGAGCTCTTCAAAGTATTTTTTTACTAGAGGCGATTCCTCCATATCGGCTATTTGTGTGTAAAACTCCTCGAGTCTATTTATGCTCCAACCTCAACACTGGGATAAAATCTCTTAAGAAATCTTCCATTAATAGCTCTAGCAAATTCTTCTCCCAATAGAGTTTTTAAGATATATGCATTGTCAGGCGTGCACCTTACCACTCGAAAAGGTCCTTCCCAATTTGGAGACCACTTGCCGAACGATCTGTCCTTTGTCTCGATCGGCAATACAGTTTTCCAAACCAAATCTCCCTCTGCGAATAGTTTCTCTTTAACCTTCTTGTTATAATACCTGGCAACATGTACTTTATTTTTCTCAATATTTTTCAATGCTTTGAGACGAACTAAATGCAAATCTTCCAATTCGTCCATCATTAGACCCTTGTAATCTTTTTTCCTCAAATCGTTCTGCAATGTAACCCGTCTCGATCCTGACTGTAATTCCCACAGCAGCACAACATGATGCCCATAAACCAACTCATAGCGAGACGCTTGAGTAGATCCATGACAAGCCATTCGGTAAGCCCACAAAGCCTCGTTAAGAACCGAATGCCACTTCTTCGGCTTTTCATCAATTTTCTTCTGAATAATTTTGATCATGATTTTATTTGATGCTTCAGCTTGGCCGTTGGCCTGTGCATAATAAGGAGAAGAGTTGTACAATTTGATTCTCATTTCCTCGGCAAAATCACAAAACTCAGATGAAGTAAACTGAGTCCCTTGATCTGTTGTTATGGTTTGAGGAATCCCGAATCTGTGAATTATATGCTCCTTAACAAAATTGACCATGTTTTCTGATATAACCTTTTTCAGGGGGATGGCTTCAACCCACTTTGTAAAATAATCTGTAGCTAACAACACAAACTTATGTCCTTTGCTAGATGGAGGATGAATTTGACCGATAAAATCTATGCCCCATCCTCTGAATGGCCAAGGCTTGACAATTGGGTTTAAAGCCGACGCTAGAGCTCTCTGAATATTGCCAAATTTCTGACAGTCTTGACACCCTTTGTAATATTCAAAACAATCCTCAAGCATGGTTGGCCAAAAATAACCAGTTCTTCTTATTATCCATTTCATCCGATAAGCCGACTGATGTGCACCACATACTCCTTCATGCACTTCATACATCAGCTTTCTGGACTCCTCTTGATTCAAACATTTGAGGAGTACTCCATCTATGGACTTGTAATACATCTGGTCATCAAGGAGCACAAACTTGATAACTTTATATCTGAGCTTTCGGGAAACTTTTTGTGATGGATTTTTAAATAATCGGCAATTTTGTTTCTCCAATCATCAATTACCTGACCTTCATCCAAAGCATTTTGAGCCAATCTGTTTGCTTCTTCATTATGCCCCCTAGGGATATGATGCAAGGTGGCTACCTAGAAACTCTTCAAGAGCTCTCGGCACTCTTCATAATATCCCTTTAACATATCACTTTTGCATTCATATTGGCCGATCAGTTGGTTAATTACTAGCTCAGAATCCCCGAAAATCTCAACAACAACAACCTTCATTTCGACAAGCAGTCGAAGTCCTTTAAGCAATGCTTCATACTCTGCCTGATTGTTAGTAACCAAGAATCCAATAGGGATGGCATACTCATAAGTCAACCCTCTAGGAGAAATCAAGAGAATACCAGCACCACCACCTTTGCTACAAGACGAACCATCAAAAAACAAAGTCCAAGGTGCAATGGTCACCATCCTAGCAGAAGGATCACGATGTTGGGTAACAAAATCGGCAATAACCTGACCCTTTACCGCTTTTGCCGATTCGTACCTCAAATTGAATTCTAACAGAGCTAAAATCCATTTACCAATTCTTCCATTTAAAATTGGCATCAATAACATATGTTTTATCATATCGAACTCAGGAACTACTACACATTCGACATTTAACATGTAATGCCGAAGTTTGGTACACGAGTAAAACACATACAAGCAAAGCTTTTCTATAGTCGAATACCTTGTCTCTGGATCCAGCAGCTTTCGGCTAAGGTAAGCTATTACTCTTTCTTTCCCTTCAAACTCTTGCATGAGGGTCGACCCTATTGTCAGGTTGTCGGCCGCCGCATACAACTTAAAAGGCTTGTCAAGTTGCAGAGGTACCAATACGGGTGGCGCCTTCATGTACTCTTTGATCTCATCAAAAGCCTTCTGTTGTACGTCACCCCACACAAACTCTTGGTCTTTTTTAAGCTTTAACAGTGGAGAGAAGGGCAACACTCTTTCTGACAAATTAGATATAAATCTTCTCACGAAATTAATCTTGCCAAGTAGTGATTGCAACTCCGTGAGATTGGTTGGAGGCACCACCTTGTCTATTGCTTCCATGCTTTTCTTGCTGACCTCGATTCCTCCTTTATGGACTAAAAAGCCTAAAAACTCACCATCCGAGACTCCAAAGGCACACTTGTTCGGGTTCATCCTCAAACCATGCTTCCTAGTGCACTCTAAAGTCTTCCTTAAATTAGCTAAATGCTCCTCGTGATTTCTAGATTTGACCACCACATCATCAATATAGATTTCCACAATCTTGCTGATCAAATCGTGAAAAATATAGTTCATAGCCCTCTGATAAGTTGCACCGGCATTCTTTAAACCAAAAGTCATGACAATCCATTCAAACAAGCCAATATGACTAGGGCATCTGAAGGCTGTTTTCGAAATATCCTCTATTGCCATGAAGATTTGGTTATACCCAACATTACCATCCATAAAGCTGATGACTTCATAACCGGCCGACGCATCGATGAGCAGATTGGCAACTGGCATCGGGTATCCATCCATAGGAGTGGCTTTATTGAGGTTTCTAAAGTCAATGCAGACCCTCATCTTTCCATTCTTCTTGTACACCGAGACTATGTTTGAAACCCAATCTGCATACCTGCATGGCCGAATAAAATTTGCTTCTAATAATATTTCAACTTCCTTCTTTACATCGGCAGTACCTCCTCTTTGAAAATCTTCCGGGAAGGTTGTTTGAAAGGTCGGTACCCAGGCTTGATCGGCAATTTATGCTCAACGATAGAACGATCCAGTCCGGGCATCTCTGTATAATCCCAAGCAAAACAATCTTTGAATTCTTTTAGTAGGTCTATCAGCTTCAACCTATGCTCTTGGTCTAAATTCGCACTGATAAACATCGGCCTTGGTTTAACATCATCACCAACATTTATCTCCTCTAGCTTATCGGCCAACATGAAGCCACGTCCTAGCTTCCCTTCACTGTCATCGATCGGGTTCCCCATTAAAAATTGCTCTGGGAGCCGACTGCTTGGATTGGCTATTTGTCCTTATCAGAGACATTCACGGGCCCTTCTCCCCAGATTTTCCCAGAGAAACAATCGAAGCCACCGTACTCCCAGTAAGCCGGCTCTGCTGCAGCAACGCTTATCGAATCATCAGCATGAACAACTTCAACATCGTCCCCAATCCACTGAATGAGAACCTGATGCATGGTTGAAGGTATACAACAGTTGGCATGGATCCAATCTCTTCCCAAGAGCACGTTGTATGCCCCCTTGCCATCGATGACGAAGAAGGTAGTGATTAAGGTTTTTGATCCAATCATCAACTCGACATGCACAGCTCCCCGAGTGTCAGAAGGATTACTAGCAAAGTCCCTGAGTACCAAGTCAGTTTTCAACAATTCCTCATTGGTCATCCCGAGCTTTCTGTAGGTGGTATAAGGCATGATATTGATGGCGGCCCCTCCGTCAACAAGCATCTTGGTTAGAGGTTTTCCATTGATATATGCCTTCACGTACAACGCCTTCAAATGTCAATGCTTAGCCGGTTTATCGAAGATTGCCGGTTGAGTTAGGACAAGCTGGACCATTAGTTCTGGATACTCGCTCTCATCGAGATCTGAGTACACCTCCTCTTGGACATCCTAGCTTTCGGGAGCTATGAAACCTGAAGGAATGAAGAAAACCATGCATGCGTCAGCCGAACGGTTATGTTTGGGTTTCTTTTTAGGACACCATGTCTGCTTTCTGTCAGCAACTGTATGTGTCAGTTCTCTGTTCCTCAAGCGTTGCACTCTTCTTTTCTGGCTCTTCCTCAACCCTGGTGGGCACCATTGTCCTGTTTGCCATACGTATTCATGGTTATCCTCTTCTATAGCATCCTGCTCATGATGGACCCACTCCTGATCGGCAAACCGCTTGCCCAGCCGTTTCTCTAAACTGTCCACTAGTTTTAAACGACGATCGTCCTCAGGAAACTGTGTTCCAAGTCTTTCATGGATCGGACGGCGGATGACCCGGGACTGCCTGTACCCTGAATATTGGCTACTCCATTCAAGTCAATTGTCTCTGGTAGGCAGTTTCAGGCCTTCATTCCAGCAATGCTTGAAAAAGAACATCCCTAGTGAGATTGCTCCTATTCTCTCATGCACTCTTGCTCTTCTTGGTACATTTCTTCCTCGTACCTCTGGTGTTCCTCCATGAGTTCCCGTTCATCATAATATCTCTGTCTCCGGTACTGCTCCTGCTCCCGTCGCCACTTGTTTAACAGAATGCGCGTGGTAACCCTAGGCTTGGAAACTTCCCCTCTCTCGGTTTGGTTATTCTGAAACCGAGCCTACTGCTGAAACTCTTCGTTTGTAATCTGCCGATCAGGGTCAACAGTATCAGCTTTTGTTGCCCTGTCCGAAGTCCGAACCTTCATCTTTCTCTTGCCTTTAGGATCATCCATGGTAACCATGTTCATAGAGAAAGACACCGTATTCTGTGCAAAAGGATTGACGTCAATTTTCATCTTGCCGTCAAACTTCATATGCCCCTCCTGAATAGCTTTCTGAATTTTCATTCTGAACACTCGACAATCATTCATGGCATGGGAATTGGTATTATGGAAGCCGCAAAACTTCTTGTCCTTTACCCCTTCAGGGCGCAACATGGGGTGCCCTTCAGAAAATTTGATGCGTCCTTCCCTGAACAATAACTCGAACAGCTTGTCTGATTTGGATACATCAAAGTCGTAAGTACCCTTCTGTTGCCTCAACCATCGTTGATTAACCTGGGTTGGCTCTTTCGCCCAGACCAGTTCGGCTGCAGCGACTTCATCCTCGTCTTCAAACTCTGTTGCTTCTTCCAGGAAACTCTGATACACTGTATTAGCTATATCACCTTTCTGGAAACGGTTATCCCTCCTAAACCCTTGAGCCTGGTTACTCATCATTGCCAACCGTTGTGACAACTGACCAAGATCTTTGAAGTCCATACCGAACAACTTTTCTCTGATGTTCGGTTGCATGCCTGCCACTGCCATCCTCGGCAACTGATCATCTGGTAAATTCAGAGAATAGCAGAGGTTTTTGGTCTCCCTGAACCTGCGAAGATATTCCTGGGGTGTCTCATTAACCTTCTATCTCAAGTTTATAAGATCGACTAGTTTCTTCTCATTGGTGCCTGCAAAGAAATACGCATGGAATTTCTACTCCAGGTCTGCCCAACTGCTAATGGAGTTTGCCAGCAAAGACGCGAACCATGTGAAAGCTGGTCCTGTCAGAGATAGAGGGAAATACCGAATCTTCCAAGTATCATCTATAGACGCTTCCCCTAGCTGCATCAAGTATCAGCTGATGTGTTCTATAGTGCTGGTGTCATCCTAGCCAGAAAACTTAGTCAAGTCTGTAGGAGCCTTAACTCTTGGAGGGAGAGCCACTCAGTTGTACCACTCTGGATAAGGGGATTTGTATGCATATGACTGGTTCTTTGGCTTCAAGCCAAACTGATTCTTCATCATGTCCGCCATCCTATCAATGATAAGATCAACACTGGAGTTCGGAGCCCCACGTGCCTGCCCTTCAAATGGTAGCCCAGCTGGGTTCCCGTATCTCGAATTCGAGAGAGCATTAATGGCGTTGTAATCGGCAAATTCTTGATACCCCTCCCCATACATGCTTTTTTGCAACCTGTTTGCTATTGGGGATACCATGAGAGCCGACTATGGGACGCTCCCTGACGCGCTGAATGCGAGCTGTCCGTGAGTCATGGGATATTTCTGCTTCTGGTGAGGAACCATCCCGGCTTGGGTCATGTCAGGCGACCCACCATCTTCAACGGTCTTCTCCTGGTGCTTTGGCACATGGAATAATGTTGCCCCTCGTATCGGACCATGAGTCTCCTCAAAGAGTTTATCGGCGGCTGGCCCGAACGTGCTGACCATGATCTGACGAAAAGTGTTCAAGAAAGTTGTATGATGATTTGTCATGGTTTCGCTCATGGCTTTGTAGATCACCGCACCAACTTTCTAAGCGTCCTCCTCCTCCGTGTAATCAGTTTGATGTGGAAGGAGGGTTCTTGGGAGCGACTGCTTCTGGAAAACCTTGTTGCTTTTGTTCTTTGAGAAAGACATCAAGCACTTGTGCTGAAATTCATCACATGCCTGCTGGACCAGAACCCTCATGTCTTTTGGTAATTCTTCCATAGTCACGTCCAGAACCAGGCCGTTGTCGATTTCAACCATCTTGAAATGTGGGATCCCACCGAGCATGCCAAAAAGTGTGTTGACACAAAAATGACGCACTGTGCCTCACACACAGCAAGCCGGAAAGCGTGGCTTCAATCGGGTGCCCGGGTGTTTCGAGAACCGAAAACGTGCCAGTCAGTTTGACCTGAAACTAACAAGGGATGAAAATAATTAGACATAAACTGGAACATGCCAGGTGAGACCAGACAGTTCCATATGTACGACCCTGAAGCCACTTACGACGACATACAACTATAAAAGCTATCTACCAACAGAGTATATAGATCATTCGGCTAAAACAAAGAGCACGTGGCGCTTTGGTTGCCGAACATGCATGCATGGGAAAAAGTACGTATGAATGAATTAAATGTCCAAAAGTTAAAGCACGACCAAGCTCGGCAATCCGACCGAGTTGGGATCCATGATGAAGGAAACATGTAAGAAAACACGATCAAACCAATCTAAGCTTGCACCTGCCGCACGATACTCAGCTTTATCAAGACTCAAACGTGAAATAGCATGCACGAACCCGCAACACGTAACAACCTAGATTGAACTAGTTTGGCTATTATAAAACATAAGATCTAACTGTGGAAACAACATGAAAGTATTGAATGATTAAAAACATGAATAAATCTATGATAAACAGGAAAGCCGAACCTCATCAATCTAAATTGGGCAAAAGAGTGTTTGCAAATATGTAAAGATTATCTAAAAAAGATGCAACACGATACTTAATGAATCCAATAGATTTTGCCAAATCTACGAGAGCCGATAACTATCTTGCTTATGCTAAGCATATCAAGTAAAAACCCGTCGCATGGTATTTACTTGTAACCGAAACATAAGTGAAGACTTCTTGGTTATCAATCAAGGATCCGCCGCACAATCATTGACAACAAACAAGACTACTTGCATCAACATCTAAATCCACCGCATGATACTAGACATGATAACAAGGTTGCCAAGACTTACGGAGGTCGATGGATCGATGATTCCTCTCGAAGAACTCGACGACACGACAAAAGGACTCGAAGTTGGCACGGGGCCGGTTGTATTGATTTGGTTATGAACGTTTTTACAATGGCCAAGGGTTTATATTTATATCCTGGTCATGACATGAGTCCTAAAAGGATACGATTACAAGATATTAAAGGAAAAAACACAATATCCTGACTTTATTTCCCTTCGGAGTCTTTATCGCCTTAATCGTCGCGGCTGTCGTTACCGATCGGTTTCTGCTTGTCGTTTTTGTCGCTTCAACGAAAAATCGCCTCTCTTCGAAGTAGCCGACCGCACGTTCAATTGCCGAATCTCTGGATATTAGCTGACCGCACAGATTTTACCGAATACCCTGAACACCTGTCTTTGGCAGTCTTCCCTCACACTGGCCCACCTGTCATTCTAAGTATGCCAAAATCCAGTGTTAACAAGTTCGCGACGGACGCTCCGTCAGGGGCGACGGACGCTAGGTCAGAGCATCCGGCGCGCTAACAGAAAGGAACAGAGAGCTCCCCTAGGCGACAGACGCATCTGACGCCTTGGCGACGGGCGCTATGAACAGAGAGGACCAGAGAGCTCCATGGAGCGCTAGACGCATCTAACGCCCATGCGATGGACGCTAGCAAGCGTCCGACGCCCCTTTGCTGAGCGGCTTTAATCTCCGGACGATCGCGACGGGCGCTGAGGCATTTGGCGCCGAGCGTCCGTCGGCAGCGTCCAACGCCTTTTAAATAGAATTTTTCAAATATGATTTTTGCGTCTTTCTCCCAACCAAGTTCCAATCCAAAAAGATCTAAATAACACCTGATTGGACTTGATATGAGAACCATCTCTCAAACTCTCCTTTTCAAATAGTTTTCCATAGGCTTAGATTTAGTTTTAGCTCAAAATATTCGAATGGAAGCATCAAGGAGCCATCATATGGCCACAAGAGGGGTAAAGAAGTGTCTTGAGCTTGGAATGCTCCCCCTAAGTGGACGAACACAGAGGATGCTCAAACTTAACCAAAAAGAAACGACAAACAACACATGCAAATGCAATGCATTATAAGAATTTTAATCTAGGTTGCTTGCAAGTTTAAACCATTATTTGGACTTCTTCACACGTTCACGAACGATTATTCCAACCATGTTAGCCAAGCCAATGTGCATTACTAGTTTAACATGATTATATTACACATGATGCAAGGTTGGTTCACACAAGATCATCTTTTAGTGAAGTTTGTGCGATCAAACACATTCAACTCGCTTCTCAACCTACAAAAGGTTGCTTCATCGAGAGGTTTAGTGAATATATCCGCCAATTGATTTTCGCTAGAAACTCCCACTAGTGTGATATCTTTCCTAGCCACATGATCTCTAAGAAAGTGATGGCGAATATCTATGTGCTTGGTATGAGAGTGTTGAACTGGGTTATTAGCAAGCTTTACGGCGCTTTCATTATCACACAAAAGTGGAATATCTTTTAAAAGCACACCGTAATCAAGTAGTGTTTGGGACATGTATAAGATTTGTGCACAACTAGCTCCCATGGCTATGTATTCCGCCTCGGCAGTAGACAATGCCACACTATTTTGCTTCTTAGAGGACCAAGAAACAAGTGATCTTCCTAGCAAATGGCAACCGCCGGAGGTACTCTTCCTATCAACCTTACACCCGGCATAATCCGAATCGGAATAGCCACAAAGTAGGAAGGGAGCTCCTTTGGGATACCAAAGGATAATGCTAGGGGTGTGCCTTATGTACCTAAGGATTCTTTTAACCACACTTAGATGCCACTCCTTTGGGTTTGCTTGAAACCTAGCACACATACACAAACTAAACATGATATCCGGCCTAGAAGCGGTGAGGTAAAGTAAACTACCGATCATCGAGTGATAAAGAGTTTGGTTGATCGGGTTACCTCCCTCATCAAGGTCGAGATGCCCATTAGTAGGCATTGGGGTCTTGATTGGCTTGCAATCCTCCATTTTGAATTTCTTGAGCACATCATTGGTGTACTTCTCTTGAGATATGAAGGTGCCCTCCCTCAATTGCTTCAATTGGAAGCCAAGGAAGAAGGTTAGCTCGCCAATCATCGACATCTCGAACTCCTTGGACATGAATGCACCAAATTCCTTGCTATGATCTTGGTTTGTTGACCCAAATATAATGTCATCGACATACACTTGGCAAACAAAGATCTCTCCATCTAGCACCTTGGTGAAGAGTGTGGTATCTACTTTCCCGATCTTGAAGCCCTTCTTGAGTAGGAAGTCCCTTAGCCTCTCATACCAAGCTCTTGGAGCTTGCTTCAATCCATAGAGTGCCTTGGACAACCTATACACATGATTAGGACAATTGGGGTCTTCAAAACCGGGAGGTTGTGAGACAAAAACAAGTTCATTGATGAAACCATTTAGAAAGGCACTCTTCACATCCATTTGAAAAAGTTTCATTTTGTGATGTGAAGCATATGCCAAAAGGATACGAATGGCTTCTAGTCTTGCAACCAGTGCAAAGGTCTCCCCAAAATCCAAGCCTTCAACTTGGGAGAACCCCTTTGCCACCAATCTTGCCTTGTTCCTCACAACCACGCCTTGATCATCTTGCTTGTTCCTAAACACCCACTTGGTGCCAATGATTCTTGCTCCTTTGGGATTTTCTACTAGTGTCCACACTTCGTTCCGGGTGAAGTTGTTCAACTCTTCATGCATGGCGTTCACCCAATCCGGATCCGTAAGTGCATCCTCCACACTAGAAGGCTCAACAAAGGAAACAAAAGAGTGATGCTCAACATAAGAAGCAAGTCTAGATCGAGTTGTTACCCCCCTTGATGGACTCCCTATGATGAGGTCTTGTGGATGAGCTTGAAGCATAGGTGTAGATCTTCTATCAATCACTTGGGGAGGTGGTTGTGGTGCATCAACATCACTAGCTTGAGCCTTGGCTTGATCTTGAGGGATGAAGGTGTCTTCTTGTGCTTCCCTCGCTTGTTCTTCATCAACTTGAGGCGTGTGAGGTGGAGTAGGTACTTGATTGTATCTTCACCATCTTCCACCTCTAGTGGGTTGATTGCACCAATGGGCATATTCTTCATAGCCTCCCTCAAGGGTTCATCACCTACATCATCAAGATTCTCATGCTCTTCTTGAGAGCCATTAGTTTCATCAAACTCCAAGTCATATGTTTCTTCAACTAGGACGGAGGCTTTGTTAAATACTTGATATGCCTTGGATTTAAGAGAATAACCAAGTAAGAAACCAATGTCACATATCCTTTGGAACTTGCCCAAGTGTTGACGATTCTTGTAGATGTACACTTTGCATCCAAACACTCGGAAGAAGGATATATCCGGTTTCTTCCCATTCACAAGCTCATAGGGGGTCTTCTTGAGAAGCCTTTGGACAAAGAGCCGGTTGGCCGCATAGCATGCGGTGTTGATTGCTTCGGCCCAAAACTTCTCGGGGGTATTGTATTCATCAAGCATTGATCTTGCAAGAGTGATAAGTGTTCGGTTCTTCCTCTCTACTACACCATTTTGTTGTGGGGTATAGGTGGCGGACACCTCATGCTTGATCCCAACTTCATCACAATAGTATTCAATCTTGCTGTTGACAAACTCGGTCCCATTGTCACTTCTTATCTTCTTGATCTTCACATCAAACTCATTTTGGGCTCTAGTTGCAAACTTCTTGAATATTGATTGAGTCTCTCCCTTGTCTTGAAGAAAGAACACCCAAGTGTACCTAGAGTAATCATCAACTACCACCAAGCAAAAGAGATTGCCCCCAAGGCTAGAATAGGTGGTAGTTCCAAATAGATCCATGTGGAGAAGCTCTAGGACTCTTGAGGTTGACATGAAAGCTTTGGTTGGATGGGTGTTGGCCACTTGCTTGCCGGCTTGACATGCACTACACAATTTGTCCTTCTGAAATACCACATCCTTCACACCTTTAACCATCTCCTTCTTGACAAGTTTCTTCAAAGTTGACATTCCCACATGTGTTAATCTTCTATTCCATAGCCAACCCAAAGAACTCTTGGAGAATAGACATGTTTGCAAACTAGCTTCATTTGAGGTGAAATCCAGTAAGTAGAGATTGTTGTGCCAAAACCCTTTGATTATCAATGATGAATCTTCCATCTTGGTCACAACTACCTCATTTGGAGTGAAGAGACATTGGAAGCCAAGATCACATAGTTGTCCTACCGATAGCAAGTTGAAGCTCAAAGATTGCACTAGAAAGACATTTGATATTGATTGATCATTTGAGATTGCCACTTTTCCTAGGCCTTGCACTTTGCCTTTTTAATTGTCCCCAAATGTAATCTTGTCTTGACCTTCACAATCTTCTTCAAGTGTGGTGAACATCCGAGAGTCACCGGTCATATGTTGAGTGCATCCACTATCAATCACCCAATGACTTCCACCGGTCTTGTAGTTCACCTACACACAAGCAATATGGAATTAAGCTTGTTGTTTGGGAACCCACACTTGGCGAGGTCCCATAGCCTTGTTCACCAACTCCTTAGCAACCCATAGCACTTTGGGCTTGTTCTTCATCTTAGGACCAAGAAACACAACTAGGGGTCTACCCTTGGAGTCCTTGTTGATGATGAAGTGTGCATCATGAGCAAAAGGCCTTGTGTGCTTAGGCAAGGTCTTGGGAGGTGGAGTCTTGCATTGGAACTCAAAGTGACCCTCTTGACCACATCCAAAGCACTTCTTAGGCTTGGGCTTTGGTGTGTCATAGTTGTTCCTCATGGCCTTTTTCTTGTAGTAGTTCATTGCTTCTATCTTGACCTTGGCCTTCATGAGTTGGTTCTCCTTGAACCCAATCCTGGTCTTGTCGGTCTTCCTGATAGTGTTCATCAAGAGCTCACTTTGAAGGTTGTGGCCCTTAGTGAACTTCTCCAATCCACTTGCTAACTTGATCTTCTCAACCTTGAGCTTTGCATTTTCTTCTTTGAGAGAGTCGATCAAGGTGAATGCATCATTATCATCTTGCTTGGCCGAGTTGATGGTGAATGGCTTGTTTGCCTTGAGGTTGACTAGGTCTTCCTTGAGCTTGGAGTTCTCTTGCCTCAACTTCACATAGTCATCATACTTTTCGGCCTCAACTACCTTCTTGCCCTTGCACTTAGCATTTTTCTCACTAGCAACTTCATCAAGCAAGTCCTCACAAGAAGTAGCTATATGACACTTAACAACCGGGTTAATAGCAACATGTGTAGCAAGATCATTTGTAAGCAATTCATTAGCTACAACAAGTGTGCCATGTTTATTTCTAACTTGGTTGTAGTCATCTTTTAGCAAGTTGTATCTTGTATGGAGCTCTTGTGTTGACCTCTCAAGTTTATCATGTTTCTCATTAGCTTGCTTGAGTGAGGCTTTGAGCTCCCTAGTGCTAGATGAGAGAGATTTGTTCTCAAGCTTTAAATCATCATTAGCACTAGACAAGTCATCAAGTTTTGAATGCAAGTTATCATTTGCTTTCTCTAGTGTTTCACTTTTAGTTTTGTACTTCCTAATAAGCTTAGTGTATTTGTTGCAAATCACAATTAGCTCATCATAGGAAGGTGCCTCAAACTCATCATCACTATCATCACTAGAGTTAGCCTCATCATCATTATCCTCTTTTTTTACCTTCTTGTCACCTTTAGCCATGAGGCATAGGTGTGTAGAGGATGAGCCTGGAGATGATGGGGGAGGTGGAGGTGGAGTAGATGACCCAATCACCAAGGCGGCCACCTTCTCATCTTCACTCTCATCTCCGGATGAGTCACTTGTGTCTTCAATGTCGGTGAGCCAATCACCAACAATGTAGGCTTTGCCATCCTTCTTCTTCTTGTGGAAGTTGAAGTTCTTCTTCTTCTTGAATGGCTTGTCATCTTTCTTATCCTCATCACTTGACTCCTCTTTGTTGCCCTTGTTGTACTTGAACTTGTTGTTGAATTTCTTGTTCTTGTACTTGTCTTTCTTCTCTTCGGGGCAAGCATGAGCTAAGTGTCCAAGTTTGCCACAATTGTAGTAATGCATCTTGGAGAGAGGATTCCTTGAAGAGCTTGTGAAGAATTTCTTCTTCTTTGAGTCAAACTTGACTCCATTCTTGTTTAGCCTCTTCAACATCTTTGTTGTCTTCTTCACCATGAGAGCGAGGTTGTCATCATCCTCTTCAACACTTGCACTCTCATACTCATATTGCATCTTGCACTTCTACGAAGAGGAAGCCTTGAGAGCCAAGTCCTTCTTCTCCTCCTCTTTTTCTTTCTTCTTGGAGGAGGAAGAGCCACCATCACCAATCTTCATGTACATCTCATGGGCATTGATCCTGCCCAAGACTTGTGTTTGTGTAGCGGCGGAGAGGTCCCCTTGGTGAAGAACCGTGACGATGTGGCCATATTTCTCAATGGGCAAGACACAAAGAATCTTGCACACCACATCGGCCGATGCCATTTGGTTGAGACCGAGCCATTCATTTCTTCTAAAAGAATGTTAAGACGTGAGTACATCTCATTAGCATTTTCATTTCCAAGCATAGAAAAAGAATTGAGCTTTGCCATGACCAAGTGATAGTGTTCCTCACGCTCACTCTTTGTGCCTTCGTGAAGAGCACAAATAGTGGTCCACAACTCAAATGCGTCTTTGGCGTTACGCACTCGGTTGAAGACATCCTTGCAAATGCCACGAAAAAGAATGTTCTTCATCTTGGCATTGTGCTTCTCAAAGTAAGGGTCCTCCGCAAAGTAGGAACCCCCCTTTGTGGCGGCCTTGAGCACGCCAATGTCCACGACCTCTAGATAGGCCTCTATACGAACTTTCCAATATGGAAAGTCGTCTCCATCGACCATGGGAGGTGGTCCATCCCCATGGGACATCTTGCTCTAAGCGATGAAGCCTAATTTAGAGCAAACCTTGCTCCGATACCAATTGAAAGGATCAAGATGCCCAAGAAGGGGGGGGGGGGTGAATTGGGCTCTTTTTAATTTCTAAACAAGAATTAAACCTAGCAAGAGCCAATTAACCCCTAGTGCTTACCGTTTGTGTGTCCTAGCTAGAAAGCGATAGAAAGTCAATGATGACGACCCGTAGGGTTCGCAGTCCGATCTTTCGATGAGAGTTGGTGGATAACTCGATTGGTGGATGGAGATGACGTTCACGGCTCGACTACAACCGTCCAAGGATGCTGCGCCTTAGCAACCGATACACCACCTCCGATGGCTGCCGTGATCTTGCGGCGCGACAACCAGCCACTAGGGCTCCCGTCCTGCAAGCAATCGAAGAACCAGCAAGAACAAGATGAACAAGCACTCAATTGCAAGATGAATATGAAGGTTTCAATTTGAGAACACAATATGGTGAGGTTCTAATGACAATCAGACGGACGGTTGATCCAACACGCGCGCTGAAAGGCGGTAGCAATAGCTAACTCGACGAAACAAAACCTAAACTGTTTGTGGCGGTTCTAAAGACTTATAAGGAGTTGGGAGGACGACCACAAGGGTGTTGGGGTCGTTCTCCAACCCTAGGACGCGTCCCTAATGGATCCAACTTGATACATGGGCCACAGGCCCAAAATAAGGTGACGCAGCACCGGTGGACAGAAAAGGTCTCGGTACAAAAACGATGACTCTGGACGCATCTGATAAGGTATAGCCATGCTTCTGGATCCGTTGGAAAGTAGACTTGATAAGCTTTCCAAAAAGTGCGAGAATGTCCCAATCGGAGTCTGTATGAAGTCGTGGCATCCATCACAAATTGGTGTTGTCCTGCAGTCCAAATCCAGCTAGCGCCCATCCCGTGTCCCGCTGATCCTCTCCATTGTTCCTGAGCAAAACAAGAGTGCACGTGTCTCCATTGTCTAAATATAATGGACAAGAGTTTGAGAATAAACTTACTTGATGATTGAGTTCACGGGCACGAGCACGAGTAATAGGACCAAGTGGTGCTGGAGATGGTGTTGGTGTGGTGTTGATGTCCTCATCATCCTCCCCTTCTTGCATTTGAGTCGTCCTCGACTCAAGCTCATCTTCCTCTCCCAAATATGGCTTCAAATCTGCAATGTTAAATGTGGGACTAATCCCAAAAGCTACATGAAGATCAAGCTTATATGCATTCTCATTAATACGTTTTAGCACTTTAAATGGTCCATCAGCTCTAGGCAGCAATTTAGATTTTCTCAATTCAGGAAACCTATCCTTTCTCAAATGCAACCAAACCAAATCACCAGGTTCAAAAATCAATTGCTTTCTACCTTTATCACCAGCAAGCTTATACTTAGCATTCATGCGCTCTATGTTTTCTTTAGTTGTTTCATGCAATTTTAACATCAACTCAGCACGTTGCTTAGCATCAAAATTTAATTGTTCAGAAGTTGGTAGAGGCATTAAATCAATAGGAGCACGTGGTAACAAACCATAAACAACCTCAAATGGGCACATCTTGGTAGTAGAATGCAATGAACGATTATAAGAAAACTCAATATGAGGCAAACAATCTTCCCACATCTTAATATTCTTCTTTAAAACAGCCCTTAACATAGTAGCAAAAGTTCTATTCACAACTTCAGTTTGACCATCAGTTTGGGGATGACATGTGGTAGAAAATAAAAGCTTAGTCCCCAATTTACCCCATAAAGTTCTCCAAAAATGGCTAAGAAATTTAGCATCTCGATCAGAAACAATTGTATTTGGCACACCATGCAAATGGACAACTTCTCGAAAGAACAAATCAGCAATATGTGTAGCATCATCAGTTTTATGACAAGGTATAAAGTGTGCCATCTTAGAAAATCTATCCACAACCACAAAAACACTATCACGACCCTTCCTAGTCCTTGGCAATCCCAAAACAAAATCCATAGAAATATCTTCCCAAGGAGCATTAGGAACAGGTAGAGGCATATACAAACCGTGTGGATTTAATCGCGACTTCGCCTTTTGACAAGTCGTGCAGCGGGAAACAAATCTCTCCACATCTCTCCTCATCTTTGGCCAAAAGAAATGACCAGCAAGTATGTCCTCTGTCTTCTTTGCTCCAAAATGTCCCATCAAGCCACCTCCATGCGCTTCCTGAAGCAACAACAAACGAACGGAGCTAGCTGGAATGCATAGCTTGTTAGCTCTAAACACAAAGCCATCATTTAGAACAAATTTATTCCATGCTTTTCCATCCTTACAGTGCAGCAACACATCTTTAAAATCATTATCATGTATATATTGTTGTTTAATTGTTTCCAAACCAAAGATCTTATAGTCAAGTTGTGTTAATAAAGTATATCTCCTAGACAAAGCATCAACAATGATATTCTCTTTCCCTTTCTTGTGCTTAATGATATAAGGAAAAGATTCAATAAACTCAACCCACTTAGCATGTCTACGGTTCAGTTTTACTTGACTACGAATATGCTTTAAGGATTCATGATCAGAATGAATAACAAATTCTTTGGGCCACAAATAATGCTGCCATGTTTCTAATGTTCGCACGAGAGCATACAATTCCTTATCATAAGTAGAATAATTCAGAAGAGGCCCACTTAGTTTCTCACTAAAATATGCAATGGGTTTACCTTCTTGTAACAAAACACCACCCAAACCAATTCCACTAGCATCACATTCAAGTTCAAAAGTCTTATTAAAATCAGGAAGTTGGAGAAGAGGCGCATTTGTCAACTTATCTTTCAACATGTTGAAGGCATTCTCTTGTGGGGTTCCCCAAGAAAACACGACTCCCTTCTTCGTAAGCTCATTCAATGGTGCAGCAATGGTGCTGAAATCCTGCACAAAGCGACGATAGAACCCAGCAAGTCCTAGAAAACTCCGCACTTGGGTGATAGTCTTTGGTACTGGCCAACCCTATATAGCGTCCACCTTGGCTTTATCAACCTCAATTCCCTGTGGAGTAACAACATAGCCAAGAAAAGAAACACGATCTATGCAAAAGGTGCACTTATCAAGGTTACCAAATAAACGTGCCTCCCGTAGAGCTTTAAAAACAACACATAAATGATCAATATGTTCTTCCATAGATTTGCTGTAAATTAATATATCATCAAAATAAACAACAACAAATCTTCCAATGAAAGCACGCAAAACCTCATTCATCAATCTCATGAAGGTACTAGGTGCATTAGTTAACCCAAAAGGCATGACTAACCACTCATACAAACCGAACTTAGTTTTGAAAGCAGTTTTCCATTCATCTCCCAATTTCATGCGAATCTGATGATACCCGCTACGCAAATCCACTTTGGAAAACACAACAGCACCACTCAATTCATCTAGCATGTCATCTAATCGTGGAATTGGATGACGATATCGAATAGTAATATTATTAATAGCCCGACAATCCACACACATACGCCACGATCCATCTTTCTTAGGCACTAAAATGACCGGAACAGCACAAGGACTTAGAGACTCACGTATCTAACCTTTGCCAAGGAGTTCTTGCACTTGACGATGAATCTCCTTTGTTTCTTATGGATTGGTCCTATATGGTGCACGGTTGGGCAATGAGGCACCAGGAATCAGGTCAATTTGGTGCTCAATGCCTCGAAGTGGTGGCAGGCCCGATGGTATTTCACTTGGGAACACATCCGAATACTCCTGCAAAACGTTAGCGACAGCAGGAGGCAAAGAACGCTGCATATCATGAAGGGAAATCAATACCTCTTTGCATACTACAGCATAAGCAATAGTAGTGGAAGCATTCAACTCATTAATATCAGATTTAGTAGCAAGCAAACAATTTCCTGTCAATTTTATCTCCTCTTTCATATCAGCAACAGATTGGTCATTTTTATTGCTCTCACTTTTAGCTTTTGAGGCTTTAGCTACATCATCTTGCATAATAGCTTCAGGGGACATAGGATGCAACACAATTTTTCTATCATGGTATAGAAAAGAATATTGATTTGTTCTACCATAATGCATAGAATCTCTATCAAATTGCCAAGGTCGCCCTAGCAGCACATGACAAGCTTGCATAGGCACAACAACATACATTCAACCACATCTTTATAGGATCCAATGGAAAAATTGATTCGCACAAGTCTAGTTACCTTTGCCTTACCGCTGTTATTTAACCATTGAATGTAATATGGATGTGGGTGTGGTTTGGTGGTAAGCGCAAGCTTCTCCACCATGTCACCGCCTGCCAAGTTGTTGCAACTACCTCCATCGATGATCATGTGACATGAACGCTCCTTGATGACACACTTTGTTTGGAACAACGTGTGTCGCTGATTTTGCTCTGCCTTCTCCATTTGTGCACTAAGCACACGCTGTACAATGAGGCTCTCATAGCGGTCGGCTTCACCTGCATTAATATGTTCTTCTATACATTCTTCACTACCTGCATGGTCGGCGACAAGCAATGCAAGTGTATCTTCATCAAAATCACTAGCGGACGAATACTCACCATTATGTTTGACGACCATAACGCGCTTGCTGGAACACTCACGCATCACATGTCCATATCCCTGGTACCGGTGACACTGAATGTCTCTCGTTCTACCTGTCGATGCTACGGACGAAGCACTTGCACTAGGCTTCTGGGCTGTCTTGACTACTGAATTTGTGGGAGTAGCACTAGGCTTGTCACTTGAGGATGGCATAGTAGCACGTGTGCGGGACTGCCATGAATTTGTCTTCCCTGCAGAAAAGTTATTCCGAACACTAGCACGTCGCCCCTGCACTTCCCTTTCAGCTTTACAAGCAAGATGAAACAAACGGGTTACATTAGTGTACTCTTTATATGAAAGGATGTCCTGAATTTCACGATTTAACCCACCCAAAAATCTTGCCATAGCAGGTTCCTCATCCTCCTCTAAATTACAACGCAACATACCTATTTGTAATTCTTGATAATACTCTTCTACACTTTTAGCACCTTGTCTTAGTTGTTGCAGTTTATGTAGCAAATCCCATGCATAGTAAGAAGGAACAAATCTAGCCCTCATGAATTTTTTTAAAGCATCCCAAGTATGTGGTATGTTATTAGGATTTTTCTTATTATACTCTATCCACCATACAGTAGCAAAGTCAGTAAACTCACTAGTAGCAGCCCTAACACGTGTATTCTCAGGAAATTCGTGGCATGCAAACTTTTGGTCAACAGCAATTTCCCATGAAATGTATGCATCAGGATCATACTTGCCATCAAAAGGAGGTATTTTAAATTTAATCTTACTGAAAGCATCATTGTTATTATGTACCTCACGTCGACGGTGACCCATACCTCTCCGATTGAAGCGTAGGCGATGTCGATCACTAAGGTCATTGTTATCAAGGTCCATATCACCAGAGTAAGCATCCTCGTCATTATCTTCGACTCGCTCCTCATCCTTGTGGGCGTCATTATGTTGACCCTTGCCTTTTGTGTGGAAGTCATCAAAACGACGGAGAAGAGCGGCAAGGCTTTTGTCCATACGAGCAACCGATGCTTCGACTCCTATAAGCTTGGTGGTGGTGGCAAGTTGGGCGGCCTCTAGTTGCCCAATCTTGTCATTGGTCACCTGTAAATCTCCATCGAGTCCTTCTGTATGCAGCTGCACTTGCCTTGTAAAATGTTGAATGATGCCCTTGGTGCATGGAGATTGCGGCATGTTGTTATTATCCTCTATTCCTGACATGGTTTAGAAGACAAGAACAACAAGAAAACAGGTGAAGAAATAAAAGCCCTACAACTATTAGGATGTAGCTACAGCAAGGCACTCGCTCTCAACCTGTTTCTCAAGCTCTTACCAGTTCTTACCTTGCTCAAACAAGAGGGGTCAACAACCAGCAAGCCTGCAACCTTGGAAGTGAATGTATCGGTACCGTAGCACAACACCTGTCAAGTTGTAGTCGAATATGTGGAGCTGTAGGTGGCCAATGTTATGGACAAGGATAGATACTAGCACCACGTTAGTCACAAAAGCAAGTTGAATAATCGTTCAAAGGTGGTACTGTGCTGGTCCTAGCCTAGACCGTGCTAGAGACGCGAGCCTGGACACAAAGGAACTCACAAAAACCACCTATCCAAAGGAGGGAAACACAAAGATCAGCCCCTTTTTTTTCTGTTTTTTTGCCTTTTTTTTGCTTTTTTTTGCTTTTTTTTTTCTTTTTTTTTCTTTCTTTTTTTAGGGACACCTCAAAACTGATTATAGGAACAAAGAGATGTCAAAAGAGCAAATCACCACACACACTTTTTCCAAAAGTGTAGGGGTATATAGGCAATTAAAAGTAAGCTTCGCTGTAATATGGTATGAAACTTGTAGTGCGCGAACTTAATTATGGAAAACAACTCGGACGGAGGCAATTTATAGCAGCGAATACCAGAGTAGTACTCGGACTTGATTCCCGAAATCAACTCCGTCTCGAACGTGATAGCAGCGAATACAAGGGTAGTACTCGGACTCGATTCCAGAAAACAACTCAAACTCGAACTGGACAGCCACGAATACCAGGGTAGTACTCGGACTCGAACTTGACAGTAACGAAATCTACTTAGCCTCGGATTAGAACGTGACAAGAACTCGAAACTCTAAAGGACTATAACTAAAACCAGCAACTCGACACAACCGATGCACCCGACGACTCAACAAGCCCTAACTAAGTAGTACTAGCAAAAGGCTCAACGGGTTTATGGGATTACGGAAAACTAATTTACTATTTTTTTTGGCTTTTCTAGACTATAGGAAAAAAATTTGTGAAGAATTGGAAGTCTCTCACCGATAAACCTTGCTTTGATTACCAACTGATGACGACTCGTAGGGTTCGCAGTCCGATCTTTCGATGAGAGTTGGTGGATAACTCGATTGGTGGATGGAGATGACGTTCACGGCTCGACTACAACCGTCCAAGGACGCTGCGCCTTAGCAACCGATACACCACCTCCGATGGCTGCTGTGATCTTGCGGCGCGACAACCAGCCACTAGGGCTCCCGTCCCGCAAGCAATCGAAGAACCAGCAAGAACAAGATGAACAAGCACTCAATTGCAAGATGAATATGAAGGTTTCAATTTGAGAACACAATATGGTGAGGTTCTAATGACAATCAGACGGATGGTTGATCCAACACGCGCGCTGAAAGGCGGTAGCAATAGCTAACTCGACGAAACAAAACCTAAACTGTTTGTGGTGGTTCTAAAGACTTATAAGGAGTTGGGAGGACGACCACAAGGGTGTCGGGGTCGTTCTCCAACCCTAGGACGCGTCCCTAATGGATCCAACTTGATACATGGGCCACAGGCCCAAAATAAGGTGACGCAGCACCGGTGGACAGAAAAGGTCTCGGTACAAAAACGATGACTCTGGACGCATCTGATAAGGTATAGCCATGCTTCTGGATCCGTTAGAAAGTAGACTTGATAAGCTTTCCTAAAAGTGTGAGAATGTCCCAATCGGAGTCTGTATGAAGTCGTGGCATCCATCACAAGTTGGTGCTGTCCTGCAGTCCAAATCCAGCTAGCGCCCATCCCGTGTCCCGCTGATCCTCTCCATTGTTCCTGAGCAAAACAAGAGTGCACGTGTCTCCATTGTCTAAATATAATGGACAAGAGTTTGAGAATAAACTTACTTGATGATTGAGTTCACGGGCACGAGCACGAGGAATAGGACCAAGTGGTGCTGGAGATGGTGTTGGTGTGGTGTTGATGTCCTCATCAGTCAATTGAAAGCGAAAACTTCCCACACAATTCTAGTATGAATTGAAAGACAAGTGCGGAAAGTAATGAGGTATGAAAGATCTAGTGAAAGAGATGCTTGACACGGCAATGTTTTGCTGAGGTATCGAGGAGTCGACACTCCCCCCTAGTCCTCGTTGGAGCACCTCGCAAGGTATAGCTCCCCCTCAATCCCGCGCAAGGGATGAGTGCTCTCTACGGGCTGATTCTTTGCCACTCCGGCTCGGTGAATCGCCCACAACCGATCACAAGTCGATGAAGAAGGGCCACCGACAATCTCCCCGGTGATCACATTCCTCCAAGCACCACCGGACCGTCTAGGTGATGTCGATCACCAAGAGTAACAAGCATTGATCTTCACTTGTCTCACTCAAGCTTCGCAACTAGACGATGCACACTTGAACTCTTGGATGAACTAGAGGAGAGGATGGGTGGATTCGCGAATCACTCTCTATATCTAGGGCTCTTGCTCTCTTCCCAACCTTCTCAAGTAACTCAGCCACTGAAATGAGCAAAGACAAGGTGGGAGAGAAGGGTGAGGAGCTATAAATAGCCCCTCAGAAAACTGCCTCGGGCTGGCATCTCATGATGGCGACGGACGCTCCATCGACAAGCGACAGACGCTCCTTCGCTAGCCCGAACGACTATTTCCTATTCACATCAGTAGGTGCCGAACGCTCCGGCGCTTTGCGACGGATGCTGTGCCTCAGCGTCCGGCGGAAACTAGCTGCTCTCGGGTTTCTGGGAAAATATTCCCGGATGCTCGCGAGCGTCCGACGCCCATGTGACGGACGCGTCCATCGCAAAATGGACGTCTCTGGAGCTTTCTGTAACGCTGCCGGATGCTAGGGCGTGCATACGTCATCGTTTGGCGCCAGCGTCCGGCGCCCTGGACCTCAGCGTCCGATGCTCTGAAAACAGCTCTCTCAACTTCGTTTTTCGTCGCGATGAATATGGAAGTTGTTCTAGGCTATCTTACGGTCACCATAGGCTTGCTTAGAGCTAAGGAAGTCAAGTGTGCACCACACCTAAGTCATGAAGCTCTCCTAAGTCAAGCTACTAGTCTCAATCCCACTTGATAGTACGATCAAAGATCAGATAGAAGCCCTATCTATTTCTAAGTGCCCTTCATCAGCTTATGACACTTACCCTATCATTTTAGGGTCTTCATCATGTGTCTTTGAAATCCGAAACGATATCCATCTTGAGGGCTAAGTGATAACCATTTATGCTCATTCATGTTGATCACTATGGCTAAGCTACGCATAGCCTCTACAAAACACACGTTAGCCATAATAATCGCTAATTGCCGTTAATCACCGAAACCAATAGGGCCATGATTCTTTAGTCAACTACTACATTTGCTTTTCCGAGGTGGTAATGAACTTCAAGATTGTAGTCCTTGATGAGTTCTAACCATCTTCTTTGTCTCATGTTCAACTCTGGCTGAGTAAAGATATACTTGAGACTCTTGTGATCTGTGTATATGTGACATATGTTACCTAGATGGAAATGTCGCCATATCTTTAAAGCATGAACCAATGCTGCTAGCTCTAGATCATGTGTTGGGTAGTTAGCTTCATGTTTCCTAAGCTGTCAAGAAGCATAGGCTGTAACTCTTCCTTCTTGCATAAGAATACATCCTAATCCAGTCCTGGAGGCGTCACAATACACATCAAATGGTTTTGTTATGTCTGGTTGCGCCAAAATGGGTGCTGAAGTAAGTAGAGTCTTTAAGGTAAGAAAAGTTGCCTCACATTCTAAAGTCCATTCAAACCTCTTATCTTTCCGTAGCAGACTGGTCATAGGTTTAGCTATTTTGGAAAATTCTAGAATAAAACGACGGTAATATCTAGCCAAACCAAGAAAACTATGAACCTCGGTGACGGAAGTTGGAGCTTTCCAACCCATAACCTCTTGCACTTTATTTGGGTCAACTGAGATTCCATCAGCAGAAAGGATATGCCCAAGGAAAGGTACTTTAGTAAGCCAAAACTCACACTTACTAAACTTAGCATACAACTTATGCTCTCTTAGCCGTGTAAGAACCACACGTAGGTGTTCGGCATGATCGGTTTCATTTTCCGAGTAGATCAAAATGTCGTCAATGAACACAACCACAAATTTATCCAGCTCGGGCATGAACACAGAGTTCATAAGATACATGAAGTAGGTAGGAGCATTAGTTAGTCCAAATGACATAACCAAATATTTGTAAAGCCCATATCTCGTTGCAAAAGCTGTCTTGGGTATATCTTGTGGTCTAATCTTGATTTGGTGATACCTTGATCTCAAATCGATCTTAGAGAACACTTTTGCTTTGGACAACGGATCAAACAAGATATCAATACGTGGTAAAGGATATTTGTTTTTGATCGTCACAGCGTTAAGGGGTTGGTAATCCACACACATTAGGAGGGATTTATCCTTCTTTTTGACAAACAGTGCGGGACATCCCAGCGGTGATGAACTAGGTCGATTGAGACCTTTATCTTGTAACTCTTGTAACTGTTTCTTTAGCTCTGCTAGCTCATTGGGTGGCATTCTGTACGGCTTACAAGAAATAGGCGACATACCAGGTACCAACTCAATAGCAAACTCCACATCTCGATCGGGTAGAAGACCTGGAAGGTCATATGGAAACACATCTGGGAACTCACACACTACTAGGATATTCTTCAGAGCTGTGACTCGTATAGCACACGTCATAGCACAAAGATCTAGCCTGCGTGGAAGGGATATCTCAAAGCTTTTTCGGGGAAGTACTATGGTCACCTGCTTTTTCGGGGGTTTTTAAGCAGAGAACTCTCTTCCCGGTATCTATGGTCACCCCATAGCGATGCATCCATTGCATGCCTAAGATCACATCCAAACCTAAGCCGACCAGGATGATAAGGTATGTGCTAAACTTATGTTTCTGTATTATGATGCTTACATCCCTGACTGCCTGTTTGGTTGATATGTCAGCCCCCGCTGAACTTATGCAGTACCCCACATCCAAATCAGATATGCTCATGCCATGCTTAACAGTAAAAGCTTTACTCACAAACGAATGTGAAGATCCTGAATCAAAGAGCACAACTACGAGATGATGGTTTACAAGGAACATACTAGTTGTGACGGGTTCTCCTTGTGGCACTTCTTCCACAGTGGTGTAGTGCACACGCCCCTGATAGGCCCGATTCCTTTTCGGGTGAGGGCATTCTCTAGCAAAGTGCCCTGGACACTGACAGTTGAAGCATGGTGCATTATGGGGTGGAGCCTTCCGAGTTCTAGAACTGCCTTGCCCTGGGTTGCCTTTTGGAAGTGCAATGGTGTAAGGCTTGCGATACTGGCTCTGTTGTGCGCCTTTAGCTGGAGCTTTCTTCTGTGGGGGTCTGGACTTAGCCCCTGCAACTAGAGGTCAATAAGTAGAGTGATTTACAAAAGGAGCTCTCTATTAAGACGAGCTACCCTCAAACGCCCTCTTACGTACTTTAGCTGCAGCATGCAAGCTGTTCTGGTTCTCCTGGGTCAGAGCATTACTGATGAACTCGTTGAAGTTGGTGCAGGTTGAGTTAGCAAGAGTCTTCATCAGTTTGGTTCCCAGACCTCTCTTGAAGCTATCAATCTTCTTTTCATCCATGTCAACAAACTAGGAACGAGCCAAGTTGTTGAAAGCATGAAGGTACTCTGTAAGGGTCTTAGTACCTTGGGTGAGCCTAGGGAACTTTGCGGCCTTCATTTTCATTAAGCCTGGTGGGATGTAATGCCCTCTAAAGGCTGACTTGAACTGATTATAGACAACTAGAGCATTAGCAGGGTAGGTGGAGCGATGATGAGCCCACCATATTCCTGCTAGTCCTTGTAACTGATGTGAATCATATTATGCCTTTAACTCTTCTGTCATCCTGAGCAAATGAAACTTCTGTTCCATGGTATTCAGCCATTCATCAGCCTGGAGTGACTCTTTAGCCTCCTTGAAGATCAGCGGCTTTGTGTCAAGGAAGTCCTTGAAAGTGCTGAACTGATTTGCCGGTTGACGGTCACGGTTGCCTTGGTTCTTGAAGGACCGAGAACGGCGACCAGAGCGGGGGTGAATGGGAGCCTCAAATTTCTCTCGAAATATTCAGGTCACTCTTCCCAAAAACCAAACCTAGTTGCTGGGTGCTCAACCTCCCTCGAGCAACGCGAGCGGGGATTCAGACGAAAACGGAGAAATGAAAGCTCACCGGTAGTGAAGGAAAACCCACCGGAAACCCCCCAAGATAGAGTTCTCAACCCCTATGAGAAAGAGGCAAAAACCCCAAGCAAAACAGCCCAAAATACAGGCGACGGACGCTAGGCGTCGGACGCTGAGAGATCGTCCATCGGCCTTCTAGAAAGCCTTGCAGAGGAGAAGCAGAAGGCAGGGTGTTGGACGCTGGGCGACAGACTCTTGGGTGAGCGTCCGTTGGCGTCGGACGCTATGTGACGGACACTTAGGGGAGCGTTCGTCGGGCATACAGTGAACGCTGAAAATCCAGACAGACTAGCAAAGCAACGGACACAGGGCGACGGACGATGGACAGCGTCCGGCGCCAAATTCACACACGCGGACGAACACGACGGACGCTGACGTTCTGACGCCTCGACGGACCATCCGACGCCAAAACTCAGAGCGTCCGGCGCCCTCGAGCAGAGCACAGACATGCGAAAATCCTTTTCTCTCCTCCAAATCTTCCCAAAACTCAACCAAATGAACTCCAACTGCAACCAAATTTTGTAGGCATGATCCTTATGCAGCTGGGGAGCTATCCCGAAGAAATCATCGCTCAATTTGGAGAGGATAAATGGGAACACTCGGATTTCGGGGAGAAAAGGCAAAATGAAGAACGTCGCAAAGAAAACGCCCGATCTGTGTGCTCATGAGGTTTCAGGAAAATTCCTTCGGTGCAAAGTTGCTCCTCACGAGTACCAAGAACTTGGTTCAAACGGATTTGCAAGAGCTACTCCCTACAAAGAGAAATCATCTCGGGAAAATAAGGAGCAAAAGCAAAACGCGAAGAACACAAGCAAAATGGAGACACAATCACGAAATCGAAGCCGCCATGGCTTACGGAGGTTACGGCCTCCGATTCCTCGTGGCAAACTCAAGTTCTTACAAAGGTTGGTGGAAGCAACCTAGGGATCTCATGAACTAGAGAGAGAGAGAGAGTTGGGGCAAATGATTAGGGTTCCAGAGATAGGATGAGGGATACCCCTTCACCCCCTACTTATCGGGCTTTGGCTATTTCCCAAAGACCCCCCTAGATACATTGAGTGAACTACCTAGCCTAAGCATTGCAGTCCAAGCTCCGGAAAATATCTCCCGCATTTTGAATGGACGGCCCCGCTCTGCCGGGAGTTGCCGTCGCCTCGACGCAACCTCCAGGATTCCGCCATGTGTCATCCCCGCTTCCTCGGAAGCTCCGCCTAGGTTTTGAGGCCCAAACCCAGGAAACCCGCCACCGGTAGTTTTGGGTTCAACTACCGAACCCTGAGTTTTGCGGCCCAAAATCGGAAACCGACGCGGATGGTTTTGAGGCCCAAACCACCAAACCACTCGACGCGAGCCACCGTGTCTTCGCCCGGTCGGACTCCGAGTCCCCTGAGCCTCCGCTCGACTCGCGTGTCCACCGTCTTGACTTGGTCAACTTGGTCTACCTCCATGTCTTCTCGCACTCGTCGGTGCCAAGTACTAGCCACCATAGCTAGTCCGCCGGCACCCATGGTCCCTCAGTCCGAGCCCCGCTTCCGCCCTTCACCGCTCTCAGTCCATCGGCACGGCAAGTCTCTACTCGACCTTCTCCACGCCATTGACCACTGTTACTAGGCATAGCACCTGCACACCACAAGCCGATAGACAAGAACACATTTCTGCTTTCGTAGAGGTTAGGGTAAGCCACTCAAACTGAAACACTCACGTGTTGGACGATCACTCATCATCAAAACTGAACATACATGGGTACTTATCCACCATGTGTTCGCAGTTCTGGTTACTGCGAGCAACTTTGTGAAGCATCTATTCAATGTTGCGCTGCCCACCAATGAATTGAGCCATGAACTACTCCGGGGTAAGCGGTGGTGGTGGTGGCGGTGGATTCGGCAGAGGAGCCTCATTCTCATCACAGGGATTCCCACCACTTCGAAAGCCACGAGAGCGAGTGTTGGCAGGCATCTGCATGAATTTTGATAGCAAGTAGCAATGAGATTTCAGTAATTGTAGATGAATCATAATTATGCCTTAGTAAATCACTGAAAAGTAGATAACTTAAATCCACATAGGGCATAACAGAATTCAGGCTAACAACACATCATCATCCATTCATACTTGGTACCAGAATAATATCCATACAAGCCAAAAGTGCTAGACATCTGGACTTTAAGTTATGGTGGTTACACAACATCATGCCTCTCGTGAAGCAACAAAAGGTCAAGCTACTAGCGCAAAAGACAACTAAAGACTAGCATAAGCAAGCTATCCTAGTCGTCGCGGTCGGTGTCCATCCCTGATAGACGACCACCCTCGTCGTCGCTGTCATCGACAAGCTCTATCTCCTCGGGATCCTCCTCCTCCTCGTCCTTAGCCTCGGGGTTGTCGTCGTCATATATCACCGCGGGATCTGCCTCTGGTGCTATGGGTAGAGGGATCGGGTTGATCACATTCTTGAGCCTATGGATCTAATGTTGCAACTCTCCGATCTGGTCATGGGCTTGCTGAAGTAACCATTCCACTCTGCGTCACGACGGTGGTAAGCGATGTTCCCCACCACCTGCTGGTGGCGAAGCATACGCTCACGTGCCTCATCTGCCTACTATCGAAGTATAGTTGCATCTCTCTCGTCCTGTGCCACCTTAGCTTCCCTCCTGAGACACTGATTATCCCTACCAACTCCCTGTAGGAATATCTCACTGGTCCTGAGGCGTGCCACACTGAACACGTAGGAGTCCTCTCTGGCGAAGAAATCTTTGAGCACTACATGCATAGCACTCATAGTCGGTCCTGAACTGCCAGCTCTCTCATCCCTGTTTCTGACCAAGGGATTTCCCATCTCCTGATACCAGGCTGTGGTGTCAGGGCTATCCTCTGGAAAGGTCCCTGCTGCACTGCGGTCCAGCTCTCCACTGTGCTCCTGACGGATCTGACTCGGTATGGTCAGAGCTGCAGACTGAGCCCCTTCCCAAGGGATGCTGGCTATGGCCTCAGGTGACCACTTCCTCCATAGAGGTGTCTCGGTGCGCTCAGAGATAGTCACTGTCACTGTATACAACTACGCATTCCCAAGCGGCTCCTGAGTCCAGTAGTACTGAGTCTGCTCAGCATACCCCACCTGACTCAGCACCCTCCAAAGCAAAGCAGGAGTGCCAAACACCGACAGGAAGCAGTTGCTGCGTTGGGGAGGTCCTGGTGCTGCCATCTGTAACAAGTTTTAACCTTTTTGTGAGAACATGTATTTTACAGATTGCAAATTTTATCATATGTAGAGATACAATTTGGTAAGGGAGGGGACAAATGCAATGTATGATGACACATGATGCATGCACGTATCTTAGGTCCTTACAAACCTGACGAAAGTAAACCTTTCACTAAGAACGTTCTAAACGGTGGCATACATACATTCTCTCATATATATGTAACTAAGCGGTCTACACGATTCGCTGTTAGTGTACCTGCAGAAGATTCATTTCAGCCCATTCCCAACAGTATGAATAATGCATTGCTGAAATGTAAATCTAATACTCACTTAAGTGTACACCCAACATACACGTAAGCAGTATATGCACCCTTTCCTCAAAATTATTACTCCACACATGGGTATCTTGCTGTCCACATACATCAACGTATGCAACAGTTCGACACATTATATATTCCCTGCCTAGGTCGACGATTGTCCGACCATACTCTCACAACTCACCTTACCTTTGGCGTAGCGGCAAAAATTAAAAAGAAATTCTTTGATCCATACAACACCATTCAAGTGAATGGCCCCCATACTATTCCAACCTGGACAGCTAACCGAAAATATGATGCAATTCCCCCAAGTTAGTACTTTAAGCCACCTGACATCCTATTGGGTAATAAGAGCACTAGTATACTGAATCTTGCTCTGATACCAGCTATCGTGGAACCGCCCAACCTATAAGAGCACTAGTATAATGGTCACCATTTCCGACAACACTGTCACACTAGAGCCCATATAAGCCCGGTAGTCCTTGAAATCTCGAAGGATCTCAAACACAATAAGTAACAACCCGAGATCGTACACTAGATTTAGTAACCACACATCCACAGTGATAAGTTCGCAAGGAAATAATATTACAACAGAGTTTAAAGAAGTGTTATTACAAAACCAAGTTCAAATCAATGTAGCAGAAGTTCTTGTTTCACAAATACCCATTGCAAACTGTTTAAAGCAAATATAGTGCCAAGCTTAGTACAATCCCATCAAAAGCAACAATGAGAGGCATCAGAATACACCATTGCCCATGGTCTTCACTCATCATCACATGCAGGATAGAGGCACGCCTGACAAAAGCCAGAATAGACCATACCATCTGCAACAAGGGTAAAGAAACCTTGAGTACTCAATTGTACTTAGCTAGACTTACCCGACAAAAATTGCATAAAAGAACAACCCTAATTACTCATGTATTCTCATAATTATAAACCATTATTTGGCAGCAGAATAAGTAACATTAATCAGATCTCATTAGCACCTATACTAGAGCAATCACTGAGTTATCAAACAATAATAACCATATTGTGCTTGGCATAAAACCACATAACCATCTTTTGGTTACTTATTAGAGTTTATATTTCTATAGTGGAAGGAAGATCTTTCAAGTTTCTCACTGACGGGGAGAGACCGCGATTCGAATCGTATTCCTATCCAGCTGGAGGTTTATTCCTCAATCACACCCAAGTATGCCTACCGGCACACTTATTCGTGTCACCTTCAATATCGTTCGGGTAGCCACGGGTCCCAAATTACAGGCATGAGTAGAGACTCACGGATAGCCAGGTTGCTCAAGTAGATCCTGCCCACGGTCCCGGCCAGGTAGCTCAGGTCATACTTGCCCACGACTAGTATGCCGCTCGCGGTCTTCATGACCCAACTAGGAGGGGATTCCGGCCCGAACACACAGAGTTAGGCTTCGTGGTCGAAACGAGTTATTCGGCCAGCTATGAAGGAGGGATTCGTTCCATCTGGGCAGATGTCCAACCAAGATCCAGTGCCTAGCGACACAGGTGGAGAGAACCCGCTCACAAGACCTCCAAGTCAAGTGGCTCACAACACCTTGTCCGCCTGGTATCGATTTATTACTTCCACAGGTTATTTTCCACGATAGAAAATATAGCCAACCGTGACCAACATCCTATCATTGTGGGGGATGATAGACCACCCACGCTACCGGTCTAAGCAAGGCTAACCATAGGTTTCGATCCTGGGCCTACAAGGTTCTTTTTGTTGGACAAGGGAGATATAATGCAGCATGGAGTTTGATTTCAACTCCTACTAACTTAATGCACAAACAAGTGGTTGTATTGTAAGTCAAATATTTGAAATAGAGTAAGAAAGGTGTAAAATGCTCTGGGGCTTGCCTTTCACAAAGGTGGAGGGAAGGTGGTTTGGGCACTCAGGAAGGTTAGGGCCCTGTTCTCCTTCTTCTGGCATTTCTGGAACTTGAATCTCCGGTGGGACTCCTCCTTCTAGCTCCCCAAACTCTAGCAAGGTCATTTCCTCTAGCGATCCTGGATGCATGTATACATGTATGATGATCCAACATATATGACAAGTCATATATTAGAAATGAGACATGTCTAATGCATATGAATGAATGCTCATGATGAATGTATTATGCATCATTTTTATTTCGTTCACCAAGTAGGTGCAAATCTCCTCTTAAGAAGATAAGTTAACACGTACCCTTAGCTAACAACCTGTAGTAGAGCTTTTACTCCTCGTTTAGCTCTCTAACACCTGCAACTAAACATGTTTTATCCTTAGGCTATTGGATTAACAACACAAGGCATGCATTATGTAGAACATACATAACAAGGCATACAAAACACTTAAAATAACAGCTGAAAGAAAACCGTGTAGCTGGAGCTATACACAACCAAAAATTACAAACTAAGACATTCAGGAAATCTTATGAAATTTTCCTCAAAACATTCCATAAACTCCCAAGCTAAATCTAACATTAAAAAGGCCTAACGGACACTTTAAGCAAAACTATTTTAGAAGAAACAAGAAAACACAGATTAAAGATTGAACTTGTAAAATATACCTAGGTCAAATTAAACAGACTATGGCTATGAAAACATAACACCAGGTATATTAACAAGTTATATACAGCAAAGTCAATTATAGCCACTGCTGAAACCAAATGGAAATAGCTCAAACAAATTTGGCAAGAAAACATGTTCCAGCTGTTTAACAGATTTCAGTTATCACTTAGAACAGTTGTAAAGCCTTTAACCATCTATTCAAAATTCATGATAAAATTAGACAGGTAAGGTTACATATTTATCTACCACTTTGGTATTTACACCAAAAACAGAAAACACATTTGTAATGGAGTTAAAATTACTACTTTGCTGGTGATGAGAAAACAGGCACATCTTATACATAAATTACTTCCACAATTTGAAAAGTGTGAAACAACAAATTTCATTATTTTCTTAGTTCAAAATAAGTAACACATGTACAAATATTACCAAGCACAGAAAACACATATAACTTAGCTAGCAAATTAAACAAGGTGGCATTCAATTAATTAAGCATTTAACCAAAAGAACTACAACATGCAAATTAATTAATGGTTACTGACACTTTTACATTTTTCATAGGAAGTGCATGCTAAGATAAACTTAGCACAACAAGAAACACATTTTTTATCACATGCCAAACTCCAGATATGAATTAAAAAAGTTGAATTAAGCATATAAAGCTTGCTGTCTATTTTTATTAAAACAACACAGAAGAATAGTAACAACAGGTTATATTATATTTTACATGCATAGAGAAAAACATAACAAAGCTAAAAAATATGATTTCACATTTTTAGAATTTTTCTGGAATTAGTTATGACTTACCAAAGTTAGCAAACAAAACTACAAAAGAAGAAAACAGAAAAAACGCTTAGAGCCTATGACACACGGGACCCACTGGTCAGGTTCTTCCTCACAGAACCGACTGCACTGGAGGTGCTCGACCGTCGGTCCTTCGCTGGCGTGAGGTTTCTGGCCAAACCAACCCCACAGCGGTGTTCTCCTTCGCAACCCGCATCGAACCATGTAGCTGGTTGTACCCTAGGCTCACCGGAGCATGCTCGACGACGACCATGGCGGCACGGCGGCGCTGCGGTTCTTACGCTAGCCGACGCAAGTTTTCTCTAGCCAGGCTAGCGACTACTACACCTACACGGAACCCTAGCGGTCCGATCTAGCCTAGATTGGGGCCATGCTAGCCCTCCGATGCGCTCGACCACATGCACAACAGTACGGTGGCGAGTTCACGGCGGCGCGGTGTTTCTGTTCCGGCGGTGGCGAGGCAAAACTTCTTCAACCAACTCTGGCTAGCTAACCCTAACGCAACTTAGACGAATGCTAGCAACGCTGAGAAGCCCGGCGTAACCCTCGCCGATGTTGCGGGTGTCGTACGCTTGCGCGCGGCGGAGTTCCCATTCTGGCGAACCCTAACCCTGGTCGCTTCAACTGACACCTCGGTGAGCATCTATAACTTCTAGGCTACCGCGTACAAGAGCTATAAGAGAGGGATAGGGGCTGGATTGAGCTAACCACGGCGGCGCAAAGCACGGCGGAGCTTAGGTCATCAATGGCGCCCACGGTGTTGCTTGGTCTGGCTCACCTGTGCGGTTAGCGCGGCAACTGGTCGGTGCAAAAGGTGGAGCGGAGCAAGGCGAAGCTGTGGCTGCGTTTTGGCGGCCAATGCGGCGGTGTGTTGAGCGGTGGAGCTCGGCGACGGTGCTGCTCGGCAATGGCGTGGTGCTGCGCTTTCTTGCGCGATGCAGAGACGAGAGGTAGAGAGTCGGGCGAGTGTGCGGCGCGGCCACGAGATGGAGTGTGCGGGCGTCTAAGGCGCAACCAACGCGGGCATATTGTTAAGCTTTCACTGAACTGTTGCCCCTTCCACATCTTATACAAGATGGCTTATCCATTTTACAATATGAGGATGACACAGTGATTTTTTATGAGCCATGAATTTGACAAAGAAATAAACATTAAGTTACTACTTTGTGTTCTTGAACAATTATCTGGCTTAAAAATCAACTTTCATAAGAGTGAAATCTTCTGCTTTGGAAAAGCCAAGGAACAAGAAGAAGAATACTCCCAACTATTTGGATCTAAGACCAGAAGTCTCCCTTTTCACTACCTGGGCATCCCTATGCATGTTAGAAAAATTAATAATAAGGATTGGAGGATGGTTGAGGACAGATTTGAGAAGAAACTAAGTAGTTGGAAAAGTAAGCTTTTAACGTCCGGAGGCCGGTTAGTGCTCATAAATTCGGTGTTGTCAAGTTTACCGATGTTTATGATGTCTTTTTTGATGTACCTAAGGGGGTGCTGCAAAAAATGGATTTTTTTTAGGTCACAATTTTTCTGGCAAAATGATCAACACAGGAAAAAGTACAAATTAGTAAAATGGGATACTATTTGTCAACCAAAGCATCAAGGAGGTTTGGGTATACAAAACCTACAAATACAAAATAAATGCTTGCATTATTTAAGTTGTGCAATGAATAAGGGGTTTGGCAAGATCTGTTGAGAAACAAATATTTAGGGAGCAAGTCACTTGGAGAAAGGAAAAAGTCTACATACCCCGCTCAACTATGAGGGGTGGACAACTTAACCCCTAAACTATAAAACTGGTTATTCTACCCCCTGAACTATCAAAACCGGCCAAATAACCCCTCTAGGTGGTTTTGAGGGTGGTTTTGACTTTTTCCTTTTTATTTATTTTGGTTGAATCTTTGAAAAATCATAAAATATAAAACCTAATTTTGTTGGACTCCACATGAGTAGATCTACACATTGAACATATAATATGGTATGCTTAAGTTCAAAGTTTTTCGCTATAGATTTAGATCTATGTTTTTTTATAATT
This sequence comes from Microstegium vimineum, assembly GCA_022036555.1. Classification (NCBI taxonomy): domain Eukaryota; kingdom Viridiplantae; phylum Streptophyta; class Magnoliopsida; order Poales; family Poaceae; genus Microstegium; species Microstegium vimineum. The sequence goes on along the minus strand of CM039138.1, from coordinate 16,530,947 downwards.
AATTAGAAAAAATCATAACTACAATTTTCCATGATCTAATTATTGTGAAATTTTTATGGTAGGCTAATTATTGTATGCTTCAATTGTAGTAAAAATTTCATACCCATTGGATCATTTATAATTTAGTTATAAGTTTATTTGAATTTAACTAAGGTATGAACATATATAAATCTATAACTAAGTTACACGTGATCCAATGAGTATGAATTTTTTACTACATTTGAAGAATACAATAATTGGCATACCATAAATTTTTCATCACAATTGGACCACAAAAATTGTAGTTATGAATTTTTATAATTAACTATAGAAAAGCATAGATCTAAATCTACAACAAAAACTTTTTACTAAATCATATCATATTATATTCAATGTGTAGATCTACTCATGCGGAGTTGAACATAATTGAATTTTCTATTTTACGTTTTTTCAATGATTTATTATAATTTTTCAAAGATTGAATCGAAATAAATAAAAAATAAAAAGGTAAAACCACCCTCAAAACCGCCTAGAGGGGGTTATTTGGCCAGTTTTGATAGTTGAGGGGGTTAGAATAACCGGTTTTATAGTTTAGGGGGTTAAGTAGTCCACCCCTCATAGTTGAGGGGGTTATGTAGACTTTTCCCTTGGAGAAATCTCTGTGAAAGCAAGCGACTCACATTTTTGGAAAGGACTTTTAAGTGTAAAGGACCATTTTTTTAGTCTTGGGTATTTCAAGCTAAAAGATGGCTCTCAAATTAGATTTTGGAAAGATAAATGGCTTCATAATGAACCTCTTAAGTTAAAGTATCTAGTCTTGTTTAATATTTTTTCGTCGGAAACATGACACTATCACAAATATTCTTCAAACCACACCATTAAATGTCTCTTTTAGAAGAGCATTAGTGGGCAATAACTTGGAGAATTGGAACAAGATTGTCTCTTCATTATCAGTATTGAACTTGGAGGAAGGTCGTTATAAGTTTACTTGGTCCTTACAGTCATCAGGTCTTTTTTCAGTTAGATCAATGTACGTTGCCTTAGTTAGTAATGGGGTTAGAGTGTCTCAAGAAATTTGGCATGCTAAATTACCAACCAAGATTAAAAATTTTATGTGGTATTTGAAAAAAAGGTGTTATCTTAACTAAAGACAATCTCATCAGAAGAACTTGGAATGGGAATAAGAATTGTTGTTTTTGTCATAAACCTGACATTCAACATCTTTTTTTCAATTGTGCTTATGCTAATTTCTTGTGGCGAGCTGTACACATAGTGTTTGGGATACCGAGACCAATAAGCATGTATTATGTTTTTCATCGTTGGTGTAATTTGGAAAGGACCAAACCAAACCTGTTATTACTAACTACAGCAGCGTCATTATGTTGGGCAATATGGCTTACAAGAAACGAAGTTGTTTTTGACAATTGTATGTAGGGTTATGAGGTTGCTACGCTAGCCGGAAAACAATTTTTTTGACCCCATAAACAAGGAACTAGTGCTAGTTATAGATCACGGGGTTACCACTATACGCACAAGTGCAGGGAAAGCGACTCGATGTAGTCATGCGCGTCGCAGCAGTGCTGTGCAGTTGCGAGGTCAGTCGTCTCAACGTCTCCTTCTCGTGGTTCATCCCTGTGCTCCAAATGCAGCACCTCTGAGAAATTCCAAACGTGCAGGGAGGAAGCGTCACGACTCCGTACTGCTAGGTCCGCGAGGAGTACTAGGCGCGAGCGTGGGGAGGGCTACGACGGCTACCAAAAGGCGTGGATTCCACCCCTTGCTTATATAGGCGTCCTAACGAGCTCCCATGAACCCGAATTAGGCTTCAAGCCCCTTAAACATGCGACCCTATGGGCTCACACACACATAGACATGGCCCAAGTACTCTTACTCGACCAATAGTTGATAGCGACCTCTAGCAAGGCGCGTCAAGTCCTATGCATACGCTACGATCATATGAAGGACCGGAAATGGCGACCAGAGGGGGGGGGTGAATGGGAGCCAAATAAAAATTCCTTTCGGAAGATCTTGACCCTTATCCCAAGCAGGACCCAAAGCACGAACTAGGATCATGACCCACAAGTGGGTGGATGTTCTAGGAGATGTCCTAGGAACACAACGGAGCTAGCCACGAACCCGGAGAAACAAACCGCAACTCAAGCGGAGAAAAACATCAACCAAAGGAGGCTTTAGACTAATTTCATCCTAGACCGCCGGACCAATGACCAGTGGTCCGGTGGCTGGTCCGACGCCTTCACCAACTGAGACAAAACCACGCAGGGAGCACCTGACCTTCGGACTAGAGGCTCCGGACTAGTCCGATGCTACCGTCGGACCAAGGAGCACTGGTCTGGTGCTCACTCTTGCTTCTGCGCGAAACAACACAGTGAGCACCCTGCCTCCGGACGAGGCCACCGGACTACACCGTCGGACTATGTCGAATGGTCCGACGTGTGGCAAACTCCATTAGCAGAACCACCGGACCATTGGTCAATGGTCCAGAGCTCAAAAACCGAGTGGTCCAGAGGATGGTCCGACGCCCTTTGCTACTTGACACGACTGAGGTCAAGACCACCGGACCACATGCTATGGTCCGGAGCTAGGGGAAAGTCGTCCGGAGGGTGGTCCGACGCTCACGAGCAGAAAACTGATCTTCGCGAAAATGGATTTCTCTGCGCCAAATCTTCCCAAAACTCAACCAAATGATCACCAACTGCAACCAAAACTTTGTAGGCATGATCCTAGTGCAGTTGGGGAGCTATCCCGAAGAAATCATCGCTCCAATTTGGAGAGGATAAATGGGAACACTCGGATTTGGGGGAGACGAGGGCAAAACGAAGAACGCCACAAAGAAAATTGCCCGATCTACACACTCGTGAGGTTTGAGGAGAATTCCTTTGGTGCTAAGAAGCTCCTCAAGAATACGAACAACTTGGTTCAAACGGATTTTGCAAAGCTACTCCCTACAAAGAGAAATCATCTCGGGAAAAAAAGAGAGAAAAAGCAAAACACGAAGAACACAAGCAAAACGGGGACACAATCATGAAATCGAAGCCACCATGGCTTACGGAGGTTACGACCTCCGATTCCTTGAAACAAACTCAAGTTTTACAGAGGTTTGTGAAATCAACCTAGGGTTCTCATGAACTAGAGAGAGGGTAGAGAGAGAGAGTTGGGGCAAATGATTAGGGTTCAAAAGATGGGATGAGGGATACCCCTTCACCCTCTACTTATGGGCTTTGGCTATTTCCCAAAAACACCCCTAGATACATTGAGTGAACTACCTAGCCTAAGCATTGTAGTCCAAGCTCCTGAAAATATCTCCCGCATTTTGAATGGACGACCCCGCTTCCTCCAGGAGTTGTCGTCGCTCGACGCAACCTCCAGGATTCTGCCACGTGCCATCCCCGCTTCCTCGAAAGCTCCACCTAGGTTTTGAGGCCTAAACCCAGGAAACGCGCCACTGGTAGCTTTGGGCTCAACTACCGAACCCCGAGTTTTGAGGCCCAAACTCGGAAACCGTCCTTGGATGGTTTTGAGGCCCAAACCACCAAACCGCTCGACATGAGCCACCTTGTCACAGCCCGGTTGGACTCCGAGTCCCTTGAGCCTCTGCTCGACTTGCGCGTCCACCGTCTTGACTTGATCAACTCGGTCTACCTCCATGTATTCTCGCACTCACTGGTGCCAAAGCACTAGCCATCACAGCTAGTCCACCGGCGCCCATGGTCCCTTAGTTCGAGCCCTGCTTCCGCCCTTCACCGCTCTCAGTCTATCGGCACGGCAAGCCTCTACTCGACCTTCTCCACGCCATTGACCACTGTCACTAGGCATAGCACCTGCACACCACAAGCCGATAGACAGGCACACATTTGCTTTCGCAAAGGGTTAGAATAAACCGCACAAACTGAAACACTCAAGTGTTGGTCAATCACTCATCATCAAAGCTGAACATGCATGGGTACTTATCCACCATGTGTTCGCAATCTCCCCCTTGATGAGTGCATTGTCAACACAAGTGCATTTCAGATTTGAGCCACAAGGTAAAAACTCTGCAAATGACCAAAAGCTAAGAAAGCCAAAACGGGGTCACTTGAGAGAAGCAAAACGAGTCCAAAACTTGGTTCCCAAAGACATGGGCAACGGCTCGACGCAACCAAGCAAAGCAAAGCTAGCCCTCAAGAAGAGGCAAAAAAATGGGATCAACACCGCTAGCAAGTCCAAGATACCAATCACAGCTCTCAAAGCTCAGAAAAACCAATTGAAACCTCAAGGTAGCTCAAAAGATACCAATTGAAATACCAAGGGAAGCTTAAAGATACCAATTAAAACACCTTAGAGCTCAAGAAGCCATCGAAACCTATCGAAGCCAACACAACAAGCTAGACCCTGCATAAGAGGCAAAAGGCTCAACACATCTAGCAGAAACTCTCCCTCGGAACAAGCACACTCAAAATACCAAGAAAGGGTGAAAAGAGTCAGGTACGCAAGAGAGATACCAATTGAACCAAAGAAGGACAAACACGGACCAAAATTCCAATTTCTCCCCTTGACTATGCAAGTATGAAAATACACTATTTTCTCCCCCTTGGATGGATATGGAACTCCCCTTGGATGGAAAATGAGGATGAAATGCATTTTTCCCCCTTGTTGATACATGCAACTCATGAAGGCTCAAAAACTCAAAGAGATAGCCACAAATGCCATGAAATGCAAGATGGGGCAAAAGCTTCATACTTAGAGCTGAGACAATGAATAGATGCTCTAAGTGATGTGATCCCGTGAGAATAAGAAAAGCTCTATGTACCCAACAAAGACTCAAGCTGAGCTTAAGATCACTTTAGAAGTATTTTAGAGAGCATTACATGTGAGAGCAGAGAAAGGATATCACCTCCTAGAGAACAACTAAACATGGAAAACAAGATAGGATCTATCTCAAAGCAATCTCATATATAGCAAGTAGAACTATCCCAAGCAAAGTTCATACAACAAGACAATGACCCAATTGAATGAATTTTTCAAATTTAAGAGTTTTGCAGCCAAGTTTCAGTTTTAGGTAGATTTATGTTGTATGCGAGTGGTTTTAAGCAAACTGATGCCACTGCTTACCAACCGGGCGAATTCAAAGGACTTGACACACCGGTTTTGGTCATACACGACACCTTCAAGTTCCACCCATATGGGAAGCAGTCTCGAACCACTACTAATTTTTTTGACCCTATTGCACTGACCATTTTTGGATGTTTATAAACCCTAAAATAGATGTGATAACCTTGTTTTGCATCCATTTGTCGTCTGATGCAAACTGATGCAAGTGGTCCCGATGCAATAGCCTTTTGCATCAGTAAGTGTTTGAATGTGACAAGGAACTATTGTTATCTCAATCAGATTTTCTTTTCCCCATCAAAAATTGCGAAATGCAATTTTTCTTATTGCATCAAAATCAGGTGGATGCAATACATCTATTGCAACAACTAACTGTTAGGGGCAATGACTATATTGCAACGACTACTGTTGGGTGCAATAGACTATATTGCAAGACAAATGTTGGGCTCAATAGACTATGTTGCATCAGCTTTTAAACTGAATGTTGGTCCCAAACTTACAGATTCAGACTACAATTTTAGAAACCATATGTGAACTGCAATAACTTGAATGCAACTACAATAATACAAGCCATATGCCCAAGCTAGTCTTCTTTCAGTTATAGGAGGAAAGTAGTCATAGAAAATAACAATAGAAAACAATTCTAAACGAAAAACTACATGTGCGACAACTCCATCATCAATATAGCGTCAACATCACTTCGCCCTCATCACTAAAGTTATCTTCATTTGGTTCTGGTATAGATTGCACAATTGCTTTCTAAATAACAGAAGTATCAATTGTTTCCCTTCGATGTCCGTTCGTCGCCAATTTATGAAGTCCCCTTGGGTCGCTTGTAACAGTCATGTGCTCCACCCCAACAAGAAATGAGTAAAACATCAAATTCTACTTCGTCTTCAACACTCGTTGATTCGGGCATGGAGAAAAGGTTTCTTGGTTTCATTCGAACAACGCTACACCAATTTTCTTTCTTGCATCGACGTGAATTACAAAGACATCCAACTAATGATCGATGCAATAACGACAACCTATTGCATCAGCAACTGATAAATTGCTGAAATGGGCAGCCACATATTGCATCAGATTTGTGGTTTGATGCAAAATGACATGATGGCAAAAAGGGTCCAAATTTAGTAGTGAACACATGGTGAAGTGCTCACAATGCAGACCCAACTCGATCTTTCCAATTCACAAAACAGAGAGCAATTTCATTTTAGATCAAATTAATCATGGTGCTCAAAGGTAGTGAATGAAACAAATAAAAGAGCCATAGCCATAAAGCTATATATAAGGCACCCAAAGAAGGATCTTCAAAAGCCTACAGATGCTAGTGCTATTTCAGAGGTGACATGGGGAATTAAATTCAATTTTAAAGATTATCTAACTTAGCTCTATTTGCACATCCTAGATCAAAAAGAGTCTAAGTTAGGCAACACCATAGACACATAAAGCCCTCAAACAGAGCATAGATTCATTATACCCGGCTATTGATACGAAGCTTAAAATGAACTATGTCACAAATGAAAAATGAGATGCACAATGCATTGAACACCAATTTAACACTAAGAAGACACCAAAGAAAAGAAAAAAAAGGGACAAATAAGAACCAAAAAAGAACTAAGATACATAAAAGGTTTCCCTCAACAAAAAGGGAAACACACACCTAACTCGCCCCGAAGGAGAGAAAATGCAGCTTGATCCAAAGGCTTTGTGAGAATATCCGCAAGCTGGTTTTGGGTCTTGACAAAGCCCCGGGGGTTCAATGTCGCCGTTCTCGTAGTGATCACGCAAGAAGTGAAAGCGTACCTCAATGTGCTTGGTGGGGGCTTTGAATGAAGCATGGGATATTTTTGGCCACACTAATTGCACTCGTGCTATCACAAAGCAGAGGCACCTTAGTAAGCTCAACACCAAAATCTCTCAAAGTGGCAATCATCCAAAGCAACTGAGAGCAACAACTAGCCACGGGAACGTACTCAGCTTCGCACGTCGATTGTCCCACGCTAGATTGCTTGCGAGAAGACCATGAAACCAAAGAAGACCCGAGAAACTGGCAAGTCCCAGAACTAGACTTCCGATCAAGTCGGCAACCGGCAAAGTCGGCATCAGAATAACCACAAAGCACAAGGGAGGAGGAGGTGGAAAACCAAAGTCCAAATTCGGGAGGTGAATGCAAGTACCTCATGATGCGTTTCACCCCCTGCTTGTGTGAACTCCGTGGGGACGCCTGAAAGCGTGCACACAAGCAGACGGCGAACTGAATGTCCGGTCGAGTCTCTGTCAATACAATAGCGAATCCAATCATGCTTCGGTACTCCGTCTGGTCCCCCGCCTCTCCTTTCCTTTTCCGCACCAATGCAGTCGTAGTCGACATGGGCGTCGAAACAGGCTTTGCCTCACCCATGTCAAACTTCTTCAAGATGTCCTTTGTGTACTTGCCTTGATGCACAAACGTCCCTTCCCGGGTTTGCTTGATTTGCAAACCCGGGGAAAGAATGTCAACTCTCCCATCATGCTCATCTCAAATTCCCTGCTCATAAGATCTGCAAACTTGGCAACAAGAGCAAGAGAAGAACCACCAAAGATGATATCATCCACGTTTATTTGGACAAGGAGAGTGTCTTTGCCTTGCTTGAGGAGGAAACAATGTTTTTATCTACCGATCCCATTTTAAAACCCTTAGCAAGCAAGAAGGTTCGCAATCTATCATACCATGCCCCTAGGGGTTTGTTTCAAACCATACAAAGCTTTGTGAAGTTTAAAACATGGTTTGGAAAAATTAGGATTTTCGAAACCGGGAGGTTGTTTTAAAAATAAACTTCCTCCTCTATGTAGCCGTTTAAGAAAGCACTTTTAACGTCCATTTGAAAAAGTGTAAAACCCTTAGAAGCCGCAAAAGCTAGAAGGATTCTAATGGGTTCTAAACGAGCTATGGGAGCAAAAGGTTTCCTCATAGTCTACTCCCTCCTTTTGACAAAAGCCTTGGAGCTACCAACCTAAAACCTTGTTGTGCACTACCACCCCATCTTCACTTTGTTTATTTTTTTAAAAACCCTTTGGTAAATATGGAGTGGCAACTAGGTGGTGGGGAAAAGACCCAAAAAACCGGTTTCGCTCAAAGTTTTCTAAAATCCTCATGCTGGCAAAATTAAAACCCCAAACTAGATCTATCAAAGCGTATCCAACATCCCCGGGGCTCGAAAGAAGCGACAAAAGCCGAATGAGCAAAGTGAGAGAGATAGGACCTAGACCCGTGACTCGACGGTCGATGTGCCGATGATGTTCTCCTACGGGTGCTGCCGCTGGATGTGGCGGGGAGCCTGCCTGGCGAAGTGGCCTCCCCATTGACAGCGCTAGAGCCCCCTCGGGTTTGCAATGGGCACCGATGAGGATGCTGCCCCAAACGACCAAAATGTAGAAGAAGTAGTCGGGCAGGATCGTGACCCGAAGTGGCGTCGGAGGGGTCGACTGGGGAAAACCCGGGGTGGAGTCAGCTCGGGTCCCCCCCAAATTGGACGTCCTGCTCCTCCTCCCCCAAAGATGCTAGTGTTCCCCTTTCATCATCACCTGCAAGCTCAAAAGCAGTGGAAAAAAGGGGAAATAGTCTCATCAAAAAAGTAATTGCACAAGTCTCCATCACTTGGTTAGTTTTAAAGGGTTTAAAGTGCCCAAATAAGCACGAAAGGAGAGAAAAACCAAAAGGAAAGTTTACCGTCAAAAGCCCCATGATTCAAATTTTTCCAACTTCCCCCCCTTTTTTTGGGGATGAAGAACCTGCCCCCCAAACACCCGTGGGGTTTTTCCCTTCTTAAAAGCTCAGAGAAAAATGCTTTGGGAAAAAACATAGAAAGGGAAAATGAGTGCTTCGGCCCAACCGCCTAGGAGTCCTATGCTCATTGAGCAACGTCCCGGCCATCTCAACAAGGGTACGATTCTTGCGCTCAACAACATTGTTTTGGGTGGGGAAATGTGAGGTGAGGAAAACTGGTGATCGAGACCCAAAAAAGAACAAAGAGTTGCAAAGTGAGCATTCTTAATTCTTTTGCCTTTTTTTACTGGGGGATAGTCTCATGGCATTCTTTGGTAGCTCTTTGGGAATCTCAAAATCAGATTTTCGAACAAGTGGAAAAGGGGCCCCTTTCCCTTTTCTCCATAAAGAAAAACCCAAGAGTATCTCGAGGGAGTCATTTATTTACTTCAACCAATTCCCCTTCCCTCCTTCCGACCTGACCCCGGGTGGCCAAAATGTGTCCATGTGTAAGAGCTCGCCGGGGCGGGGTGGTCATTATCTCAGTCAAGAAGGATTTTGGGAAAACGGCAACCATCTTGCCCTGCCCGCAAGGTTGGGGCCCAAAAAAAAAACCTTTTTCGAACTTTTTGCTTTGGCAAACCTTGGATAAGGTTTCCCTTGAGCTAAGCCTTGCAAGCAAGTCAAAACTCAAAAAGTCCCAATCTCCTATGCCCCTTCCAAAGCTCGGAAGAAGAACCGGCAAGAAAAACATCGGGGAAGGTCCCAAAAAAGTTTGTAAAATTTTTGCCCTCATCTCTCAGACTCCTGGATGGCAAACCACCTTCATCTCCCCTACCTTCAGATTAAGAGCTAGGGGATGCAAAAACTTGATTGCCATTTTCATGATCATCATAAGGCAAAATTGGGTTGATTAGCACACATCTTGTTGGGCAATAGATTGGAAGCGAGTGGGAAAATCCCCTCAATAGATTGTCGGCCCAAATGAGCAAAATTCTCGTTTCTCTCTACGGGACGTGTTGAAGAGTCTGGACTTGATTGAGGGTTGCCCTTTATGATTTCACAAGAGTGTTTGCCAGATCTCCCGGGACCGTAGTGAGGGCTCGAAACCCGCTCAAAAATCCGGGGAAAAAGACAAACAAGATAAGAGAATGTACGGGGTCTTGGTTTGACCATGCTCTGAGACTTGAAGGTCAGTGATCCCAGCGCCCAAAAACCCCGGATTCTCATTCTCACAAATCTCCCAAAACTTCGTATCAACCCTTGGAGGTAAGCAGGCTGCGCACCTTCCCAAAAGGGAAAGTTGGTTTTCCCTCGAAGTAAGGGGTTTTCCAGTACCTCGATCCATGTTGCCTTAGTGGATCAAAGGTGGATTGATCCTTAACCGGGTTGATAGCACTTGAAGGACCGGGGAAAGGCTGTAACAAAACTCAATTTTAATCAAAGGATAAATTACCCGATTACTTTATGAAGCAGATATATTTATACTAGATCCACCAAGTCTTGCAACCTTTCCTGAAATACTCCAGATTTATTATACAACAAAAGTTATGAAGGGTTTGTGTCGCGCAAAAGTGGAGCAAATACCCCGATCAGCTCAAAATCCCAATTTAAGCTTTCTCTGATGATACTTTGATCAAGATGGAAATTCATTTTTGGTACAAGATATGAGGTTGGTCCTGAAAGCAAAGTTGCAAATCAAAATGCGTACAGCAAACCGTGTGTAATGGTCCACATCTGAATCTTCCTCCAAGCTTGTCAAATAGAGGCTCCAAAATTGAATCTGCTGCTGTTTTCAGAGTTAAAATTTGGCTAAGTCTGAACTGCAGTGTCAACTAGGTTGCAAGCCGCGTTCTCCAAATTTTGTTAAGAAACTCAAGTTGAGCCAAGAATAAAAGTTGGAGCCTATGTTTTGGAGAAGCCCTGCAAAAAGTTGGGATCCAATTGACTTCGGTTGTTGGTTAATTTTAAGTTTCCGTAACTGCTGTCAATACGTTGACACTAGCAGTTTGGAACTTAATTAACCACTAATCTGTTGATCAAATGGTTTTGGTTATTAAACGAGAAATGTAGAGGAGCTCGTGGCTTCAACTTTCGTATTCGACCCATTTCCAAATTCGACCGAGAAGCAACCCAAAAACGCCTCCCACGCCGGCCACACCGTCACCGCCACGTGCTCTATCAATGCCTGAAGGGGGACGTGTGTCCAGAACGTGGCATCCATGCCCAGCTTGCCCAGGCCATTCCTGCCACTTGCCCTCCTTCTCTACTCCATGCGTCTAGGCGCCCTGCTGCTGTCGATAGAGAGGGCCGAGTGCTGAGCGCTCCTCCTCACTCCTCTCCCACTCGCCTCAAATGCGCCTAGCTCCCCCCTCGCTCTCTTGTGCTGGAACGCTGCCCCCCAGCCGCCATGGATGTCGGGCCGAGCTCCGACACGCCGCCATTCCCCGTCGCTCCGGCCTCTCTCCTCTACAACCGACTGTGGCACCATCTTCCCAGTCTCGCGCTGCACCTCCTACGCCCCTTCCCGAGCTCCGCCGCCACCAAACAGTCGCCGGCACATCGGCCACGACCGCCTGTACCGACGCATGCATGTGGCCAGGCCGCCATGGTCCGCCTCGGACTGAGCCGAGTAGTTCTGCGGGTGCGCGCTGGTCTCCCGGTGCTCGCTCCACCCCTCCGTGGCCGTCGATGTCGCCCTTAATTGCCTCCCCGACGAGCTCAGTCGTCTCCTCTACTCCAAATCGCGTGAGGGATTCAAGCAGCAATTCGATGAAGTTTAGGGGGTTTCTCTGCGTACTCAGTGACTCATGTGAATAGTACCATAGGACCTGTTTGCAGATGTATAAGGACCTGTTTGTAGATGTGTGGCTGAAACTTGATAATCTATAGTAATTCATAGAAAAATCGTATGATTAGGGTTTTGGACTTTTTGGAATCCTTGTGAAGTTATCTATGCATTAGATCTATAATATGACATGCTTAGTTTCAAGTTTTGGCAGTAAAAGTTGATTTGTGTATCTAGGTTTAGAATGTTTGTGATATTTGTTATGTTTATCTCTGTTTTGTATTACTCTAAGAATTATGAGATAATGGGGTGTATTGCTACTGTAATTTGTGTTATCTAGTTAAAATGTGAGGATCTGATATTGAACGGTTTGGTAGATATAAAAATAACAAGTTTGATATATTGCTGTTTTGGCTGCGTGCATAGTTGTTAGAAAATAAATTTTATCATGTATTAAATGATTTTTTTCTGTTGGTATGTTGAATACCAAAGTCGTAGATAATATTGCTACCTATCTTGTCTTAAAATTTCATGACCATATCTCCTATAGTTTGAGAGATATGTATTTATTAAGTTGCAACTTGAATCTGCCCTATTCTTTCGACAGATCTGCCTTAAAGTGGCTTTGAAGTAAGTTAAGCTATGAATCATGAATTGCTAGTCTGGAATAATTTGTAGTGCTTGTTATAAGATTTCATATTGTTAAGATTCATATTTTTGTGATGTCTAGATCTTGAGTTATAATAGTTTTGAGAAGGGTTGTCAAATCTGTCCATTTTTAGGACAGAGATGTATTCTTCATTTATTTCAAGTTGCTTAACTATTAAATCATCTTTGCATGGTTGTAAAGAGTTGCAGACAACTTAATTAGCTTTCCAAATATGTAAGAATCATGTTTGTTGGGTTAGTATAACTCTAGTTATGATTAAAACCGTGACTGCAGTTTTGCTGTCCCGAAGTTGCACATCTAAGTTAGTTATCTTAACTTGTTCCTGCAAGTTGAATATGTTAAGTAAATATTAATGGATGAATACTTGTCATGTGCTTGTATCTTCTATGTTAATTTGTGTGATAATTAGCTAACTAGTTATAAGTAACTAGGTATATCATAAAATGTACTTTTATCGCTTATGTTGTGTTTGAGTGATACTTTGATAATATTCCAATGTGCTTATGTGTACGTCATGTATGATCTTGTGCTTGTGTTAAATGGATATATATATATATGTAGCTCGTGTTATCATTGCCTCGCATTCATACATACGCATGTGCATTTCGTTTAGGTACGATAAGTACATACGTGAAGGACATGACGCTTGGAGCTAACCTGAAGGTGTTGTTCAAGGACGAAGTCCGAAGATGGAAGTGTCTTCGAAGGTGCTCGTCAAGCAAGTGACCTCTAACAAATACAAACCTAGTGTTGGTCCCAGCAAGCCCTGGAGCATCCTTAAGCCTCCCAGTATTTCAATATTAATCTACTTGAGTATTTTATATTGTGATGCATTAGGTGCTAGGAGTTGGATGAATCCCAATTGATGCATTACCTTCCTTGATATTTCAATTACCTACCTTGTTACCCTATTAATAAAAGTAAAAGCAAACCGCTTAGCCTGCTTAGAATAAATGGTTACTTTTATATTCATGTTCGTATTGCCCACTGGGGTAGTACCGATCACGGTTGGCTATATTTGCTATCGTGGAAAGAACCGATGGTAGTAATGAAATGCGGTCAACTGGAAGGAAAGTGTACCAAGTGGTTTAGACTTGCGGGCAGTCCGTCCGTTGGATCTTATTAGGTTTGTATACGATGGTGGCCCTCTTACATCTTTGAATGTGCCCTTTCACATAGAGCCATTGTGATATCGACCCCGAAGCCGAGTAAACACTGTCTGGGCCGACTCTCAGTCTACTTTTGGCTCCTCTAGTTTGGAGATACGACCTGCCCCGTGGTGGTCAACTGATTCTCCAATTGGGTGGATTACACTGAGCTCGCGACGTTACTACCTGGACAGTGTTGAGCTGTAACCCAATGCATGGACCCAACGGGAAAGTGTGGGCGTGTGTTTAAAGGTAATCTTGCCAGCTGGTTGTATATCGATTTGAGTCGCCGCCTCTCACTGGATAGTGGGGGATTATGCTAAGCTTCACCACGGTACAACTCCATGTGACATCGTGATGGTTCTACTAAAATATTGATAAAGGAATTGGATATGGTATTATTATATTGTTTGCTTAGATCAAGGGAGTGCTCTAGTACAGTTGCAAAACCTAGAGATAAATAATAGGATGGAAAATGGCTGCTCTCTAATATTTAAAGTGTATCATCTTTTTCGCGTTTCCGCAAAAGCAAAGTTATCCAAATCCTTGGAGTCTTTACTTTCAGTTAGACAGGTAAGTCTAGCTGAGTACATTCAAGTACTCAGGTTTTATCCCACCTTGTTGCAGGTGAAGGTCTCATACTGCTGAGGGTGTGGCTAACCACCGGTGGGCACGATGATTCTATATTATTCTCTCATCTCTATGCTGTTGTCGGAGGATGTGATTTAAGTTAGCAATATATTTCAACTTATATTATTCCAATCATTTCAAAGCTATGTTGTTTTACTAAAAGGTTTCGAACCCAAACTTGTATTATTTATTTATCAACTCAAATGAAATTTTATTCCGCCGCAAACTCTGAGCTTAGTGGTTTGTATTTACTTATTCTAGTGATCCTTGGTGTGACGTTGATTTAACTGAGGTTATATATCAAGAGTGCGTGTTATGCCACCGACCTAGAACGTGATTGTCGCCTAAGGTTGACAATCTTGTGAGGACGAATAGGACGAGCATGCATAATCATGATTGCTGCATCTTGTATGGCCATGATCCTCTCATCCTTGCTTCTAATGACAAGTAACATGTGGTCAATGTAATGTGCTAGTTTCTTGTTAGAAACTAGAGAGGTGTGCTTTGAAGCATGTTGCTTGAATAGCCTTGTTATGATATGCTAGGTAATTGTCACCTTGCTTGTGTGAAGAAATAATGCTTGATGATCTTAAAATGCTTTACATGAGCTTGGAATGCCCAACTTGGTTTAAACCATTTTGGTTAGCTTGCTTTGAAACACTCTACTTAAATGCAACTATAAAACTTGCTATCAAATATCGTTTTGTATGTTGCATGGTGATGACGACCCGTAGGGTTCGCTGTCTGATCTTTCGATGAGAGATGGTGGATAACTCGATTGGTGAATGGAGATGACGTTCATGGCTCGACTATGAAACTTGTAGTCCCGACTTGATGATTGAAATAACTCGGTCTCCCAAAAATAAATATTAGAGTAGTGCGCGAACTTAATTATGGAAAACAACTCAGACGGAGGCAATTTATAACAGTGAATACCAGGGTAGTACTCAGACTTGATTCCCGAAATCAACTCGGACCCGAACTTGACAGCAGCGAATACCAGGGTAGTACTCGGACTCGAACTTGACAGCAACGAAATCTACTTAGACTCGGACTAGAACGTGACAAGAACTCGAAACTCTAAACGACTATAACTAAAACAGCAACTCGACACAACCGATGCAACCGACGACTCAACAAGCCCTAACTAAGTAGTACTAGAAAAAAGGCTCAACGGATTTAGGGGATTAGGGAAAACTAATCTACTATTTTTTTCTGGTTTTTTCTGGACAAAGGGAAAAATTGCAAAAAATTGGAAGTTTCATCGAAAACCTTGCTCTGTTTACCAAAGATGAATCCTGGGTTTGTTGTCTGATCTTTCGGGAAGGGGGATAACTCGTTTGGGTAAATGGAGATGACTTTCAGGTCACTACAACCGCCACGGCCCTGTGCCTTAAAAACCGATACCCACCCCGATGGTTGTCGCGATCTTGCGGCGTGATAACCGCCATGGGGCCCCCGTCCGCAAGAAAAGAAGAACCAGCAAGAACAAATGAACAAGCACTAAATTCCCATGTAATATAAAGGGTTTTAATCTGAAACACAATATGGTAGGTTTTGAGACAACAGACGGACGGTTGACCCAAACCCCGGGCCTGAAAGGGGGGTAGCAATGGCAACTCGATGAAACAAAACTTAATCTTTTTCAGCTTAAGATTTAAAAGGAGGGGGGAGGACACCACAAGGTTTTGGGGTCGTTCTCCAACCCCTAGGACGGTCCCAAAGGGACCCAACTTGATACATGGGCCATCACCCCAAAAATAAGGTGACCAGCACTGGGGCAAAAAAAACCGGAAAAAATGACTCCTTGGACGGTCCGTAAGTTTAAAAATTGTTTCTGGACCCTTTGGGGAAAATAATTGAAAAGCTTTCCAAAAAGTGCGAAAATTTCCCCAATCGGAGCCCGTATGAAGCGTGGATCCATCACAAATGGGTTTTGTCCTCATCCAAATTAGCTACCCCCAAAACCTTTTGTCTTGCGATTCTCCCATTGTTCAAGCAAAACAAGAGTCCCGGGTTTCCCTTTTTAAATATAATGACAAGAGTTGAGAATGAACTTACTTGATGGTTGAGTTTACGGGCAGAGCACGGTAATGGCCCAAGGGGTGCGGAAGGGTGTTGGTGTGGTATGATTTCTCATCATCCCCCCTTTTGCTTTTTGATCGTCCTCGTCAGCTCACTTCCCTCCAAAAATGGCTTCAAACTAAATTTTAAAATGGGGGGACTAACCCCCAGAACTCAGAAGATCCAACTTATATGCTTTTCTCTTTAATTCTTTTTAGCACTTTAAAATGATCATCAGCTTAGCAGCAATTTAGATTTTCTAATTCGGGAAACCTACCCTTTCTCAAATGAAACCAAACCAAATCACCAGGTTAAAAAATCAATTTTTTCACCTTTTATAACAGCAAGTATATTTTGCTTTTCATGTTTTTCTATGTTTTCTTTATTGTTTATGCAATCTTAACATCAATCAGCACGTTGTAGCATCAAAATAAATTTTTCAGATTGGTAGAGCATTAAATAAATAGGAGAAAAAGTGGTAACAAGCCATAAAAACCAAAAAAGGGACAACTGGTTAAATGCAATAAACTTATAAGCAAACCAATATGAGGAAAACAATCCCCCATATCTTAATATTTTTCTTTAAAACAACCCTTAACATAGTAGAAAAAGTTTTTTCACAACCTCGTTTGCCCCTCATTTTGGGGAGACATGGGGGAGAAAAAAAAAGTTAGCCCCCCAATTTAGCCCAAAAAGTTTCCAAAAAGGGCAAGAAATTTCATCTCGATCAGAAAAAATTTTATTTGGACCCATGCAAAGAAAAAAACTCCGAAAGAACAAAAAAAGCAATTGTCGACCATCATTTTATGAAAAGTAAAAGTGTGTATCTTAGAAAAATCCAAAACCCAAAAAACACTATCACGGCCCTTCCTATCTTGGGCAACCCAAAACAAAACCCAAAAATATTTTTCCCAAAGGTGCTTAGGAACAGGTAGAGGCATTAAAAACCCGGGGATTTTAATTGTGCTTCCCTTTTGACAAGTTTGCACAAGCAATAGATCTCTCCACATCTTGCCTCATTTTTGGCCAAAAGAAAGACCAGCAAGAAATTCATCGTCTTCTTTGCTCCAAAATGTCCCATAAAGCCACCTCCATGCGTTTCCCTGAAGCAACAACAAACAAAAAAAAGCTAGCAAAAAGCAAGTTTGTTACTCTAAACACAAAGCCATCATTTAAAAAAAATTTATTCCATCTTTTCCAATTTTACATTGCCAATTTTCTTTAAAAATATTACAGTACATTTTGTTTTTTAAATTTTTCCAAACCAAAGATCAATATCAAGTTGTGTTAAAAAAGTTATCTCCTAACAAAGCTCACAATGATATTCTTTTTCCCTTCTGTTTTTAATGACAAAAGACAAGATTTCAAAAAATTAAAACCCATTTGAACTATGGTTTAGTTTTGCTTGACTTTGTATGCTTTAAGTTTCATGATCAGAATGAAAAAACAAATTCTTTGGGCCATAAAAAAGTTGTCATTTCAAATGTCCGCACAAGACATACAATTTCTTACATAAAAATAATTCAAAACAGTCCATTATTTCTCATAAAATATCAATGAGTTTTCCTTCTTGTAACAAAACCCACCCAACCCAAAACCCCCACTAGTCACTTTAAAGTTCAAAGTCTTTTAAAAATTTGGAAGTTGGAGAAAGGTGATGGTCAACTTAATTTCAAAATTGAGGCATTTTTGTGGGTCCACAAGAAAAGGAGACCCCCTTCTTTGTAAGCTCATTCAAGGTGCAACAAGGGTGCTGAAGTTTACAAAAATCGCGATAGAAAAAAACCCTAAAAAACCCCTCACTTGGGGATAGTCTTTGATACCGGCCCCCCCTGTAAGTTTCCACTTTAGCTTTATCAACCCCAATGCCCTGGGGGGAAAAAACTACCAAAAAAAGAAACCATCTGTGCAAAAGGACACTTTAAAGGTTACCAAATAATTGTGCCTCTCGTAGAGCCTTAAAAACAGCACATAAATGGTCAAATTTCTTCCTAGATTGCTAAAAATCAATATATCATCAAAATAAAAAAAACAAATCTTCCAATAAAACAGAAAAGTCTATTCATAAATTCATAAGGGACAGGTGCTTTTATTAACCCAAAAGTCACTAACCCTCAAAAACCCCGAACTTATTTTTGAAACAGTTTTCCATTAAACTCCAAATTTTCATGCGAATTGGTGGAACCACTACGCAAATGATTTTGGGAAAAACACAACAAAAACCGCTATTCACTAGCATGCTCTAAGCAAATAGGATGCGATACGAAAAGTAATATTGTTAATAGCTCAAATCCACCCCATACGCCCTGATCCTCTTTGTTAGGTACTAAAATAATCGGGAAAAGCACAGGATAAGAACTCCGAAATGTAACCTTTTCTATAGCCCTTTCACTTGACGTGAATCTCCTTTGTTTCTTCAGGATTGGTCTATATGGTGCCGGTTGGGGAAGAGGCATGGGAAAATTTGGTCGATTTGGTGCTCAATGCCTCGAAGTAGTGGCAGCCTTGGTGGTATTTCATTGGGAACACATCTGAAAACCCCCCGCAAACGTTTGCTAAACAGGAGGCAAGGAAGCTACATATCTAAAGGGAAAACAATCATCTTTACAATTTAAAAAACATAACAACGAATAGATGCATTCAGCTATTAAAATCAGTTTTAGCAAGCAAACAATTCCCATTCAATTTTTTCTCAGCTTTTTTTACCAAAAAAATGTCATTTCTATTGTTTTCAAATTTTAGCCTTTTTAACTTTTGCAACATCATCATGCTAATGCTTCAGGGGACATAGGGTGTAACCAAATTTTTCTATCTGGTAAAGAAAAAAATACTGATTTCTCTACCATTCATGAATCCCCACAAATTGCCAAGGTCTACCCAGCAAATATTCAACTTTCATAGGGACAACATCACATTCAAAACATCATTATATGTCCCCGGAAAGATTTATTCGACAAGCCCCCCCCCCCCCCCCCGTTTCCTTTTCCCCTTTCCATGTTTTTAACCATTAATGTGATATGGAGGGCTGGTTTTTTGAAGGGAAGTTTTCCCCCCTTCGCTGCTGGCCAAGTTGTTGCAGCTACCTCCATCATGATCAGCACAGAACATCCTTGTGACACACTTTGTTTGGAAAAACATGTGGGGGTTTTTCTACGCCTTCTCCATTTGTGCACTAAGCACCTTTAAAAAAAGGAGCTCTCATAGTGGTCGGCTTCACCCGTTAATATGTTCTTCCACTATTTTCCTACTTGCTGGTCACAACAACAAAGAAGGTTCATCATCAAAAAACACTAGCAGATGAATACCCACCACTTTGCTATCATAACGCCTTTCTTGAACACTCCGTAATTCCATATCCCTTGCATCGATGCACTAATGCTCTTGATTTCCCCGTAGATCCCGACGAACACTTGCACCGCTTTTTAACCGTCTTTTGTCGCTGAATTTGTTGGAGTGCACAAAGGTGTCCTGGTAGGGGCTCGTAATCGAAAAGTCATACGGGGCTGCCATAATTATCTTCCCTGCAAAAAGTTTTCCTGCCTCCGCATCCCCCTTTTACTTCCCCTTTACTTTTACAACAAGATGAAAAAAAGGGTTTCGTTAGTGTACTCTTTATATGAAAGGGTGTCCTAAATTTTACGATTTAACCACCCAAAAGTCTTTCCAAAAACAGGTTTCCCCATCCTCCCCTAAATTACAACGCAACATCCCCCTTTATAATTCTTGATAAAAACTTCTAAAATTTTAGCACCCTGTCTTATTGTTGTAGTTTATTAGCAAATCACCTTTGTAAAAGGAAAATCTAGCCCGAGATTTTTTTCAAAGCATCCCAATCTTGGGTTTTTTATTTGGGTTTTTCTTACTTCCATCCCCCATACAGTAGAAAAGTCAATAAAACCCGTAGCACCCTAAAATTATCCTCAGGAATTCATGACATCGAACTTTTTTTCAACAACAATTTCCTATGAAAAGTATGCATCGGTATACTTGCCACAAAAAAAGGGATTTAAATTTAACTTACTGAAAGCTCATTGTTTTTGTGTACCTCATGTCGTCGGTGACCCATACCTCTCCCCATTGAACGTAGGCGACGTCGATCACGAAGGTCATTTCATCATGATCCCTTCACCAGAGTAAGAAAGCTCTCTTATCTTTTACTCGCTTCTTCTTGTGCCTTATTATGTTGATCTTTATCTTTTTTTGTGGAATTCATCAAAACGATTGGAAGGCGCAAAATTTTGTCCACCAGCCATAATTCTTTAACTTTGTAAGTTGGTGGTGGTGGTGATTTTGGGCGGCCCCCAATTGCCCAAACTTTTCATTGGGCACCGTAAATCTTGATAAGTCCATCGCATGCACTGCATTTCCCTTTTAAAATGTTGATATGCCCCCGGTGCTGGGGTTTGTGGCATCTGGTTATTATACTCTGTTCCCGCATGGTTTTAAAAGACAAGAAAACAAGAAAACAGGGGAAGAAATAAAAGCCCCCAACTATTAGGATGTAGCTACGCAAGGCACTCCCTCTCAACCCGTTTCTCAAGCTCTTCCTTTTTCCTTCTCACAGGAGGGGGGCAACAACCAGAAGCCTGCAAACCTTTGGGAAATAATGTATCGGGCCGCAGCAACAACACCCACAAGTTGTGTCGAGTTTTGGGGGCATAGGTGGCAAAAGTTATGCTCAAGGACAAATACTAGCACCACTTAGTTTAAAAAACAACTGATAATCCCTTCAAAGTGGTACTGTGGGGCCTAGCCTAGACCGTCTAAGACGCGAGCCTAAACCAAAGAGAGTCCAAAAACCCCTATCCCCAAAAGGGGAGAAACACAAAATCACCCCCTTTTTTTTTTTCTTTTTTTTTTTTTTTTTGCTTTGGGGTTTTTTGCTTTTTTTTTTTTTTTCAGGGATCCTCAAAAAAGATAAATGAACAAAGAGTGTCAAAAAAGCAATTCCCAACCCCAAAACCCCTCTATCTCTCTCTAAAGTAATTTGACTTTAGATTGAAAAAACTCGGTTTTCCCCAAAAAAAATATCAGAGTAGTGCGCGAACTTAAATTTTGGAAAACATCGGGCGGGGGCAAATTTAACAAGGGAATACCAGGGTAGTACTCAACTTGATTCCCGAATTCAATCGGACCGAATTAACGCACGAATACCGGATACTCAGACTCGAACTTTTACAGAAAGAAATCTACTTAGACTCGGGTAGAACGTACAAAACCGAAAATCTAAAGGACTATAACTAAACCCCGCAACTCGACACAACCATGCAACGACGACTCAAAAAAGCCCAACTAAGTAGATAGCAAAAAGGCTCAAAGGGGTTTTGGGATTACGGAAAACTAAACTCTATTTTTTCTGGTTTTCTGGACTATAGGAAAATTTGCGAAGAATTGGAATTTTTCACCCATAAAAACCCTTTCTTGATTACCAACTGAGACGATCCTAGGGTTTTCTGTCTGATCTTCGAGAGAGGGTGGGTAAATCATTTATGAAAGGAGATGACGTTACCCGGGTGACTACAACCACCACGGCCTGCGCCTTTGCAACGATACACCACCCCGTGGGTTGTCCCCCGATCTTGCGGCGTACAACCCGCCCTAGGGGTCCCCCCTCAAGCAATCGAAGAACCGCAAGAACAAGGGGAAAAACACCAATTGCAAATGAATATGAAGGTTTAATCTGAAACACAAATGGTGAGGGTTTTGTGACAATCAACGGGCGGGTTTATCAACCGCCGGGTGAAAGGGTACAATGGGTAAACCTCTGAATACAAAACCTAATCTGTTTGTGGGGATCTTAAGATTTTAAGGAGTTTGGAGGGCGAAACCCCAAGGGTGGGGGTTGTTTCCCAAACCCCAGGGTCGTCCCCAATGGACCCCCAAATTTATACATGGCCTCAGCCCAAAAAAAAGGTGACGCAAAGGACTCGGTACAAAAATGACTACTTTGGGCGTGCCCATAAGATATCCTTGATTCTGGATCCGTTGGAAAGTAGACTTGATAAAGTTTTCCAAAAAAGTGTGAAAAACCCCAATCGGAGTGTATGAAGGTGGCCCCATACAAGTTGGTTTTCTGTAGTCCAAACCCAGTGCCCCCACCCTTTGTTATGATCTTCCCCTTGTTCATAAGAAAAACAAGGTGCCTGTATTTGTCTAAATATAATGGAAAAGAGTTTGAAAATAAAATTATTGATGTTGATTCAGGGCAGAGCACAGTAATAGGAAAAGGGTGTGGAGATGGTTTTGGGGGGGGTTTGAGCCCTATACATGGTTAGGTGAAAATTGCTTACTAAGTTAAATATAAAAGTTTTTGTGTGAGAGTTTTTTTGCATCAATGATTTGTATTTTGGTGGGCTTTAGCCCTTAAAATTTTTATAAATTGATGCAAAAATTTCCCCCGATAAGGTTTAGTTTTTTTTTAAGCTTTAATATATGTCCCCCAAAACTTTAAATTGCTATGTAATGTGTTTGCTAGACACAGTTGTAACCTTGTAAATTTTTTCCTTAAGCAAATTGGACTTAATGTATGTTTTGGGGTAAAATAAATTTTTCTAGCTTTCTAGTAATTTTGCTAAGGGTTTTGTTGAACTCCCAATTTTTAAAAAATTTTGAGTGTATAGTGAATTTTGTGG
Organism: Microstegium vimineum; assembly: GCA_022036555.1. NCBI lineage: Eukaryota > Viridiplantae > Streptophyta > Magnoliopsida > Poales > Poaceae > Microstegium > Microstegium vimineum. Next base: position 16,508,182 of record CM039138.1, on the reverse strand, counting down.
AATTTTTTAAGTCGTATGAATCCTCTGAATTTTAAATATGTAATTTTTGAAATTTCCCCTGCTAGATGCGTAAATTAAATGATGTAAACCTTAGAATGAAATCAAAAATTTTGCTAGAGATTAGGGGTATTAACTTTTGTCATTTTAGGAAATGTTGTTTTCATGTAAAAAATTTGTTAAAACCTGTATTTCCCCAAAGTGAAAAAGAAATTTTAAAAATGTTCTTGTTTGTTGGTTGGTAAATGTCAATGTAGTCTGTTGCTTGGGTACAGATAAAAACTGTTTGTATTGTAGTTAAAATTTGTTTCCCATGGAAGAGTATACATCTATGTAAAAGAAATTTAATTATGCCAAAATAAATTTTAAATGCTTTGCTTTTTTGATGTTTAGTTAGTATAATAAAAAGTTTGTTTGTGTGTGTGTTGTGAGAATGGTTGTTAAGTAAATTGATTGATTCTTCCAAAAGCTTGCTTGATAAAGAATGGTGGTTGTTCGTTGTATGGGAGTTTTTTCTCGTTCCTCGGTGGATAAAAGTGTGGTAGGTTTTTTGGAAGTTCATGATGTTTAAACTCATGTTATCATCCCCAACAGGTTCTTTCCTTTTTTAAGCGAAGTCAGTAAGCGCTTGTTGTTTTTTAAGTTGGGTGGCTATGCTTTAGTTTGTCCCTGAATGGTTTGTTTTAAGTGCTTGATGTTTTGCTCTGTGTTTTTAGTTCTTTATCCAAATTTGTGGATTTTGACCCAATCTCTTGTACAAGTAATTAATTACCCGATTTTGGAAACTTGTTTTCTTAATGTCCCCTTTTTTATGGGCTAAAAACCCCAAACCCTGTGGGGCTTGTCCTTTGGTTACTTGATTAATCTCAACCCCCCCACCCTAGAGTGGAATTTTTCCCTCTTGTTTTGGAATATTTTCCCAGCAGTCTTATTGCTTTGACTGAGTGTGATCCTTGTACAACTTTTTCCCTGGAAAATTGTTTTTGATCTCCAATTCCCCAACCCCTTTGGGTGTTGTTATTCGATCTTTGTTGTGTCAACAAGATCAAAACCCCATGATAATCTTTTGGGTTTTTATCTTCCTTGGGAATAATTTTGTAGTTCGAAGTAAGAATTGACGCTTTTTGTCTACATGAATAAATCCTTGTTTGTCATGTGCTTGCTTTACCTTGGAAAATCCTTTTTGATCTAATTTGGATCCTTCATTGTTCCCCCATTTGGTTGGGGGTTGTTATGCAAACCGTTTTGCCCCCTTGGAACTTCTCCCTTGGTGTATATTTGGTAATGGTGTTACGACGAGTTTACGGTGCGCGATGAAACCGAGAGTTTGGGGTGCACCCAAAAAGTTTTTGCCGGCACGCGGGTAACGAGTGGTTTGTCCTAATCCATTGGAAAGTTACACGGTGTGATATCTTCTTGTGTTCTCCCTTGGTTATCCCACTTTTCTTACAAAGGTTATGTCTGGACGATGCAGTCAGGTCTCTTTTGAAATTGTTGAAAATAACCTTGAAGAACATGTCGAAACTAAATAGTAAGAGACTACAAGAAGTGGTAGAAAAGGGAATGTTTTACATAACCCTGAATGAGGATCCCCTATGGTTTAAAAAAGGTATATTCCTCCCGTTTGGGTTAAAAAGGGATATAAAAAACTTAAAGTTGGTAAGTGTTGTTGGACGAAAAAGTTTAGAAGGTTATGTTTTCAAAAAAGCATTCGGCTTATGAGCCTTTGACTCCGTTTTCAATTTGTATGCAAGAGGATTATAGGCAGAATCAACCTAATTTTCTAAGGGTGTTGTGTCTACTCTGTGGTTTGGGGTCTGCTTGTGAAACTATTTTAGAATTTTGACTCCTCATTAGTCAAAACTCGGGTTGTTGGTAATGAGGACAATGCTTAGTTCCCGTGGAAAGTTTAACCTCAAATAAAGAGTCGGAAGGCAGAACAAAACCCCAACATGTGAAGCGAAGGAAATAAGAACATGAAATCTAATTAGATTTCATAACATTGAGCATGTTGCTTTTAAGAAATAACTAGAGGGCTTTGTAAACCCTTTGCATCATTGGGAGTTCAAGACAATTTGAGGAAGTATTAGACGACATATTTCAGAGTTATGGAATGACATTAGAAAGGAAGACTCAATGTCAAAAGCAGTCCAACAATTCTACTTTACCACCGTACATTTAAACCCTGGTAATTGTTGTCATTTGGACGTGACAACTCCTTTTAAAGAATGTTCAACAAAAATGTGGAGACAATAGAGTCAGTTATCACTGTGGTACTCTCTGAATAGACTCAGATAATACATTGTTGCCATAAGATAAAGATAACTACAGACATGGAACATTATGTGGCTTTCCCTAGATTGTCATCTAAGAGATTGGATAAGTATAACCATCATAAGCTTACAAGACAAATTATCAGATCCTCACACCCTCAACAGATGTTACTCCATCTAATGATCTCATCCCTTAAGGAAAAGCGTACTCGATCTACTTTGGAAAAGGATTGATTTTTGGGATTAATGTAGCTAAAGGCGAAGCTATCGATATGGGTAACCTTCAGAAGTTATATTAAGTGCAATATTCATATGGTTATGCTACAGTGGTTATAAGACGAACAATCAGGAGTAATTTGCTACGCGCGGAATCAACCTTCGTATCTCAAGAAAGAAGTATGATACTGATTTGGATCTTTCTCAAAGTAATGTCGTTGCGTTAAAGACAATCAAGGAAATTCTTTTGCCAAATTTTGTTTAAGACGGGCAAGTATCAGGAAGTGGTCATTAATGGGTTAGCCCTAGTGATACTCAAAGTTAAGCTGCCCAATACTCTAATGGACGTTGGATGATGGATGCCATGCTTTTCTTCTCTTGAAAGCCTTTTCGCTCCGAATCTCGGGACGAGATTCCTTTAAGGGGGGAGGATTGTAACACCCTCAATTTTAATCACAGGCTAAAAAGTGATTAAGCCTAATGAAGTCAGATCAGAAGGAAATCAGAGACTATAGTTCATATATCGGGAAATTATGAGAAGGTATTTATGATATGTGCCTTATCTCTATTTCCATCTATATGAACCATTGGAAAAGTTTGGTACACTATGGAAGTAAAACACCACATGGAATGAAGACTTTTATAATTACCCGGATTACTTTATGAAGCAGATAATTTATACTAGATCAACCAAGTCTTGCAACCTTTTCTGAAATACTCCAGATTTATTTTACAACAAAAGTTTATGAAGGGTTTGTGTTGTGCACAAGTGGAGAAAATACCTCGATCCGATCAAAATCCCAATTTAAGCTTTCTCTGATGATACTTTGATCAAGATGGAAATTCATTTTCGGTACAAGATATGAGGTTGGTACTTAAAGCAAAGTTGCAGATAAAAATGCGTACAACAAACCGTGTGTAATGGTCCAGATCTGAATCTCCCTCCAAGCTTGTCAAATGGACGCTCCAAAATTGAATATACTGCTGTTTTCAAGAGTTAAAATTTAGCTAAGTCTGAACTGCAGTGTCAACTAGGTTGACAAGCTGCGTTCTCCAAATTTTGTTAAGAAACTCGAGTTGAGCTAAGAATAAAAGTTGGAGCCTATGTTTTGGAGAAGGCCCTGCAAAAAGTTGGGATCCAATTAACTTAGGGTTGTTGGTTAATTTTAAGTTTCCGTAACTGCTGTCACTACGTTGACACTAGCAGTTTGGAACTTAATTAACCACTAATCTGCTGATCAAAAGGTCTTGGTTGTTAAACGAGAAATGTAGAGGAGCTCATGGGCTGCAACTTTCGTATTCGGCCCATTTCCAAATTCAGCCGGGAAGTAGCCCAAAAACGCCTCCCACGTCGGCCACACCGTCACCCGCCACGTGCTCGATGCAGTGCCTGAATGGGGGACGTGTGTCCAGAACGTAGCATCCATGGCCAGCTTGCCCAGGCCATTCCTGCCACTTGCCTCCTTCTCTGCTCCACGCGTCGGGGGCGCCTGCTGCTGTCGATAGAGAGGGCCGAGTGCTGAGCGCTCCTCCTCACTCCTCTCCACTCGTCTCAGATGCGCCTAGCTCTCCCCCTCACTCTTGTGCTGGAACGCTGCCGCCGACATGGATGTCGGACCGAGCTCCGACAGGCCGCCGTTCCCGTCGCTCCGGCCTCTCCTCTCCAACCGACTGCAGCACCATCTTCCCCGTCTCGCGCTGCACCTCCTACGCCCCTTCCCGAGCTCCGGCCGCCACCACAGTCGTTGACGCATCGGCCGCCACTACAAGAAATATGCCATCTTTTGACATTTCATATATGTCATAATCCTTGAAAAATATGTCATAAGTCATCATTAATGACAACTTATGACATTTAGCTATTTATGTAATAACATTATGACATTGATATTCGATGTCACAAATGTTTATGACATCTACTTTCATGTCATAAGTTCTTAGACCCTGCCACATGAAATGGTTGTTGACATATAAAGATTACAATACAATTATCAATTATCAAATCTATTAATTTCAACACATACAAATTACAGTGCAATGTATCTTAAAGAAATCAACCACATAGTGCAGAGGTAACAAACTCATTGGGCCACAACCACATAGCCCAAAGATAACCGCTCATGCACTCCATGCATATTCAACACAAATCTTATAATTATTATGTATACATTTCTATCAAAATGTCAATAAAGACAAATAAAAATATATCCTCATCATCAATAAGAGTCCGCTCTGAATCTTCATGGGAAAAGAGACCAAGCTTCAAGTAGTGTTCTTTGCCGTAGCCTGCAATAGGTTTAAGTTAGCATCAAAATTAAAGGCTGCACATAGTAATATAACATTAACACACTGTAAGATATGAACCTAGACATAGACAATGTTTCACAATGAAATTACTACACAAATGATAAGTATTTGTAGTATTTAGAACAAACATAATCTACCTTTAGTTACTAATAAGAGTTCCAAATATTAACCAATGAGTAGGCAATGGAATTTAAAAACCCAAACATGCAATTCAGCCACAGTTCACTTGCACATCAAACTAAATTGTAAAATCAAAAGGAAGAGCAGTACATTGTTGACTGCAAAGAGAACACAATTAATCCGACCAAATTGCTGCAGACCAATAGTGAGGAGGACAATAAGCAGTCCGTACTGCAGCTATTTGTGCTGCAAACTGGCAGCATGAGGAACACAATAAGAAAAGCTGACCTGCAGCTGTTTGTGCTGCAGACTAGCAGTTGTTTTGAAATTGCAAGAGTGTATATATAAATTTGTTTTTATAACTATATGTTTCTGGTCTCATGGCATTTTTACACTCGTTGACTAGATAAATAGAACAGGTCTATATAGTTCAACATGTAAGAAAACAATAGAAGGTGGTCTCATAACACATCAAGATCCACACAAGAAATATGCATTTACCTCTTCATCACAGGTTCATCAAGATGGAGCCCAAATGCATCAAGAGTACTTTCATCCGACAAGTTTAGAATCTTCTGTCTAACTTCGACTCCTATACATCATCAACCTGCAAAAGGACCTTTCATATAAGCTGAAATTGTTCTTTTCTGCTCTTACAATATTTTACTAAGTAAACTTGACATGAAAATCACTAAAGTTAAGTTGAAAAATCTATAAGCACACATTACTGTTTGACAAGCAAACCAAAAGTTCAGAAAACCAAAAATAGTACTCCATCATTCAGAATTAGAACAGACTAGTGTTAGATGTGGTACCTTGATAGGAAAACAAAAGATAATACTAGTTACCACTTATCCTATACATTCCAAACTCCCAATATCATTATTGCCTATTTTACACTTTCCATAAATACTTGTGGGCATCCATTGAACATGGCAGCTATTTTTAGGTAACAATTCTGCAACACATACCACCACCGAATCACACTAGTGTTCATTTACCGACACTAGTTTCAAACTTATTAGTTATGCTAATGTTGTCTGTGTTTAGAACTCCAAAAATAGAAGGCATAATATAGCAAAACTGCTGTAATTGGAGAGATACACAATTGGGGTTGACTTCCAATTGGAACACATTAATTAGCATGTGAACTACTGAACACAATAGAAAAACTAACTGAACCAAGCTACCAAGCTACTTAAAACAATAGAATAATGAAAAGAACCTAAAAACATTCCGGCTATTGACTAAATAGCTAAGAGTCATGCATACCAAACCTATAACTCTAGTTTCAGCATGCCTAACTGAACAAAACCAAGCGCAAATTGCAGTAGGCCAGCAGCTTCCTGCTGTGATCAAGCAAGGAGTTTATCCATGAAACATATGTCCCTGCAGGAACACAGTAGCACAGAATATATATAAAAAAACATATTTCCATACATTAAGAAAATCAAGTATGCTTTAGTTTGAGTATGTCTGACTGAACTAAACCATGCAGAAACTTCATACTGTGAACATGCAAACAATTCTTTCAAGGAATATTTCCTTGCAGGAACACAATTAGTGATTAGCTAAAAAGTCTGAAACAACATATACTATTACACATCTATATTTGTGCATTGATTAAAGCTTGGGCTAACCATAGCATTTGCATTACAAGCAAGGAATCCAAATTAAATGCTTTGTCTAATCAACTTTTGCATTAGAAGCAAGGAATCGAAATTAAATGATTTCCCTAATCAACTTTAGGTTTGCTACATGAGACCAAATTAATAGCACAACCATCAATTGAAGGTGACTACCACGGATACAGTGCTAGTGCAGCATTGATAGATCGAACAACCCAAACAATAACCCTAACCCTAGATCCCCAAATTACAATACCCAAACAAAACATGCCCAGATCTATAGGGGAACGAGCTCACCACTGCTAGGCGTGCCAGATCTGGAAGCACAGAAGGCAGAGGGCATGGCCATGGTGTTGTAGCTCCGAATCGACCCGGGTCGGTGACCCAACCGTCGTGTTGCTAGGGGCACAAAGCCAGGGTAGCAGCCATGCCCGCCCGGACTGCCCAGCTTGGGTGGCGCAAGGCCAGAGCGGGGCACTTGGCGCCACGGCCAAGCCCTATGCGGCGTACATCACAGCATCTGCCCAGTTAGGGCGCAGCGAGGAAGGAGGCGCCGTGAAACAGGATGGTGACGTCGGCGCAGCGAGGAAGAAGAGCATCACGGCGCCATGGATTCAAAGGCCAGAGGAGGAAGAGAAGGTAGAGCACAGGAGGAGGGAGCCGGCATGGAGCTTCTGCACGGCTGCGAGTTTCTACAGGCGACTGTGAAGACATTGGGATTTTTGGGGAGAGCCTCCGTAGTCCCGTGCGTTTGCTGGTCCTGGGTGTGCGTGTGTGGCCAGGTGTGCGTGTGTCTTTGTGGTGGCGTGGGTTTTGTTTTGCCTTTTCTTTATCTTTTTTTTAATCAGGAATATATACATATGTATATTCATAAATTCATTACTAGCAGTTATATAAAAACATACACATATGTCTATACGTATGACTATTTATTTAATTATTAGGAGGGAGAAATAAATACATTTTGCTACGGACATTGTTTTCAAACAATTTGACAACCCCGCACATATATATTTCTACAAGTCGTTAACACTAGGTATTCAATAGCCCAGAAAAGCGGCACAAATTACACAACTTTTCTTATATACTATTTAAATTATTATCTTCTAAAGGGTTTTCAATGAACTTGATTAGAGTCTTAAATGGGCGAAGAGTAATGTTTAGAGGTGTTTATTTGAGGATATGTGCTCTTTTAAAAAATAAATAAATTTGATAAAAGGCACTCATCTACAATAATATTTGAGCTACAAATGCTACCAAAGATTTTTGTTATTTAGAAATTGGCCTTTTATGACAAAAACTTTGTTTTGTCACTAAGGTTGCTTGTCTCTAGAAAAAATGTCATAAACTAATTGATTTAATGACATTTTGATCTGATGTCATACCATAAATGTCATAAGATGACACATTTCTCGTAGTGCGCGACCGCCTGTGCCGACGCACGCACGTGGCCAGGCCGCCATGGTCTGCCTCGGACTGAGCCGAGTAGTTATGCGGGTGCGCGTCGGTCTCCCGGTGCTACTCCACCCCTCCGCGATCGTCGACGTCGCCCCTAATGGCCCTCCCCGACGAGGTCAGTCGCCTCCTCTGCTCCAAATCGCGTGAGGGGCTTCACGCAGCAATTCGACGAAGTTCAGGGGGTTCTCTGCATACTCAGTGACTCATGTGAATAGTACCATAAGGACCTGTTTGCAGATGTATAAGGACCTGTTTGTAGATGTGTGGCTGAAACTTTCATAATCTATAGTAATTCATAGAAAAATCGTATGACTAGGGTTTTAGACTTTTTGGAATCCTTGTGAAGTTATCTATGCAGTAGATCTATAATATGACATGCTTTAGTTTCAAGTTTTGGCAGTAAAAGTTGATTTGTGTCGCTAGGTTTAGAATGCTTGTGATATTTTGTTATGTTTATCTTGTTGGAATATGCCCTAGAGCTAATCATGTAGATGATTATATTCCGGTTGTATCCATGATTAATAAAGTGTTCTAAGAATATCCATTATAGACAACTAGTATTGATTGACAATTATGTGAATTGTTTGTGGAACTCAATTACCTGAATGGTTATTCTAAAAGTTGTCCCTGGTCGGCATTTTTGTAAGATCACACTTGAATATTAGACCAGCACATGTATTAGTTGATGGCTATGTTTCACAAGTCATAGACATGGAGATATCAAACTAATAATGTGGGCACATGTGAGACATGTAGGCTGGACTGACCCAACAAGAGAAAGTCTCTATTCATGTCATGTACGTTATGTCCTTAGACCTGAGATTGTGGTATGTACTCAAGATGTGAAACTGATGAGGACATCACCGGCTTAGATATGACCATGCCAACCACTTCTATACCAAAGGTGAAACCATTCTATATGAGGTTTATCATTGTTACATTTGATGAATGGGTGCTGCACTATGAAGTGTGTATGTTTTCATTTTCAGAATTGCTTACATGGATCAAGGAAGGGTTAGATTGCATATGGAAAGCATGGATGGTCAATGAAGTTGATTGGGGACCAAATCCAAGTGTTCCTAACGTTCTCCACCAGGCCACCACGTCATATTGGATCCAAGGAAACAAAGAGTCCAAGTCCAACACGTTTTGGAAAGTTCAATTCGGACTGCAGAAGAGTCCAAACTTGCGACGGTTGCCACGACTTCATACGGACTCCGATTGGGACGTTATAGGACTTTTTGGAAAGCTTATCAAGTCTACTTTCCAATGGGTCCGGACTCATACCTATATCATATCAGATGCGTGCGCAGTAGACAATTTAATACCAAGATCTTTTCTGCCAACGGTGCTGCGTCACCCTATTTTGGGCCGATGGCCCGTGTATCAAGTTGAGTCCATTAGGGACTCATCCTAGGGTTGTAGGACGACACTAGGACCCTTGTGGTCGTCCTCCCTCCTCCTTATATCCCCCTAGAGCCGCCACAAACAGATTGGGTTTTGTTTAGATGAAAGTTTAGCTGCTGCTACTTCCTTATAGACGCGTGTGTCGACTAGACCATCCGTTCTACTTGATTCGGAACCCCACCTTCATGTGTATCACATCTGATCCTTCATCTCTTATTTGCAATTGAGTGCTTGTTCTACTTGTTCTTGCTTGTTCTTCGATTGCTTGCAGGAATAACCCTAGTGGTTTGGTTGGTTGTGATCCGCAAGATCGTGAGCAACCGCTGGATTTGGTGTATCGATCGCTAAGGCGCAGCGTCCTTGGATGGTTGTAGTCGGATCGTGAACGTCTCTCCAGTCAAATCGTAGTTATCAATCTCCACCGAAAGATCGGGACACCCATAACCCTCATCAAGTGGTATTCAGAGCAAGGTTTCATCGGTGAGAGATTTCAGTTTGCTTTTAATTTCCTAAAGTCCAGAAAAAGCCAACAAAAATAGTAAATTCGTTTCCCATAATCCCATAGACCTTTTGAGCCTTTTACTAGTATTGATTAGTTCGGGCTTTTTGAGTTTGGTTTGCATCGGTCGAGTCGAGTTGCTGGTCTTAGGGTTAGGCTTTTAGAGTTTCGAGTTCTTGTCACGTTTCGGTCACTATCATATCTCCACTGCCATATATATATTTGCTGCCATCACCACCACCATACACATCTCACTACATAATTTATATCTCCATTGCAATCATTGCTATCATATACACCTTTCCTGCACTATATCCATCTCCAATTTTTTTTTCTACACCGTGAAAATCTGCTTTGGACACACAAATACAAATCTGCCTTGCTAGTTCTTTTCTTGTTGTTCCCTAAAAAGAAATAGAAACACTTTGTAAATTGCTTTACTGAAATCTGATTTGTTAAGTTTCAGATTCTTGTTAGTTGTGCAAAGTAGAAGAAAAGAAGAAGAAAAACTAGAAAGAAAAGAAAAGAAAAGAAAAGAAAAAAAAGAAAGAGGAAGAAAGAGAAAGAGAAAAAAAAAAGAAAAACAAGAGAGGAAAAGAAGGAGAGTGTGCTGTTCTTGTGCCTTTTTCCTGCTGTACCGTGACTTCATTTGTGTCTAGGCTCGCGTCTCTAGCACTGTCTAGCCTAGGACCAGCACGGTACCTCCGTTGAACGATCTCTCAACTTGCTTTTGCAACTAATGTGGTGCTAGTACTTCCTTGCACATTATTTTTTAGCCCTCCTATAGCTCCACATATCCGGATACAGCTTGACAGGTGTTGTTGCTGCGGTGTCGATACACTACATCCAAGGTTTCCGACTTGCTGGTTGTTGCAACCCCCCTGTTTTGCTGGGTAAGAACTTGTAAGAATTTGTTTGATCGAGTTTAGAGTGAGAGAATTACAGCAACCACATCCTACTAGTTAATAGGAACATAAATACTCCTGTGTATGTTTCTTGTTTTGTTCTAATCATGACAGGAATCTACATGGAAATTGGAGATGATCAGATTGTCTATTCCAATCACTTTGCTAGGGGTGTGACAAGTGATAACCATGCTACTCATGAGGTATGTGATCTTTGGTTTGATAAAATAAAATCTGCAGTACCTTCTTTTGAAGGAAACTATGATCCTCATGCATATATTGAATGGGAGCTACATGTAGATAAGGAATTTAAAAAATATGATCTGTCTGAAAAACAAAAGGTTAGCATTGCTTCAAGTGTTCTTATCAACTATGCTTTAACTGAGTGGAAACACCTTTGTAGATTTGATAAAGCTCCTCAATCATGGAAAGATATGAAAAGACATTTTAGAGATGTTTTTGTTCCTAGCTATTATTCTGATATTTTGTATGGCAAATTGCAATCTATAAAACAAGAAAACAAAACTATAGCAGAATACTTAGATAGACTGAAATTATGTTTGCTACGTTGTGGCTTTGAAGAAAACGATGAGTTTCTAGAACATAGATTTTTGCAAGGTCTTAATGTGCAAATTCAGAATATCCTTGTTGATAAACATTATAAGACTTTTGGTGAGTTGTTTGATCTTGCTTGTGAATTTGAAATAACTCTAAAAACAGATCTCACAAATACTATAGAAGCATATGTCTCTCCTATTACTAACAATTTGCAGCAAGGGGATGCCAATATACCAATGGGCATTGATCAATCTGAGATTAGAGGTGACACATTAAAGGAGAGCATGAATCTAGCTGCAAAAACACCATTTGCGAAGAGCATCAAAGGTAAGTTAGATGGTTGTAACATAAATCAAGGTGAGCATGCTTTAGTTGAACTGCATTTGTCCACTAATCTTGATATCCTAGATCAACCAATAGTGGAACCCATCGCTGATTTTCCTTTGTCACACTTTCATATGCTTGATATTCCATGTGACAAAGAAGAGTTGTGTGATAATGAATTACTTATATCCATACCACAACTACCAAATAAAGCTAAAAATTCTAAATCAATGAGTGCTGAATTCCAACATATTGTTCATATTGTAAATGAAAAAGAAGAAGCTCAATTGTTGTCATCTTTACATACAATAGGGTACATTGAGTTTGATGATCTTTGTGAGCTTAGCTATTTGCAGAATAAATTTATTGGTAGATTTGAATTGCCATGTTCTTCTAATGTTAGTTTCCATGCTATTGGAAAATATAATTGTAAAGAGGAGTATATGGTACATCGAATTTACATTTGCTCAGTTCTGCAATCTTCTTTTATTGTGAAAAGATGTGATCAATTAGAAGTATACAATAACAATAACCATGCCATGTCAAGATTCCCTAGTTTTATTTTAAAGAAACAGGATAACTATCAAGAATGGGAGTATGGTTTGCTTGTCTCTACAACACATCCTCCGACAGTGGTCAAACCGAGGACGGTTTGCTGTCAAGAAAGGGAGAATGATGAGGACATCACCGGCTTAGATATGACCATGCCAACCACTTCTATACCAAAGGTGAAACCATTCTATATGAGGTTTATCATTGTTACATTTGATGAATGGGTGCTGCACTATGAAGTGTGTATGTTTTCATTTTCAGAATTGCTTACATGGATCAAGGAAGGGTTAGATTGCATATGGAAAGCATGGATGGTCAATGAAGTTGATTGGGGACCAAATCCAAGTGTTCCTAACGTTCTCCACCAGGCCACCACGTCATATTGGATCCAAGGAAACAAAGAGTCCAAGTCCAACACGTTTTGGAAAGTTCAATTCGGACTGCAGAAGAGTCCAAACTTGCGACGGTTGCCACGACTTCATACGGACTCCGATTGGGACGTTATAGGACTTTTTGGAAAGCTTATCAAGTCTACTTTCCAATGGGTCCGGACTCATACCTATATCATATCAGATGCGTGCGCAGTAGACAATTTAATACCGAGATCTTTTCTGCCAACGGTGCTGCGTCACCCTATTTTGGGCCGATGGCCCGTGTATCAAGTTGAGTCCATTAGGGACTCATCCTAGGGTTGTAGGACGACACTAGGACCCTTGTGGTCGTCCTCCCTCCTCCTTATATCCCCCTAGAGCCGCCACAAACAGATTGGGTTTTGTTTAGATGAAAGTTTAGCTGCTGCTACTTCCTTGTAGACGCGTGTGTCGACTAGACCATCCGTTCTACTTGATTCGGAACCCCACCTTCATGTGTATCACATCTGATCCTTCATCTCTTATTTGCAATTGAGTGCTTGTTCTACTTGTTCTTGCTTGTTCTTCGATTGCTTGCAGGAATAACCCTAGTGGTTTGGTTGGTTGTGATCCGCAAGATCGTGAGCAACCGCTGGATTTGGTGTATCGATCGCTAAGGCGCAGCGTCCTTGGATGGTTGTAGTCGGATCGTGAACGTCTCTCCAGTCAAATCGTAGTTATCAATCTCCACCGAAAGATCGGGACACCCATAACCCTCATCAGAAACGATCTACTTAGAGACTATCAAACGTTACTCCGTAATTGGGTAGTTATAAAGGTGGTCCTTGGGTGGTCGGGAAACATGCTATGAGACATAGACAATCAAGATGGAATTTGCCCCTCTCTTCGTGAGAGAGATATCACTGGATCACTCATGTGATTGGATCAACAAATGCATGGCCATGCTTTGGTTAAGTGTTAACCCACGAGTTGAACCATATATCGAGTGACGAAGGGAATAACTTGTACATGGTCATAGTGGTTCGTCTGATATGATCATAGCGTATGCATAGGAGTTGACACGCCTTGCTAGAGGCCGCTATCAACTATTGGTCGAGTAAGAGTACTTGGGCCATGTCTATGTATGCGTGAGCCCATAGGGTCGCACGCTTAAGGGGCTGGAAGCCTGATTCGGGTTGGACCCGAATTAGACTAGGTTTAGGGTTTCTAATGGGCCTCCACCGTGGGAGCTCGTTAGGACGCCTATATAAGCAAGGGGTGGGCGCGGGGCGAATTGATCCACGCCTTTTGGCAGCCGCCGTCGCCTCCCCACGCTCGCGCCTTTTGCTCCTCACGGACCTAGCAGTCCGGAGGCGCAACGCTTCCTCCCTGCACGTGTGGGATTCCTCGGAGGTGCTGCATCTGGAGCACAAGGACGAACTGCGCGAAGCGGACGTTGAGACGGACGACCACGCAACTGCACTGCCTGCTGCGACGCGCACGACTACATCAAGTCGTCTTCCGCTGCACCTGCGCGTCTAGTGGTAATCCCGTAACCTACAACTAGCAGTAGATCCTGGTTTATGAGGTCGAAAAAATTTGTTTTCCGGCTAGTGTAGCAACCTCGTATTCCTTCATATCTCTGTTGTTGTATTGCTCTAACAATTATGAGATAATTGTGGTGTGTTGATACTGTTATTTGTGTTATCTAGTTAAAATTTCAGGATCTGATGTTGAACGGTTTGGTAGATATAAAAATAACAAGTTTGATATATTGCTGTTTTGGCTGTGTGCATAGTTGTTAGAAAATAAATTTTATCATGTATTAAATTATGTTTTCTGTTGGTATGTTGAATACCAAAGTCATATATAATATTTCTACCTATCTTGTGTTAAAATTTCATGACCATATCTCCAGTAGTTTGAGAGATATGCATTTATTAAGTTGCAACTTGAATCTGCCCTATTCTCTGGACAGATCTGCTTTAAAGTGGTTTTGAAGTACGTTAAGCTATGAATCATGAATTACTAGTGTGGAATAATTTGTAGTGCTTTTTATAAGCTTTCCAGATTGTTATATTTTTGTGATGTCTAGATCTTTAGTTATAACAGTTTTGAGAAGGGTTGTCAAATCTGTCCACTTTTAGGACAGAGATGCATTCTTCATTTATTTCAAGTTGCTTAACTATTAAATCATCTTTGCATGATTATAAGAAAGTTGTAGATAACTTAATTAGCTTTCCAAATATGTAAGAATCATGTTTGTTGGGTTAGTATAACTCCAGTTATGATTAAAACCGTGACTGCAGCGTTGCTGTCCCGAAGTTGCACATCTAAGTAAGTTATCTTAACTTGTTCCTGCTAGTTGAATATGTTAAGTAAATATTAATGGATGGATACTTGTCATGGTGTGACTTTATATTAATAATATACCATACTCTATGTTCTTGTATCTTCTATGTGAAGTTGGATGATAATTAGCTAACTAGTTATAAGTAACTAGGTATATCATGAAATGTGCTTTTTATCGCTTATGTTGTGTTTGAGTGATACTTTGATTATATTCCAATGTGCTTATGTGTATGTCATGTATGATCTTGTGCTTGTGTTAAATGGTTATATATATGTAGCTCGTGTTATCATTGCCTCACATTCATACATACGCATGTGCATATCGTTTAGGTACGATAAGTACATACGTGAAGAACGTGACGCTTGGAGCTAACCTGAAGGTCCTGTTGAAGGACGAAGTCCGAAGATGGAAGTGTCTTCGAAGGTGCTCGTCAAGCAAGTGACCTCTAACGAATACTAACCTAGTGTTGGTCCCAGGCAAACCCCGGAGCATCCTTAAGCCTCCCAATATTTCAATATTAATCTACTTGAGTATTTTATATTGTGATGCATTAGGTGCTAGGAGTTGGATGAATCCCAATTGATGCATTACGTTCCTTAATATTTCAATTACCTACCTTGTTACCCTGTTAATAAAAGTAAAAGCAACCGCTTAGCCTGCTTAGAATAAATGGTTACTTTTATATTCATGTTCGTATTGCCCCCTGGGGTAGTACCGATCACGGTTGGCTATATTTTCTATTGTGGGAAAGAACCAATGGTAGTAATGAAATGCGGTCAACTGGAAGGCAAGTGCACCAAGTGGTTTAGACTTGGGGGCAGTCCGTCCGTTGGATCGTATAGGTTTGTATACGATGGTGGCCCTCTTACATCTTTGAATGCGACCTTTCACATAGGGGTCGTTACGAGTATCGACCCCGAAGCCGAGTAAACACTGTTCGGGCCGACTCTCAGTCTACTTTTGGCTCCCTCTGGTTTGGAGATACGACCTGCCCTTTGGTGACCAACTGATTTCTCCAATTGGGTGGATTACGCTGAGCTCGCGACGTTACTACCTAGACAGTATTGAGCTGTAACCCAATGCATGGACCCGACGGGGAAAGTGTGGGCATGTGTTAAAGGTAATCTTGCCAGCTGGTTGTATATTGATTCGAGTCGCCGCCTCCCACCGGATATTGGGGGATTATGCTGAGCTTCACCACAGTACAACTCCATGTGACATCCTAATGGTTCTACTAAAATATTGATAAAGGAATTGGATATGGTATTATTATATTGTTTGCTTAGATCAAGTGAGTGTTCTAGTACAGGTGCAAAACCTAGAGATAAATAATAGGATGGAAAATGACTGCTCTCTAATATTTAAAGTGCATCATCTTTTTCGTGTTTCCGCAAAAGCAAAGTTATCCAGATCCACATAAATAGCCATGCATATCCTTGGAGTCTTTATTTTCAGCTAGATGGGTAAGTCTAGCTGAGTACATTCTAGTACTCAGGATTTATCCCACCTTGTTGCAGGTGAAGGTCTCATATTGCTGAGGGTGTGGCTAACCACCGGTGGGCACGGTGATTCTATATTATTCTCTCATCTCTATGCTGTTGTCGGAGGATATGATTTAAGCTAGCAATATATTTCAACTTATATTATTCCAATCTTTTCAAAGCTATGTTGTTTTACTAAAAGGTTTTGAACCCAAACTTTTATTATTTATTTATCAACTCAAATGAAATTTTATTCCGCCGTAAACTCCGAGCTTAGTGATTTGTATTTACTTAATCTAGTGATCCTTGGTGTGACGTTGATTTAACCGAGGTCTTCCGGGACACTCGGTGGACTACCGGGATTATATGGGCTCAAGTGCTCTTAGTGGCAGTTAATTCGGCTATGGTAGTACTTGATCTCTTATAATTTGGGCAGTTCTGTCACAACGGCGACTAGAGGGGGGGGTGAATGGGAGCCAAATAAAAATTCCTTTCGGAAGATCTTGACCCTTGTCCCAAGCACGACCCAAAGCACGAACTAGGCTCATGACCCACAAGTGGGTGGATGTTCTAGGAGATGTCCTAGGAACACAGCGAAGCTAGCCACGAACCTGGAGAAACAAACCGCAACTCAAGCGGAGAAAATCAGCAACCAAAGGAGGCTTCAGACTACTTCAGCCTGGACCTCCGGACCAATGACCAGTGGTCCGATGGCTGGTCCAACGCCTTCACCAGCTGAGACAAAACTACGCAGGGAGCACCTGACCTTCGGACCAGAGGCTCCGGACTAGTCTGATGCTACCGTCGGACCAAGGAGCACTGGTCCAGTGCTCACTCGTGATTCTGCGCGAAACAACACAATGAGCACCCTGCCTCCGGACAAGGCCGTCGGACTACACCGTCGGACTATGCCGAATTATGCGACGCGTGGCAGACTCCCTCAGCAGAACCACCGGACTATTGGTCAATGGTCCGGAGCTCAAAAACCGAGTGGTCCGGAGCGTGGTTTGATGCCCTTTGCTGCTTGACACGACTGAGGTCAAGACCACCGGACCACGTGCTATGGTCCGGAGCTAGAGGTAAGTCGTCCAGAGGGTGGTCCGACGCTCACGAGCAGAAAACTGATCTTCACGAAAACGGATTTCTCTCCGCCAAGTCTTCCCAAAACTCAACCAAATGATCACCAACTGCAACCAAACTTTGTAGGCATGATCCTAGTGCAGTTGGGGAGCTATCCCGAAGAAATCATCGCTCAATTTGGAGAGGATAAACGGGAACACTCGGATTTGGGGGAGAAGAGGGAAAAACAAAGAACGCCACAAAGAAATTGCCCGATCTACGCACTCGTGAGGTTTGAAGAGAATTCCTTTGGTGCAAATAAGCTCCTCACAAATATGAACAACTTGGTTCAAACGGATTTTGCAAAGCTACTCCCTACAAAGAGAAATCATCTCAAGAAAAAGAGAGAGCAAAAGCAAAACGCGAAGAACACAAGCAAAATGGGGACACAATCACGAAATCGAAGCCACCATGGCCTACGGAGGTTACGACCTTTGATTCCTTGCAACAAACTCAAGTTCTTACAGAGGTTGGTGAAATCAACCTAGTAATCTCATGAACTAGAGAGAGGGTAGAGAGAGAGAGAGAGTTGGGGCAAATGATTAGGGTTCAAGAGATGGGATGAGGGATACCCCTTCAACCCCTACTTATCGGGCTTTGGGTATTTCCCAAAGACCCCCCTAGATACATTGAGTGAACTACCTAGCCTAAGCATTGCAGTCTAAGCTTCGGAAAATATCTTCCGCATTTTGAATGGACGGCCCCGCTTCCTCCTAGGAGTTGTCGTCGCCTCAACGCAACCTCCAGGATTCCGCCACGTGCCATCCCTGCTTCCTCGAAAGCTCCGCCTAGGTTTTGAGGCCCAAACCCAAGAAACGCGCCACCGGTAGCTTTGGGCTCAACTACCAAACCCCGAATTTTGAGGCCCAAACTCAGAAACTGTCCTCAGATGGTTTTGAGGCCCAAACCACCAAACCGCTCGACACGAGCCACCTTGTCACAGCCCGGTCGGACTCCGAGTCTCTTGAGCCTCTACTCGACTTGCGCATCCACCGTCTTGACTTGATCAACTCAGTCTACCTCCATGTCTTCTCGCACTCGCCGGTGCCAAGCACAAGCCATCACAGCTAGTCCGCCGGCGCCCATGGTCCCTCAGTCCGAGCCCTGCTTCCACCCTTCACCGCTCTCAGTCCATTGGCACAACAAGCCTCTACTCGACCTTCTCCATGCCATTGACCACTGTCACTAGGCATAGCACCTGCACACCACAAGCCGATAGACAGGCACACATTTGCTTTCGCAAAGGGTTACAATAAACCGCTCAAACTGAAACACTCAAGTGTTGGTCAATCACTCATCATCAAAGCTGAACATACATGGGTACTTATCCACCATGTGTTCGCATCATATCAGACGAACCACCACAATACGATATACATGTTATTCCTTTGCCTTACGATATTTGGTCCAACTCGTAGGTTAACACTTAACCCAAGCACGGCCATGCATTTCATGATCTAATCATTTGAGTAGTCCAATGATATCTCTCTCATATGAAGAGTGTCAAATTCCATCTTGATTGACTATGTCTCACAACATGTTTCCCGACAAGCCCAAACGCCACCTTTATAACTACCCAGTCACGAAGTAGCGTTTGGTAGTCCCTAAGTAGGTCGTTTCACATCTTGAGTACATACGACAATCTTAGGTCTAAGGACATAACATACATGATGTGAATAGAGACAATATCATGTCGGGTCTGTCCAGCCCCATGTCATACACATTATTAGTTTGACATCTCTATGTCTATAACTTGTGAAACATAGTCATCAACTAATAATGTGCTGATCTAATATTCATGTGCATTCTAGCATGAACTCAAATCAGGGACAACTTTAGAATAACCATACAAGTAAAAGAGTTTCACAAACAATTCACATAATTGCTAATCGATACAAGTTGTCTTTAATGGATATTCATTGAACTCATAACATGTCATGGATACAAGGAAATACAATCATCTCTATGATTACCTCTAGGGCATACTCCCAACAATGTAGACCCAAATCTTTCTTGCAGTTATTGTTCAGGGGAACGCACTAGCTCCGAGTGTAGGCGCAATTATAGTGCCATGAGGAACATAGGGATGAACTTGTACATGTCTGTGGCCTCCTCAAAGAGTCTGCATTAGAGTTCTTCACCTCAAATGGATGGTTATCTGCTAGTTGGATTGGTCTTTAGTAGTCTAAACTGTTGTGGGTTGTTTTGAGTTTAGTGTTTTCTTGTAAGAACTCAGTTTGTGTGTTTGGGTGCTGCAATTCTGTAATAATGGTCTGATTCTACTTTATGTAGATGAAGCCGTATATTACACTAGTACAAACCGGCCTATACAGGCGGTTGGGAACCCATTTTCACAGGCTTTTCCCAGCCCCGCCTGCGCTAGGGGACAGTAAAAATGGACGATTTCTACAAGCGGTTGCTTGAGAACTGCCTGTAGAAACTCATTTTCACAGGCGGTTCTCTTAGTGAACCGCCTGTGTACATGACCCATTTACAGAGGCGGTTCACTAAGAGAATCGCCTATGAAAATGTTTTTCAGATTATTTAATATATACATATATATTGTTATTGAAACTACTAAATCCTATTGGATGGTGTTTAAATATAGCTACATGTAATTTAAATATCTCATACATACATGTATTACTTCAAAGTTCCATGTTCGCAATAAAGTAACAAGTGTATGGCACATTATATACATGAGTCTCACGTTCACACACATAAAGTTACAAGTGTATATACATCAAGAGTTTGGACATGACCTCTAATTAAAAGCCGCTCCGAGTAAGTTTTAGGCTATAAACCTCTGTTAGCGCTTCGTACTTGGGCTTGGCTAATTCACTATCATAATCATGTTATTTCCCTATACTTGAGATGTCATGTTTGATGAGGAAAAGGCACACGTCCTCAACTATGGTGTACAATGTTTTTTCATTGATGGTCGTCGCCTTGGCTTTCTTCTTGGAAGATTTCTTCAAGTTTTCTATGTCTCCTCTCATGTGCTTGCACACGTAGTATCCACAGAGGACAGATCCTGCTAGTTGCTTGTGGCACTATAAAACTAAAAAGTGGTTATTTTTAGATGCTCGCACGCGTAGTATATCCACAGAGTACATATATGATCTGTAATCATAAGAGTAAGTTTTCATACTTACCGGCGAGTCATATATAACTTCCAATGGCTCCTTTTCTTTTTTCTTCGAAACAAGCTTTCCACCGTTTATTTTATAAAACTGCCATGCCCTACAAACTCGAATACAATCACCATGTTAATTATTATTAAAAACACTTACAATGCAAAAGTATACGTTCATATATATATATATATATATATATATATATATATATCTCAACTTACATCTCTAGCATCTCAAGGAAATGTCCATAACTTGATGGCTGATAATTTGCGGGGTCTAGTACCAACACCCTTCCTTGTCTAGGATAAATGACGACGCAGATCTAGTGGTCCCTGCATGAATCAAATTGTGCATTTAAATTATATAGTATGATCACCCAAAGTTGTACGGTGCCACTATCGATTTCCTGTCTTGATACTTCTTCATACACTTTGAAATGTAGAAGGCGTACTTGGCTTCAAATTGAAACTTCAAACTTTTCTTTTTGGCGGCCTGTGCTTCACCTTCTAAGCCCAATAAATTGTCGTTGTGTTCCTCGATTATGAAGTTGTGCCTCTCTTCGCATATATCAATTGGGTTCAGATAGGCAATCCTCTCCTCGGCACAATAATCGATATCCTGACCATAACTCTACTCCTGCTGATCAAATAACATTCTACAAGGCACATGCATGTTAGTTATTGAACATTTGCAACTACAATGCATGTCACATATTGAACATTTATGCAACTACAATGCATGTGTAACTATGTAACACTTACAATGCAAATGTCGTTATGATCTGTACGTCTAGTCTCTCTAGGTTCATCATCAACCAAAGGTCTTCAAAGCTAATCACGCACAAATTATGCTCACATTGAAATGCCTTATGTGGTATAGACACGTTGATGGTGTGAATGCCAGCAGTAGGGCTCTCATGTACCAGTCATGCAGCCTTTTTACATTGTTAGGGACCTTTTGGAGTTTCTCACAGCTCAATAGAGGCTTTCCCACCACATAGTTTTTAGGCACAGACTTGTAGTCTTCCCAAGTTGGCACCTTGATTTTCCAGGGAATTACCTTAGGCACCGGCTGTGCTTACTTCGTGAGCTCAAACAACTCAAGGACTTCACTAGTGCGTTTTTCCCTAATCCTTTCAAAAATCTGGCCGTGCCAGCTATTTTCTTCTTTGGCTCGAAGGGGCAAATCAACTTGGGCACCGGAAACTTCTTATTTGGTGGCGTTGGTGGCTCTGGTGTTTGTTTAGGATCTTTTGGTTCTGGGGAAGGTGTGGATTTTTGTTGTGGAGGCGACGGAGGTGATGTTTTTGGTGCAGATGGTGCTAACTGTGGTGAAGGTGATGACTGTGGTGAAGGTGACGGAGGTGGCAAAGGTGATGACTATGGTGGAGGTGACAGAGGTGGCAGAGGTGATGAGTATGGCGGAGGTGATGACTGTGGTGGAGGTGATGGAGGTGACAGAGGTGATGACTATGGTCGAGGTGATGGAGGTGGGTTCGGAAGACGATCATTAGGTCCTGATGACTCCTCAACTGGTATCTCTTGCGAGGACGGTGGCGGCTCCCTCAGCTGGACGTCTCGCTGAGGCCAAAGAATGAAATTGTTTATAGCCCGTCCGAGTTTCCCAATGTCCTCGGGACCAGGGATGTCTAAAATCTCATCCTCATATCCTTGAACCATGGTTGATACTTCTACTCTATAGTAGTCTTCAGGAATGTCAGCACTGTGGTACTTGCGTCCTGTGATGGCTTTGCCCGTGGCTACTTCCCTTGTACGGTGATTGTTAATGCCATATCTTATGACTAGGGAGCAAGCCATTGGAGTAACAATGTCGTCAACCGGATATTGAACCTTATTCTCGATAGACGCAACACTACTTGGTACCTCGGCAACGGTCTGCTGGGACACCACTGGGACTAGCTGCATCTGGGGTGCCTGAGTGTTCATTTGTTGATTTGACACCGCACTCACTTGTTTCTATATCAACTCAGCAGGAGGATCATCTAGCAATTTCTTCATAATCTCTGTGAACTCTTTCTTAGCCTCCTCCTTCCAATAGCTAGCCATTTATTCCTTGTATCGATCACGTTTCTTATACTCACCTTCCCACTGAGGGCCGAATCCCTCCTTCCATCCTTCTTTGGATGACATGCCTCGAACACGCCCAGGATGCTCAGGGTTACCCAGGCCCTCACTAAGGATGTCCCTCTCTCTTCGTGGCTTGAATTTACCTTCCTGTTGCTTGGCTGCCACCGCAAAGATGTTCTTTGCTACTTCTTCAGCACGAGGGTCATCAAAGGACAAACCACTGTCGGTTTCCTTTGGCTTTCGAGTCCTAATCCATTTCATGGACCTTTCACCAAATTATTCGGACAACGCCGACAATCCTTTCGCTTTCTTTGCATCCTCTTCTTGTTGCCATTTGGGAGCCTGACGCTAATAACCACCTGTGCCTAGACGGTGGTGGTACTTATTCTTCTTTGCGAGAGCGGAGTTGGCTTCTCTAATAGCTACGAAGTCTTTCTCTTTCCTCTGCTCTAGAAAGGCCTCCACTGCCCTTTGGAAATCTTGTACTTTGTTGTAGGGTCCAACCCTTTCTTGGCAAACTTGGTATTCAAATCTGATCTCCAGTTTTGGAAACTGATCGCACACTGCTTCAATGTATAGTCCTTTATCAGTGCCTCTGGTATGGCTCGAGGAAACTGGAACCTCGTCTTCATTTTATTCCAAAATCTTGTCTTGTCATCCTTCGACACATTAGACCAGTGCTTCTTAGTGATGTCAAGAAAGTCCCTAACACAGAAGCCAATTGCGTTCCGGTACTTGGATAGGGCCTCCAAAGGAGTTGTGGCCTGTCCGGTCAGGCTGACTTCTAAGATGCCATATACGTCATATAGAAACTTGTTCAATCATCTCGCACCTCGTTTGGCATCGCTCCACTTCCTTTTCCATGATATCTCAGTGCTCGTCGTCGCAGTTGGTTCGGGTGCATCTTTGGCACGTTCTGCAGCATGTTGCGAGATTAGCTCTTCCACCTGAGTCAATGCCCTCTGAATATATACATTGTGAGTTTAATGGTGATGGTTTATATATAGACGTCTAATTAAATAGAAACATGAAATCATATAATAATAGGCACCATATAATTACCTCCTCGGCTTCTTGATCATAATCAGGGTCATGGCCTAATTTACGTTCAACTTGTTCTCGAGCCTTCCTCACTTCGGGATGCTCGAAGTCATCGCTCGAAGTTGATTGGTTCCCTTCTTCTTCCTCCATGGGGTCGGACGACCCCAGGACTTGCCCCGTTTCATGGGTATCTTGTACTTACTCTGTGGGGTCGGACGACCCCACGCCTTACCCCGTTTGGTGGGTATCTTGTACTTGCTCCGTGGGGTCAGACCCTGGGGCTTGTTCCATGTGAACGGACCCTTATGCTTGGTCTCCGCTTGGAGATGTCATCGTGGAAATCTAATAAAGAATAGACATTTATAGATTATATCTATGAGTTATATGTATTGGAGGCATATATAAGTTATTATAATCAACGCATACATATATATTGGAAGCATTTATATAATCATTTATCTAATAAACAATAAGCATTTATATAAGTATTTAAATAAATATAAGCATTTCTATAAGTATAGTTTTAGAATCATAGAATTAATTACATAGTATAGTTTTATATACATATTTTTGTTAGATAAAGGATAATAAAATCCGGCTTCATCTATCCGGGGATAGAATCAGGACAAAAAATATAGACTCCACAACTCGACACAAAGTTTGGCTTAAGTACAAAACTTACAGCCGCACACGCCGCACACACCGCACACGGAATAGGTAAAAGTTTTTGACTAAACATAACTGACATGTCTCTGCGACAGCCAACCATTTGAACCGAAGAAAACTAATGTCGACGTTTCTAGTTGTTGTGCCACGGAGGTCAAATGATCCTAATGATCTTCACGCCGTAGCAAGATTGACCATTGACATAGCCAATGTGTTCCTTGGAATAGTACCTGCAAAAGAGATTTTGGTTTGCATTTGTCAAAAACTATCTCATTCCTTGTTATCCAAATCGCCCAGAGAAGGGCAGCAGCTGCTGTTAATAACAATGTATTATACTTTTTGTTCCCCAACTTAGACCAATTATGGAACACATCATCTATATTTAAAGGAGGGTTTAACCCAAAAAGTCTATGTATAGAACGCCACAAAAATTTATCATAGAAGCAATCAAAGAAGAGGTGATGAATTGTTTCTGGGAGATTACAGAGGCAACACTGTTTATCTCCATTCCAATTTCTCCTAGCCAAATTAACTTTGGTTAGAATAACTCCTCTTTTTAAATATCACATGAAAATTTTTATTTTCATCGGCAGCTTCGTTTGCCAAATATCTAGCGACACCCTCACCCCATTGTTAATTAATGCAGCATACATAGACTTGACCGTGAAAACTCCAGAGGCTTTTAGGCCCCATACAAACATATCTCTTTCTTGTAGTAAGTTAACCTGTTGTAAGGAAGCAACAATGCAGATCCAATTTGTCAAGTTTGCACCCACCACATTTCTCCTAAAAGATATGTTTAGTAAGGGAGAACTCATAACTGTGGCAATTGTATCTTGTTTTCTTCTTACAATATTAAACAACCCAGGAAACCTATCTTTAAGAGGTTTGTTTCCTAGCCAAGTATCAAACAAAAACGTGTTTGTGACCCATCTTTAACATTAAAATGCCCTAGCTTTATAAAAGTATCCTTAACATTCATCATACTTTTCCAGAAATGTGAGTCTCTTGGTTTCTTTACACAACTTTCTAGCGTCTTATTTTTAATATACTTATTTCTTAATAATTCTTGCCACAATCCATCCTCATTGAGTAGCTTAAAAAGCCACTTACTTAGCAAACATTTATTTTGAACCTCTAAATTCTGGATCCCTAGACCACCCTAGTCCTTACGTTGACACATAACTTCCCACTTTACTAACATGTATTTTCGCTTATGTTGGTCATTTTGCCAGTAGAAACGAGATCAGAAGTAGTCAATTTTTTCGAGTACCCCTTTAGGAAACTCAAAAAAAGACATCATAAACATTGGTAAGCTAGAAAACACTGAATTTATAAGGACCAATCGACCACCTACTGTAAGCAATTTGCCTTTCCAACCACTAAGTCTTTTCTCAATTATCTCTTCAATACATTTCCAGTCTTTATTAAATTGCTTTCTATAATGCATTGGTAAACCCAAAGAGCGAAATGGGTATTTTCCAATGGAACATCCAAACAACTGTGAATAGAACTCTTCGTGATCTTTAGCTTTTCCGAAACAAAAGACTTCGCTTTTGTGCAAATTTATTTTTAACCCAGATAGTTGCTCAAAAGTGGTTAATAAGAGTTTTAAATTAACTGCTTTGTCAACATCATGTCTCATGAAGATCACTGTGTCATCCACGTATTGAAGAATGGACAAACCATCCTTAATCAGATGGGGAAGGACCCCTTCTATCTGTCCCGCTTCTTTTGCTCTAGCAATTAGTATAGCCAACATATCTACCACTATATTGAATAGAATGAGAGATATTGGGTCACCTTGTCTTAAGCCTTTCTTAGTCTAGAAATAAGACCCAAGTTGGTCATTGACCTTAATATTTACATTTCCACCCTGTGTAAACATCTGTACCCATTCACACCATTTTTGTGAAAAACCTTTCATTCTTAATGTTTGTTGTAGAAAACTCCAGTTCACTTTATCATATGCTTTTTCGAAATCAATTTTAAAGATTACTCTGTCTCTTTTTTTGTGTGTAGTTCGTGAATCGTTTTATGTAATATAACAACACCCTCCATAATATTTCTTTCTGGTAAAAAGGCAGTCTGTGTTGGTCTTATCAGTTTTTGGGTAATGGTAGTTAATCTATTTGTTGCCACTTTTGTGAATATTTTAAAGGAGACATTCAACAAACAGATGAGTCTGTATTGTTGGATGACTCTTGCATCATTCTTTTTTGGCAATAGAATAATGTTACCAAAGTTGAGACAATTAAGATGTAAGCTTCCCTGATGAAATTCCAAAAACAAAGCCATCAAATCGTCTTTAATTACACCCCAAAATGCTTGATAAAACTCTGGAGGAAAACCATCCGATCCAGGAGCCTTGTTATGTTCCATTTGGAAGATAGCCGTTCTAATTTCCTCATAAGTGAAAGGCTCAGTCAAAGACTCATTTTCCATGTCCGACACTTGAGGGATGTCCTCTGTTTGAGATTTGTCTAATGAAATTAGTGATTTATCAGAAGGACCGAACAAATTTTTGTAATAGTTAGTAATATGCTCCTTAAGCTGAGCATCCACCAGTTATAATACCATTACCATCCTCAAGCTAGAAAATACGAGTCTTCCTATGCCTATCATTGGCTAGCAAATGGTAATATTTAGTATTGGTGTCTCCTTCTAAGAGGTGCTTCGCCTTAGCTCGTTGGTACATTTTAGTTCATCTTCTCTAAGTAATTCAGCAAGTCTTTCATTTAGTACATGCTTTAAATCACGTTCGACGTCATTTAGCAAGGTGAGTTCTGCCTTTTTATCTAGTTCATCCAATTTGTCTAATAGAGTTGCTTTCTCTTTTTTATAAACTCCACTCACATGTTTCGCCCAACCTCTAAGGTGCTAACGAAGTCTTCTAATTTTTGTTTGCCATCTCTCAATAGGTGAACCTACAGCTAGAGTATTCTGCCATACCTCTGAAACCATCTCACAAAAGCCGTCTCTTAACAACGAGCCTAGTTCAAATTTGAATTGAGGTTGATTGGTTACAGACGAATTATTTGTAGAAAATAGTAGTAGAGTATGGTCTGAAATTTCTCTAGTGAGAGGAAACACAGTGGAGTGTGTGAATTTTGACTTGAATTCTGTACAAACTAAAACCCTGTCTAATTTTTCAAAAGTTTGGTTTGGTAAATTGTTTGCCCAAGTGAACTTCCTCCCTGATAACTCTATCTCTCTAAGATTTAAGGTATTGCCAACCTGTTACTGTAGTTTTCATTATCTTTCTCATGTGGTTTGCGAATAATATTAAAGTCACCACCTATAATAATAGGTATGGTTTCCTTTGAACATACGCGTACCAATTCGGACAAGAAGTTCGGTTTCTGATCGGTCTGTGCGTGCCGGACCATAGACTGAGATTAAATTAAATTTAAAACCATCCTCCTTTTGTCTTAACTTAAAACGAATAAAGAACTCTCCCTCCTCAATTTGACCAATGTCAAAATTCAACAAATGAACACCTATAGAATCATGCCACCAAACCTACCTCTTAGCGCCATATAATGCCAAATAAAATCTCTACTAGCACAAATGGTATTAAGAGTTTTTTTGAAAAGCATGCTCTTCCAGTTTCCGATAAGGCAATGAAATCTAGATCAAAGGATCACAACCCCCATCACCTAGCCCTTCTGCTATTCTCGAACAAATAAGATTTAGTGTTTCTAGATCAACATATGTCAAAGCATTTTTCTATTTATAGTCAAATCATTTATAATCAAATATCTTTTTTACACTATTGCTTTATATTTATAGTCAAAACATTTATAATCAAATGTCTTTTACACTATTGCTTTATATTTATAGTCAAAGCATTTATAATCAAATGTCTTTTATAGTCAAAGAATTTTTCTATTTTTCTTTTTTATATGAGATGCATTATTGCTTTTGATTAGACACACAAATACATTACATATAAAGATATACAAGCATTTATTTTTGAGACATATACAAGCATAAAGATATAAAATTATATATTTACATATACATTTACTTTTGAGACATGCATAAAGAACTTATATATATATATATATATATATATATAAGCATTTATTACAAGCAATTACAAAAATAAATAAGAATTTACACTAAAGAAAATAAAACAAAAAACAAAAAAAACAGACCAAGCAAATTGGGTCGGCACACGCCAGCCCAATTGCTCGGCCACAGCCGCCCCGCCGCGCCACCACCGCTGCCACCACCACCGCTGCCACCACCACCGCTATGCCCCATTGTGCCACCACCCACGTCGTCGTGCCACCACCGCCGTGCCCCACCGCGCCACCACCAATGCCGCCGTGCCCGCCGCGCCACCACCGCCGTGCTCCACCCCACCGCGCTCCGCCCCACTAGCTGCGCCGTCCTCCTCCCGCGCTGGCTGTCACCGCGCCGGTTTCCACCCGTGCCACCGCGCAACCGCGCTCGCCCGACACCACTACCGCTGGCCAGCCTCCTCCGCCGCGCTGCCACGCCCGCGCCAACGTGCAACACCCGCTGCTGCCATGGCGCTAGGGAGAAGAAGAGGGAGCGGCGAGTACTTACCCCGGCGGCTCGAAGAAGGCTCCAACGCGATGGAAGATTGACAACGAGCGGCGGGAAGGCGGTGGCGGTTCCTGGGAAATTTGTGCAGTCTCGCCGCGTCTTTTGGAATTGGACTAGCGCCTGGAACTTAGAAATTTTCGGACCTCTCGGGCGGCAAATATATACCGAGCCGCTTTCTACATGCGATTGGCATTGCCAACTGCCTGTAGAAATAGGTAACAACGGTGGTTGGTATTGCCAACCGCCTGTAGAAATGGATTTCTACAGGCGGTTGGAAATACCAACTACCTGTAGAAATGATTTTCCAAAAATAAATTGAATAAATTTAAAAAAATCATATCTTGAGAAATATTGTTCCAAAAATTGTGAATTAAATTTTATAGTGTTTGTCTTGAGAAGATATACATGTTAAAAATATCAAATGACATGTTTGATGCACTTTTATATGTAGCTATATTTATATGTCTTATATCTCGATAATTACATAAGCTTCAAAAAATAATATCTTGAGAAATATTGTTCCAAACTTAGTGAAATAAATTTTGTGTTGTTTGTCTTGACAAGATATGAATGTTTGTAATTTGGAATGACATGTTTGAGATACTTTTATATATAGCTATATTTATAATGACCACAATTTAATATATGTCTCATATCTAACAGTGCTTAGGTTTGTATTTTTTGAATTAATTGTTAGGATTTAGGGTTAATTGAGATAGATTTTAGCTAGGGTACATTACGTATTATGGAGTAGCTAGTGTTCATTCGTGTTTAGCGCATAGGGTTCAAGAAATAGATTGCAATCACCAGTTTCAGAGTCTAAGGCATCACATCGAACTCCACTGTTTTGTGCAATGCTCTTTTGGTCCTTCGACTTGGTACAGAATGTGAAGCCACTAATGTCATAGCTTTGCCATGTTGTGACCTGGCGTGATGGTCCAGAAGCCAACACCTTGATGGTGCGTTCCTTAACTGTTTCCCCTCTGGAATGTCAAGCTCCCTTAGCACTGAGGTGAACTTATTCTTGTGTTCCTTCATTAACCACTCATTTGTGTGCCCATGATTATTTTTGCGAAGCTCATCGATATGTTGCTCGATGAAACACTCCATTATCGAGAGTTGATGTAGGATGTTGTTATGTGCCTCGAGGACTGAATTGTAGTCTTGTGGGACTAATGATTTCTTTCCCATCCTCCCTCTTCCATTCAGCCTACCATCATGTCTTAACATGGGCAAACCTATTGCATCCTGGTCTTTTAGGACGCTGTTGCAGAATGGACCACCAGACGCAATTGCCTCTTCGGTTAAGTACCCTCTACCATGGACGCCTCAGGACGAGCACCAGTTGATACGTAGCCATTAACTGTTGACATGAAACGCTCATATGTCCACATCTCATGCAAATACATGGGACCCAGTGCCTCTATCTGTGGAACCAAGTGCACCACAAGGTGAACCATAATATCGAAGAATGCTGGAGGAAAACACATCTCAAAGTGTGACACTGTCTCCGCTGCAAATTCCTTAAGAGATGTCAACTTATCACGGTCGATCACTTTCTATGAGATCCTGTTGAAGAAGTAGCACAACCATGTGACTGCAACCTTTTTCCACACTGGATTTATAGCCCTAATGGCAATAGGGAGGAAAGTAGTCAGCATGGCATGACAATCATGTGAGTTGTAGTTGGTGAGTGTAAGGTCTTTCATTGTCACAATACTTCGTATGTTAGAGAAGAATCCAGATGGGACCTTCAGATTCTTCAACCACATACACATCAAATGTTTCTCATCATTGTTGAGGTTGTAGCTTGCTACCGAGAGATGGTACTTCCTATTTTCTTGAAGAACAAGGTGGAGTTCTCTTTCTGTCTAATTGTACCATATCCAAGCGTGACTTTAGTCCTTCCTTTGTCTTGCCCTTTATGTCTAGCAAGGTTCCAATTAGGCTTTGAAACACGTTCTTCTGAACGTGCATACCATCGATCGCATGGCGTACGACTAACTCAGGCCAGTATGACAAATACTCGAAGAAAATAGATTTCTTCTTGAATGTAGCCCCTTGAGTTGGTTTGACATTCTTTCTTGGTTTTCCGTCTGTTGTCTTCTTCCCGAAAACAAATTGAAGGTTTCTAACTAGGTTGAAAACTATTTTTCCTTTACTGTTACCTAGTGGGGAAGTAGGCTGGAGTTCAACGTTATTGTCAAAGTACTTATCCATATTCTTCTGGCGGTACCTGTGTCCTTTTGATAAGAAGCGTCTATGCCTCATGTACACTATCTTCTTAGATGCAGTAAGGGACACGTGAGTGGTTTCATATATGCATACCACACAACCAACCTTTCCCTTGAACTACCCTGGTAATGTGAAGAGACCAGGGTAATCGTTGATGGTAACAAAGATAATTGCTCTCAACGTGAATGATTATTTGCGGTACTCGTCCCACATTTTAACACCTGTTTCCCACAATATCTTCATGTCTTCCATTAAGGGCTCCAAGAAAACATCCATGTCAACTCCAAGATGTGTAGGTCCAGAGATAAGGATGGTTACCATGAGGTACTTTCACTTCTGCATCAACCATGAAGGAAGGTTGTAGATGGTGAGGATCACCGGCCATGTGCTATGCGTGCTGCTCCTCTCAGCAGATGGATTCATTCCGTTAGTACTCAGTGCAAACCTAACATTTCTTGGTTCCTTTACAAAGTCTTCGTGGTTGTTATTGAAATCTATCCACTTCTTGCCATCAACTGGGTGCCGAAGCTTCCATCGTCTTTGATGTGATCATCAGAAGCATGCTAGCTCATAAGTTTGGAATCCTCTGGGTTAGCAAACAAACACCTCAGTCAATAGACCATAGGTAGGTACCATATCACCAAAGTAGGAATGTTTTTCTGTGCATAATAGTCTACTTCGTCTATTTCTTTCCTCGTGGGTTTTGAACTCTGTTGGGTATTCTTTCGCTTCTTTTCTTTACACACCGATGTAGCACAGTGTTCCTCTTTGTAGTCTTTATTCGTTTTGTACCAACTTGCATTACACTTTGGATAGATTTCTACAAGCATGGATCTTCTCAATATAGGATACAATGATTTCTACAAGCATAGATCTTCTCAACACCCATCGTGAGTGGATTGATTAGCTTCTTTGCATAGTACGTGTTAGCAGGCACTTTATTTTCCTTTGGAATCATGTCTGTGATAATACTCAAGAATACATCAAAGCCAGCATCCGAAAGACCATACCTAGCTTTGCATACCAACAACTTTAGCATCGAACGCTAAGGTCGTGAACTCTTTGGTCCAACCCTTACACTCATCGTACAAAGGCTCTTCTGTTGCCTTCATCAGGGCCTCCATACCTTTCTTGAAGAACATTGATGGATCGTCTACATGACGATGCAACATTGCCTCCAGGAATTCTGCATCTTCTACAACCATATTATTTTGCAGCACATCAGTTCCGACGTCTTCCATTCCTCCAGCGAAACCATGATCAAGATGATCGGTGACAGGTTGTTGTGTCTCATGTACTAACTGGAACCCACCGTCAAGAAGAATATCTGGACCATTGGCGCCGATATTTGCACGACTAACAGTTGTATAAGGCACAAAGCTACCCTCTCGTGCTTTGTCCAAATCAACTAATCCTTCATAAATCCTCGGTGGAAAAGATGAGAAAGGATTTGTTGATGGTCATCAAATATAACAACATTCATGCAGTCCATCCATAGACAATGTATGTGCATTTTCTTTGCTCTCCAAGCATGGTTCTTAGCGGCATCAATAAACTTATGAACCTCAGGTATGTATGATTCTGTTGACACAAAAAGCATCGGATCTGCGAACACCTCGGGCTTATACCCGAACTCGATTTCCAAGGTGTGCCAATTGATTTGACCAATTAATCAACAAGGACGATAACTAGAACAACGATGAATGAGACAACGGCGATGCGCCCGGACGTCAAGGCTCAAATTGCTCAAAAAGCGGAACTCGCGAGGTAGACGGAGATCTTGTAGATGCAACCCGTCGAGATCGTAAGAACTCGTAGATAAACTATAACTAGTACGAAAAAAGTAGATACTGAAAAGTAAGATGAAAATAATAGATTTGTTTGATTGTATTGGATATATTCATACGAGCCCTAGGTACCTATTTATACTCTGGTAAAAGGAGTTCTACATGGACACGACTCATACTAAACAAAACTCCTATTTTTAAGGAAATAAAATGACTCGTGCAAGAGTTGCACTCAAACTAAAACAATAATACTAGCATAAAAATCGTCAGTTTCCTTATCTGTCTTCCCTACGATGAAACTTTCCATCGGCAGATTCCTTCAATCTGCAACTTCCTTCTATTGCCATCGGCAACTTCCTGCTGACGTCAGCCACATCAACCTGTATTCATCGGTAATTCCTTCTTATCGGCAAAAAATATCTTCTTTCCTCTTTGACACTTCTTCCATCACACTCAC
The DNA here is from genome assembly GCA_022036555.1 of Microstegium vimineum. Classification (NCBI taxonomy): domain Eukaryota; kingdom Viridiplantae; phylum Streptophyta; class Magnoliopsida; order Poales; family Poaceae; genus Microstegium; species Microstegium vimineum. Next base: position 16,474,647 of record CM039138.1, on the reverse strand, counting down.
CATCGGCAAATTCTTCTGCTTCTATCGGTAATTAAACTGATAGCACCTTGTGTTGGGAATATGCCCTAGAGGTAATCATAGAGATGATGTATTCCTTGTATCCATGACATGGTATGAATATCCATTAAAGACAACTTGTATCGATTAACAGTTATGTGAATTGCTTGTGAAACTCTTTTACTTGTATGGTTATTATAAAAGTTGTCCCTGATCGGAGTTCATGCAAGAATGCACATGAATATTAGATCAACACATTATTAGTTGATGACTATGTTTCACAAGTCATGGACATGAGATGTCAAACTAATAATGTGGGCACATGTAGGACATGGTGCTGGACAGACCCGACATGAGATTGTCTCTACACACATCGTGTACGTTATGTCCTTAGACCTGAGATTGTCGTATGTACTCAAGATGTGAAACGACCTACCCTAGGACTACCAAACGCTACTCCGTGACTATGTAGTTATAAAGGTGGCTTTTGGGTTTGTCAGGAAACATGCTGTGAGACATAGTCAATCGAGATGGAATTTGCCACTCTCCTTATGAGAGAGATATCACTGGATCACTCAAATAATTAGATCATGAAATGCATGGCCGTGCTTGGGTTAAGTGTTAACCCACGAGTTGAACCAAAAATCATGAGGCAAAGGAATAACATGTATATTGTATTGTGGTGGTTCGTCTGATATGATCATAGCGTATGCATAGGAGTTGACACGCCTTGCTAGAGGCCGCTATCAACTATTGGTCGAGTAAGAGTACTTGGGCCATGTCTATGTGTGCGTGAGCCCATAGGGTCGCACGCTTAAGGGGCTTGAAGCCTAATTTGGGTTGGACCCGAATTAGACTAGGTTTAGGGTTACTAATGGGCCTCCAACGTGGTAGCTCATTAGGACACCTATATAAGCAAGGGGAGGCGCGGGGCGAGTTAGACTTACGTCCTTTTGGCAGCCGCTGTCGCCCTCCCCACGCTCGCGCCTAGTACTCCTCGCGGACCTAGTAGTCCGGAGGCGTGACGCTTCTTCCCTGCACCTGTGGGATTCCTTGGAGGTGCTGCATTTGTAGCACAAGGACGAACCGCGAGTAGGAGACGTTGAGACGGACGACCTCGCAACTGCACGACACTGCTACGACACGCACGACTACACCAAGTCGCTTCCGCTGCACCTGCGCGTCTAGTGGTAACCCCGTGATCTATAACTAGCACTAGTTCCTGGTTTATGGGGTAGAAATTTTTTGTTTTCCGGCTAGCATAGCAACCTCATAACCCTACACCTTGATGTCGATGAGGAACAATTTTTACCTCTTTACCGATCAATACACTTGGGTCAATATTGACCCGTACAAAAAACGGTGTCAACACATGCCCCCCAATTTCGGAGTATAAAATATCTCATGCGCCGAAATTTGCTCTGTTGTAATCTTTCCCTCCAAAAACACTTACGTCATCATCTTGATTACCGCGCATCATCTCCGCAAATTACCAAAAACTCCCGCAACTGTAGCACCAACAGTTGCAACTCCTTGATCACTACGCAGACTCATTGCGATATCCTCCCATACCTGTGTCTAGCTAAAAAGAAAACTCGAAAAGGCCCCTTGACCCAGACCTATAAAGATCATCGTCCGTTCTCCTTTCCACCCTAAGTTCACATCTTCACCTTTGTTCCACCGTCATCTCCGAAGAGCACCAGCGGCGGTTCTTCCTCTCTCATCAAGAATCACGCTCCCTGCAAGAACTCCTTTTCAATGGCGATCAACTTCACCGTCCCCGCGGTAATTTTTTCCTCTTCCCTTCATGTATATACTGCAATTTTATCTTTCCGTACCGCCTTACAATCCCTTCTCTCTTCCTTTCTTTGCTTTTCTAGATCTCATCAATGCGGAAACCAACCATATCCCATTTAGATCTGAACGCTTCAATCTGGGATTGTGGACAAACACCTTCCGTTCATGGCCCAAACCTACCAAAGGATGGAAAAACCGGTACCTCAGGATGGCTAGATCACAACAGGCCTATTGGTCAGAACGCAACATAGATCATTGCATTAGACTATCACTTGCCGATATGACTAAGAATGAAAACCTGATGATTGCTGCTTCTTATTTCTGGTCCGATACGATGAACGCATTCCTATTCAAACACGGACCAGCTACTCCTACTCTTGCCGATGTGTACATGCTCACCGGCTTGGATGTCTCTTCTACCGATAATACCTCCCTTTTTTAGAAGAAACCTGAGCAGCGAGTAACTATTCGCAATACCAATGGCTGGACTGGGTATATCCAAGAATATCAAAAGACCGAATCGGTAGACCAAAGGGAGCACATCATTTTCCTGAACATGTGGCTAGAGAAGTTCATCTTCTGCGGTAGAACAGTCGGACCCACCGATACGTATCTTTCTGCAACAGAACTCCTGGCCCACGGAAGTCTTCCCCTTGGCCGATATCTTCTTGGTTCGGTTTACTATCTTCTACACTAGGTGTCCAGAAAACTGCTCCTAGGCGAGCCCATCGGCAACCTTGGAGGTCCTTGGTGGTTCATTAACTTATGGCTAAACGCCCACATACATAAATGTCTTCAATTTGATTTGTTTAGCCGGCAATTCCCAAGAGAAATATCTGAGGATTATGTGTTCGCTGAAAATGAATCGGCAACCCGTTTTCTGCTTAACTTCGGGGAAGCCATGATAGTGCTACCTGGAACCGATGCTAATGAAGTTCAATTTGGTCTGTTCTTCCAGAAATTCTATTATGGACTTCCGGTTGCAGAACGGGTCTGGTGGCCTTATAACGATGAAGACAATCGATTTCCACTCTCCCTCAGCCTTACCGATGGGACTATACCTCAGAATGAAGGAATCATGAAGGTACCATCACTCCCCAGGCCATTCCAGTTAACATCTTTGGGACTGGGAAGAACACTTATCCATCTTATGAATTTTATTACCCATCGGTAGTAGCAAGACAACTAGCATTTGGTCAATTACCGATCAAACTCAGTTATGCCAACGTGATAAAACCAAGAGAAACTATCTCCAATGCTACGGACTAGAACAAGATTGTTACTCTCTCCCCTCAGGCCGATGTAACAAACATTGACTTTTCTTCTTGGACACCGACGTCTTTTTCACTAAGTCATATAAATCCTGGTGGCCAAAATGGAAAGATCAACTATTCACCGTATCATCACATTACTATCGACATTTGATTGATGATGATCATATTATTCCTGATAATGCGGTGAGTTTACTTCTGATTTTATTCCTTCCTTCTCTTCAAATACATCAGTAACTAATTTCCTGTCAACAGGTTAATGATCCAATCCCTAAAAAGAGCAGAAGCGGTAAATATTTCAACCTGCGACTGATGAACCCTATGTCAGCAATCGGCAGCAAGGCCCCTTCACTGGCTACTCTCATGTATGGAAAAACACCTAAAGTCACCCTCAAACCCGAAAAAACCGATTGAGGTTGCTGCTATTCCATCGGTCACTGCCACTGTCCTAGCACAAGCTTCCGAGGTAATAGTCTCAATTCTCTGTGCCGATCATAAATTCTCACCTGCAGTATCCACTTAATCCTCACTTCGTATGGCATGCTCCCTTTCATAGCCAACGAGTTCATCGGCAACGGTCCCGAATGTACAAGTTTCTCCAATTCGGTCTGCCGATGCCCCCCAAGCGCAAAAATCAAAGCGTCACAGCTCCTCGAGTGCTGCTCCCCGAGCAAAACATCCAAAGCCATCGGCCCCAATCACATCACCAGCTGTATCCTCCCAAACCACTTCCGATACACCAGCATTGGAGCCAACATCTGCATCTATCCCCGATCAATTACAAGACGAGATCCCTAATCAGGAAACAGTGTCATCGTCACAAGGACTAGCTGTAGCAACAGAAGCAATATCAACACCAACACCAGCACCGACATCACCTGTCCCCCCTATACAGGCAAGTCCATCGGCAACCATCGCCACCTCGCAAGATACCTCTGTGCCAACTGATTTACAAGGCCCAAGGCAAGAAACCCATCTGAAAATGGTAAGTTCGACTGTCACAAACCTTACAAAACACAAACTTATGATTAGAGAATTCTAACTCTCTTCTTCTCAGGCCCAAGACTCCCCAAATAGTCTATTCTCCTTTTCCATCAACTTGCCAGAAGAAAATGAAGAAGAAGAAAGCTCTGCTCCATTATCAGACGCTATATCGGCAGAAGTAAAGACCAAACTTGAAGCACTGTTATCCTTACTGCAACAAAGCACCTCCGACCTAGTCCAAGATTCCAATGCAGTAAGGGTAGCTTTCAAGGAAATTCAGGGCCAGCTGCCCGCCGATATCAAAGAGATACTCTTCCATGCAGCGTTTATTGAAAGTCGACAACTCCGATATCAACGGGCTTTACGCCGTATTGCCGATAGGATTACCCAATCAAAACTTGAAGAGGAGATACTCAAGTTCAAGCAAACTGCGGATGAAAAGCACAAAGACATCAGCCGGCTGGAGTCTTCTAACAACGTGTTTGAACAAGAGATCATTTGCCAGAAGAAGATTCAACTCCCAATCACCACCAATGTTTTGCAACAAGAAAGGGATGCCAATGCCCGTGAAGCTCTTCTGCTGAGGAGGAAAATTAAGCCAGTTGAGGGTTCCGCCGATGACGATGCTAGGAAAATAGAGGAGACGAACCAAATTCGCCTGCGTGCGATTTCGTCCATCCAATCCTTGTTGTAATTTGCTGTGTCGGCAACTGTGATCTCTGACAATTGATTTTGCTTGTAATATAATGTTAGTACGCTTTCTACCGATATTCTGCATGATAATTCTATCATCGGTATGCGCATTCACATCACTTTTTATGCATCTATCCGGATAAGCACTTTGATTGCATTGCAGCGTACTATCCGATCCGACCATGAAGCGTTATTCAACTTCGTAATTTGACATCGATCAACACATTAAGAATACATCGTTGCATTGATTACCGACACAGCTGGAACCAAGCTAACAGGTAATCGACGTTCGATTACTTTTTGGTCTTAAACTAGGTATTTCTGTATAGTTCCAAATAAAGCAAACCTCATCATTCAAAGATTGTTTACATTGAAAAATCCAACCTGATAAAATTAATCTAGACTTATCTCCATCATCGATATTTATCTCTATTAAATCATCTGTCGATGTAAACCCCTACCTAGGTTCTCCATCATCGGCCAACCGATATGTTAAAATTCTTCTTTAGAGAACTGCTTGGATTGGTATGATCTGGTAATCGAGAACTTTGAGAAACTCAGTATCCCAAGCTTCGTCTGATATGCACTTGGTTTGCTCATAAGTTTCTGATTCTGCCGATGCAACCATTGACGGGGCTTCACTCTGGACGATCTCAATATTGTCCCCGACCCATTGCATGAGGCTTTGATGCATCGTGGAAGGAATACAACAATTAACATGAATCCAATCCCTTCCTAGGAGCAAGTTTTAGGTACCTTTACCGCTGATCACAAAAAATGTTGTCGGTAAAGTTTTGCCGCCGATAGTTAATTCTACGCATATTGCTCCCATAGCTGGTGACACATTACCTTCAAAATCTTTCAGCTTCATGTCTGTCTTGACTAAATCTTGGTCACCTTTTCCGAGCTTCCTGAACATGACATACGACATTATATTAATCGATGCCCCACCATCGACTAACATCTTTGATATCGGTTGCCCATCGACTTTGCCCTTGACAAACAAAGCTTTCAAATGTTGCCTTTCATCATCGGCAAGTTTCTCAAAGACAGCTGCCATCGGATCTAGCACTAGCTGAGCCATATCAGCAGCTTCTTCTTCATTATCAGTAGGCACCATGAACTCCATCGGCAACATAACAACCATATTTACTTCTGCCGATGGATTCCTTCCCTGGTGTTTTGGCTTCCACTCCCGAACTGGAACTCCTCCCTTCGAAGGGTTGACACCATACTGCAGATCATTCTGGCGTTCGCGCTGGACCTCATTCTCTGAGTCTTCGTCAGACCCTTGGGACACCATTGAGGAAGCTTAGCCTTCCAAACAGGTTGGTACTGTTTCTCACCATGTCACCTTGCACTACCCCTTATGCTTGGATTTTCGGAGAATGTCTCTTCATCGGGCACCCTCGCACCAGCCATATCTTCAAGCTTCTCTTGACGAATACGCTTGCCGATCCTGTCATGTACACTGAGTCTGCCCCCAAGCCGATCATTTACTGATTCCTTTCCCCTGACCGTCCTAGCATAGCTGGATCCCTGACCTTCAAAACGAAACTTCTTCTCCAACCGATCAGCAGGATAGTACCCATTGCATTCAGGACAATTATCGACAGTGGGCAGTTTGATGCCTTCTTCCAAACAATGGACGAAGAAGGAGCACTTCCAATGATCTTTATGCCGATACCACTCCTGGCGTTTCTCTTCTTCCTGCTGCCAATGTTGCTCTTCTCGCGAACGCTCATATTCCCGTCGTGGCCTCCTGTGCGTGATTACAACACCATATGACGCACGCCTTTGAGGCCAACAGGAGCTGCCACTGTCATCGACAATTCTTTTACCTTTTCTTTCATTGGCAAGCTTCCTTCCTTTTACATCCTGCATAGCTATTTGATGTTCAGGGTCCATTGATGAATTTTTCTTGGCTACTTCAGACGTCAGCACCTTGACTTTTCCACTGGTTTCCACCATATTATTTGGAAATGGATGCTGATCAATTTTCATCGGCCTCTAAGCTCAAGAATTTTCAAACTTGATTCGCCCAGACTCAATTTCTGATTGCATCTGCTGCCTAAAGACCTTACAATCATTGGTACTGTGTGAGGTTGCATCATGCCACTTATAATACCTCGTCCTTCTAAGTTCTTTAGCCGATGGAATCACTTGATTAGGCGCCAGCTTAATCCACCCTTCTTGAAGCAACAGATCAAATATCCTATCGGCTTTAGCAGTATCGAAAGTAAATCTTCCAGCCTCCTTCTGACCAAACGGACAGGATATCGGCCTCTTATCTTTTACCCACTCAGCAACCCCGATATCCGTCCCCTCGTCTGATTTAGAATCTTCTTCTTATTCAATGAAAGACACCTTCTTGTTCCAAGTCTTTCTTGGTTCGAAGGCTTTAACTTCTTGACCGGCAACTCTCTACACGAGATGACTCAGGATTTCGAACTCTTGAGACACATACCTGTCTTTGATGTGTGGCAGTAATCCTTGGAAGGCCAAATCTGCCAACTGCCGATCATCAAGCACCAGGCTATAGCACTTGTTCTTCACGTCCTGAAGCCTTTGCACGAAGCCCTCCACCGATTCGTCATTACGTTGCTTTAGCTTGACTAAATCGGTAATTCTCTTCTCATGCACGCCAGAAAAGAAGTATCTGTGAAACTGCTTCTCTAGATCGGCCCAAGTAATCACAGAGTTTGGAGGAAGCGAGATGAACCACAGAAATGCCGATCCAGACAAGGATGACAAAAACAGTCTCACCCTTAGTTCATCTCTGGTAGCTGCTTCTCCACATTGGATAATGAAGCGGTTGATATGCTCCATTGTCGATGTATCATCTTGGCCAGAAAATTTCGTGAAATCTGGCACCTTGTACCGATTCGGAAGAAGAATCAAGTCGTACGCCGGAGGATATGGCGTCCGATAAGAATACGTATTAACCTTAGGCTTGATGTCGAACTGCTCTTCCATCACTTCGGCGATTTTGTCGGCCCAATATGCATCCTGATCCTGCCGATGGATCGGCTGAATATTAACTGGCTGGACCGGTGGATACGCCCCTTCTTGCCTTTGCGGCAAATAAGCTGATCCGATTGGCATAGGTGCAACACCTCCTTGCTGAATATTATGCACCAATTGATTTACCGATATATAACCTTGGGCACCCACTGGGGCATACTATGGCATGATATTCATCGGATGAGATACCGATGTTTCATTCTGAGTGTTCGCTAGGTAATGGTACTGTTGCGCTCCCATTAGTGGATGTCCAGGTTGTACCACCTGTTGTTGAATTGGACTAGTCCACACAGGATTATAAGTCGTCGGCATGCGACTCGCTGATAATTGATAGTTACCTGGCGCTTGTTGCTCCCGCACCTAGGAATAATCAACAAATTGGCCTCCTTGGTGCGCTGACAACCCAGTTTGAGGACTCACCATCATCATGGGATGGTTTATCACTGCCAGATCTTGTTGCACCGACAAAGAACTTGCTGATGGTTGTCCGTAAGGCACTTTGGGTATCGCCATCTGAAGATTTCCTGGTGGCAACTGCATATTTGGAGAAGACGTAGCATGATGCACTATCGGGCTCATCGGCTGTGCCGATATTGCCGATTCCATGGAGGTCTTTCCTGCTGCTTATTGCTTTGGATCAACTTAGCATCAGCAGATGAATCCGGAGGCATACCGTATCCCCACCAGTTAGCGGGAGACTCGGGACCACATGTCCTGACATTGCCGATGCCACTGGATTGGTGTTCAACCGAACGATGCTTGCAGGGCTCGATCTTGTCGGTGTAACTTCATCGGCAGAAGGGTTTACAGGCTGGAACGCTGGAGCCGCCGATGAAATTGTAGCAGATGCCGACCCAGGTTGATGATACACCGGACCGACATATTTAGGTGTCTGCCCTTCTTTGAAAGATTGCATGACAGCATTATATACAATATTGGACATCACCGTAGAGTGGTTAATCAACGCCTGATTTAACGCAATATTAACCATATCTTGTAACTTACAAGGATTGGCATCAAATGTGACCTGCCGCGACAACGACAGATCTTGCTTCTGTACTGCCTCGCCGCTCCTGTTTAGGCTGAAGGATTTCAGATATAGCTGCTTGTATTCCTCCATAGCTTGTTTCGGATCATCCTTCAGATCTGCTTCGGAGACTTCGATGACATTCCTTGGATTGACGTCAGTAGAATCACCCATGATCGTAATCAAGAGGTGTATCTAGGGTCCCACTGGGTGTGCCAAAAGAGGTGTTGACACAAAAAACGTCGGATCTGCAAACACCTCGGGTTTGTACCCGAACTCGATTTCCAAAGTGTGCCACTTGATTTGACCAATTAATCAACAAGGACGATAACTAGAACAACGATGAACGAGACGACGGCGATGCGCCTAGACGTCAAGGCTCAGATTGCTCAAAAAGTGGAACTCGCGTGGTAGACGGAGATCTTGTAGATGCAGCCCGTCGATATCGTAAGAACTCGTAGATAAACTATAACTAGTACGAAAAAAGTAGATGCTGAAAAGTAAGACGAAAATAATAGATTTGTTTGATTGTATTGGATATATTCATAGGAGCCCTATGTACCTATTTATACTCCGATAAAAGGAGTTATACATGAACACGACTCATACTAAACAAAACATCTATTTTTAAGGAAATAAAACGACTCGTGCAAGAGTCGGACTCAAACTAAAACAATAATACTAGCATAAAAATCGTCAGTTTCCTTATCTGTCTTCCCTACGATGAAACTTTCCAGCGGCAGATTCCTTCAATCTGCAACTTCCTTCTATTGCCATCGGCAACTTTCTGCTGACGTCAGCCACATCAACCTATATTCATCGGTAATTCCTTATTATCGGCAAAACATATCTTCTTTCCTTTTTGACGCTTCTTCCATCACACTCACCATCGACAGATTCTTCTGCTTCTATCGGTAATTAAACCGATAGCACCTTGATGCCGATGAGGAACAATTTTTACCTCTTTACCGATCAATACACTTGGCTCAATATTGACCCGTACAAAAAACGATGTCAACAGATTAATCTAGCCTTGATAACTTATACATCCGGAATGACCTCTCCATCGATCAATACCTGACTTTCAAAAGGGAGAGACGACAAATATTATGTAACCATCTTAATCAACCCGACTTCAATTAAGAAAATGGATTAAAACTAACCTTTCTTAGCAATCTCCTTCCAAGAAATGAAGATCAAACCCCCCCTCTTGTATTTTTATAAATGTGGCTCTCCAAAATCACCTCCTTCCAACAGTCCTCAAATCAAAATGACCCCTTGTCTATGTAAATGAAGTTTAGAGAGGATTTACCTCAGGTTTAGCGTGTAATAGATAGGGTTTAGGGTTTAGCTAGGGATTATTAGCTAGGGTCACTGGATTATTTAGCTAGTGATGATTAGCTAGGGTCGGGGGATTATTTAGCTAGTTATTAAAGTAAAAGATGTAAGTATCATAATTAAATTAAAAAACATAAGTATCATTATTAAAAACACAAAATTAATGAAACATAAGTGCATATAGTGGACGAAATATATCGAGAAATAAAAAAGCATAATGAAAAACCTAAGTAGAATAATTATAAAAACTAACAAAAAAACTACACTTCCATTCCCTCTATACATAAATTCTATTTAACATAATATTGATTCATGAAAACAAGTAAATATATATAGCGTAAACTAAATTAAAAAGCAAACATGAAAATAGAGAGAGGAGATATATTATATAATTAATTTAATCAACCTCACATGAATAAACAAAGAAAATAACCTAGGTATTCTTCTCTCTCACTCATGGTGAAACCCTAGATCCAAAATGTGGCCCAAATTGAGCAAATATGAGCTAAATGAGGCAAAAGGGACATAAACTAACCTTTTTTAACAACCTCCTTCCAAGAAATGAAGATCAAAACTTCTCCCCTTGTATTTTGAAAATTTGGGACCTCCAAAATCGCATCCAATGGAAGGTGACGGCTAAAACTGTAGCTGGTCGGGAGGAAGAAGAGAGTGGGGGTCGGGAGGGAGGTATATATAGACAGAATGTACCAACCCAACCACCAGTGTAAATCGCCACATTGAGTTATGCCAACCGCATGTGGAGATTGATTACCACTAGATGTTGGCATAACTCAACCGCCAGTGCAAATTGATGATTTACACTGGTAGTTGAGTTATGCCAACCGCCAGTGGTAAAGAATCTCCACAAGCGGTTGGCAAGTCTGCCCGGGCCAAAGCACGCCACAGGCGACGTGACAACCAAAACTTGTTGAGTGTTGTGTGTTTTGCCGAGTGTCATGGTAAAAGCACTAGGTAAACTACACAGCTTTGCCGAGTCTTTTACTTTGACAATCGACAAAGTCTTCGTGCACTTCTTCCAAGGCACTCGGCAAAGACTAAACGTCTGCCGAGTGTTTTTCTGTCTTGGCACTCTCGGCAAAGATGTCATCACCATCTTCTTTCCGTCCCTCCTACTTTTTTTGCCGAGGGATGACTGAGCACCCGACAACGACTTTGCTAAGTGCCCGACAAAAAGCACTCAATAAAGAGTTGTTTGCGGTCAAAATCTAGACCGGGTGAGATTTGCCGAGGGTGGCGGTGGCACTCAACAAAGTTTTTGCTGAGTGTTTTTCGAGCTTTGCCGAGTGCCGCTGGCACTGGATTCGGGTTGTACCAGATCTTCCTCGGCAAAGATGTTGTTTGCCGAGTGTCCGACATAATACACTCGGCAAACTATTTCACACTCAATAAATAGCTGGATTCCGGTAATGTAACGAGTAGTGCATGTCATTCCATTAAGAGAGGCAAACGCGGTACAAGTTTCAAATACACTGCCTGACTTCTCACACAGGACCTCATCGTAAATTATAATGATGAAATGTCAGCAAACGCTACTATATCGATGGACGTAAAAATACAGCAAAACGAAACGCCATGCTATCTAATATTACAATGCTCTAACTCAGGGAGGCTATATATATATATATATTCTGCAGGATCAGATGATCAGACAAGATGCCCGGCCGGTCCACTTGGCTGAACGCAATTGAATTTGGAAAAGTGAAACGGGAAAGGAAGAACTACTAGTGAACTAGATGATGTTGATCATCATATCAGGAATCAGATAACACGCATGAAAATAATGGATGCTCATCAGACCAGGCATGCCAGGGCCTCGACGCTGCCCTTTGCGGTGCCCTTGGCGTTGTTGCACACGGCCATGGTCTTGTTGTTCTTGCCGGCGTACTCCACGTTGACATCGATGAGCGACACGCCACTGCACGGCTGCGACTCCGAGCAGAGCAGGCTGATGGCCTCTGGCGTGGACGACGTGCCAGTGATGTTGCGGAACGTGACGTCCTTGACGATGACATGCGAGGAGTTGCTCTGCTTGCCGGGGCACACCTTCTGGGGGCAGAAGTACTGGTCGATGATGATGGGGTTTGCCACCTCCTCCATCCTGATGTTCTCGAAGGTCAGATGTGACGCCGTCATCACAGACTCGGCGTCCTCGTATGACTTGATGCGCACACCATTGGTGGTTTTCTTGAGCACGCAGTCCCGCACCGTCACGTCGGTCACGTCCTTCTCATCCTTGTAGCGTCCTAGGCAGCCGATGCTGATGCCCTGCCCGGGGCCGCAGATGATGTTGTTTACCATGACGCCGTCGCTCCCGGGGCCGATGGAGATGCAGTCGTCGCCGGTTCCGATGGTTGAGTTGGTGATGCTAACCTTGGAGGACTCTCCGACATGGACGCCATCCGTGTTCTCAACGTCCCCGGGCGCGGTGATGTTCACGTCCTTTACCGTGATGTTCTTCGAAGCGTCGATGTTGATGTGGAAGAACTTGGAGTTGAGTAGTTTGATTCCGGAGACAGTGCCGTTGGTCACGTAGAACAGCACCAATGTCTGCATCACACTTCACGCGGTCACGCACGTGCACATATACATATATGCGTTCAGTATATATATATATATATATATATATATATATAAAGGTGATGGCCGGGCCCGTACGTTGGGCATCGCCTTGACGGTGTCAGTCTTGGTCTTGGCATAAACGGCGGTGCCTTGGCCGTCGAGGGTGCCCGAGCCGGTGATGATGATGTTGTCGACGTGCGACACCTCGATCCAGCTTGCCTTGTACTTGGCCAGGTCGTTGGATCCCAGCAGGGTGCCATCAAGCTGAATGGTGATGGGGCCCTTGCACGGGCCAGTGAAGTTGAGTGGGCCGACCAGGTAGTCGCCCTTGGGGATGAGCACCGTGGCGCTTCCGGTCGCTCCGCATGCTGATGTCCACGCGTCGTTGACCGCCTGATAAAAAATCATTCAGCGCAAGCATGCATCAATCTCCACTGTTAGCAAGAACGGGACATCATGTATATCCATCAGATCAACTGCATATCTGATCTGCAACGCCGCACCATGGATTCATTGATTCGAAGGTGACAGAACCAGCAAAATGAGAAAGAAGAGACTAATATTGCCGTACTTTTTTTAAGACTTAATTACCGTCGGTCTAGGAAGTGCTGGTGCTCCTTCCATTACTGGGCTGTGGATCGCTGAGGAGGGTCTTAAATTTTTTAACTGCATGGGGAGGCCGTGACCCTGCTGGCCCTCTAGTTTGGTACTTTGGTCCCTGATTATTTTACCTTTGTGGAGTCCGTCTTGCCGTCGCTGCTCGCGCCGAGCTTGGCAATGTCGAATGTCCCACTGGCTCCAGCCGCCTTTGCAGCGCCCTCCAGAGCTGCGGTGCCTCCAGATGCAGAAGGGGCTGCCGCCGAGTCTCCCGTCTTTGCTCCGGTCCTTTTCGCTGTGCATACCGCACATACCACCGCTAGGGTGAAGAACACCCTGAGAGCAGCATTGCTTGCGGACGCCATTTCTCCTTGCTGTAGCTGGCTCTCCTCGCCGCTAGGGATATGGATGTTCCGGAAGATATCCTTGCTTGAGATAGAGGACCACCGTTTGCTATGTATACGAAATGACCGTCTGGCCTTTGCTATTTTGAGGCAATGCTTGAATAGGGCACTCCTGTCCTCTGTTTTTTACAGGTTGTTGACCAACTCCCGTTTCTAAGCTCCAACTGTTGCGGATACTGGAAAATGCAACCTCATGACGTTTTACCAATCGTGTATTAAGAGATGTGTGCTTGTCTCAGCTGGCACTGGCATATTGTGAATTTTTGTGCACATGCAAATTTCCTTAATTGATTCTATTTACAAATGATATCCTAGTACATCAGATCCTACAAAAGGGTAAATAAGATTACGTTTATAAAAATAGAAAAACAAAACAACAACCAAATGTTTTAAGGAGCCCCAGCATCAGCTCATGGCACAGCCTTAACTAACATACTGTGGGGGAGATCCCCACAGTGCATTTATATTAAAAAAAAGAGGAGCAAAGGGGAGCTTACAGAGTTAAAAGGTGATTACAAAAATAAAACAAAAGAAAATTAGCTAAAGGCTTCAAGCTAGTTACAAAAGCTAGTTACAAAAGGCTGATCTCAGATCCTCCTTGAAGCGCACAGACTGCACAAGACATTGGCTTTTAAAATTGCTAAACCATCCTAAGGAAGTCGGCGTTCTTCTCTCAAACACTCTATCATTCCATGCTTTCCAAAGCTCCTAGGTCCGATCAGCTTGACTTCCATAGAAACAATGTCATTGACTGAACCGCTTGATTGCATGAATCTGTCTAGAGTTGGTAAGTCTTCATCCGACTCTATATGTATGCGGTTCCAGCACTCCTTGGCAAAGGTGCATTCAAAAAACAGATGATCAATGGTTTCCTCAGCTCCACTGCTGCACATCACACATACCCCATCATCCTGAATATCAAGGTGTCATCTCTGTAGCATAGTCTTGGTATTGAGACGATCAACCATTATCAGCCATGCAAAAAATTTTATTCTCTGAGTACACTTGGATTTCCAAAGAGCCTTGAAGATCGGATGGACAGTCACTGAGCTATGTGCATGAGAGTACAACCTTCGCGATGAGTAAAACTGTCCCCACACTGGTACCCAAGTGTCCACAGAATCCTCATCATACAGGATGCTCTGTAACCGTTGCTGGAGCAACTCAAAATCCTCAAAGGCCTGGTGCGAGAGGGGGAGGAAAAGAAGCTCATCCAGGTTGGTTGTTCGCATGACCTCCTGGACTGAGATATTCTCATTGATTGCGAAAGAAGCTAATCTCGGATATGCATTTAGCAAAGCAGTTCCATTCCAGTTATCATCCTAGAAACTGATTGAAGAGCCATCACCCAGGGTGCACTTAGAAATATCACGAAAAAGTGTACTTAATCGGAGCACATCCTTCCACCAAAAGGATCCAACTTCTCTTGAAGCATGTGGCACCTGGTTGACATAGTATTTGTGCCAAATGAGTTGTACCCAAGGAATGATGGCCTTGTTATATAACTTGAACAGGTGTTTTAGAAGTAGGGCATCATTCTGAAGTCTCAGGTTTAGGACACTAAGTTTCCCCCTTTCTTCTGGATATCTTTCCCTCTCCACAGACATTGTCTCCTTGCTCTGTCAATATTGTCAATTACCCCTTTCGAGAGCTTGACAGTGCACATTGCATAGGTGGTGATTGGTGTTATGGCTGTATTAATCATCTGCAGTCGACCTGAATATGAGAGCCAAGATGATGTGGTTGATAAACTCCTTTCAATTCTATCCATCATTGGTACAAAGTCCTCTATCCGAGGCTTGGTTATTCCCATGGGCAATCCCAAGTAGGTGAAAGGCATAACCCCTCTCGCACATCCAAGAGTGTTCGAGAGAATTAACAATCTCTCCTCACTGACGTTGATAGAGTACATGCTAGATTTGTTGTAGTTAACTTTAAGACCAGTTGCCACAGCGAAACTATGGAGAAGAGCTTTAAGAAAGACTAGTTGCCTAGCGTCTGCTTGTAACATCAATAATGTGTCATCCGCATATTGCAGAATTGGGAAATTATCATCTAGCTATGGTATTGGGATTCTGAGCATGCCCAAGGAAGAAGCATGGTTGACTAAAATCTGTAGAAGCTCAGCCGCAATAACAAATAAAAGCAGGGACAAAGGATCTCGCTGTCTAACTCCTCTCTTGCATTTAAAGAATTTCACCAATACCCGATTCAGCAGGAATGCAGATGACCCCAAAGAAGAATAGATTTTACCCAAGAGAGCCATCTCTGTGGGAACCCCATTTGTTCCATAACTAGGATGATTGCTGAATGTTCCACTGTGTCAAATGCTTTCTCAAAATCAAGCTTCAAGATGATAATTTCTCTTCTGGAATGGTGGCATTGGTGTATGTATTCATAGCTCCACGCCAAACAGTCCTGGATTGTTCTTGTCTAATAAAACCATACTGATTCTGATGCACCACTTTCAGAATAACTGACTGCAATCGTTCAGCGAGTATCTTGGTTATAACTTTGAGGGAGATGTTCATGAGTGAAATCGGCCTGTAATCATTAACTGTCTCCGGTCTATTCTTCTTGGGTACCAGTGTAATATATGAGGTGTTGATCATTGAAGGTTCACTAGTCCCAGTTCGAACTGTGAGCAAAGCCTGTAAAAGTCTCCTTTAACTATATTTTAGCATTTTTTAAGAAAACAATCGTTGAAACCACCAGGTCCCAGTGCTTTGTCTGACGGCATGGCTTTTACTACCGCATATATCTCTGTACGCTGTATTGGAGCATCAAGGGAGTCCAACTCATTTAAGGATCCAATGAGACTGGCTAAGTCAAAAATCATATTTGGCTCTAAAGTGGTGCCCATTCTATTGTTGAAAGAATTCCATAGGAGATCAGCTTTACCCTCATGGTCAGATATAGAGACATTTTGATCGTTTAGAATCTGAGCAATTGCATTTCTCCGAAAGGAAATCGTGGCCATTGAATGAAAGAACTTTGTGCATTCATCACCGAACTTGATCCTATTAACTGTGTATCTCTTCTTCCAGTATAATGTTTTAAACCTGAGCCATACATGTAGCTGTTTTCTAATAATGAACCTCAAATTTGCTTCTGGATTGAAGAGCCCAGTAAATCTTCAACTTCATCAAGGAGGTAAATAACTCTATTGCAGTTACTGATTAGCAGGTTCAGATTGGACAAATGTTTGCTCCAGGCTTTTAGGTTGGCTCTCCAAGATTTAAACTTAGCCGAGATGGACCTAGCAACATCCAAGCTAACAGGTAGGGAGGACCAGGCAGTAAGGACTGTACTAAAAAATCACTCTGTTCAGTCCAAAAATTTTCAAATCTGAAGATACTTGCGCTTGGTATTTTGGTGTTGATCACTACTTTACATGGTATATGGTCGGAAGTGATTTTGGCCAGAGGTAAAACTTCAGTGTTGGGAAAGTCAGAGGTCCAATTAACTGACATGAAGAACCAATCCAGCTGTTCAAGAAGAGTGTTGGCTTGCATGTTACTCCAGGTGAAAGCTCGACCCTTCAGAGGTAATTCAACCAGACCAAGGTGACCAATAGCTTCATTGAAAGTAAAGGTATCCGTAAGGTTGCCACCCGATCTATTATAGTTGCTTAAAGAGCGATAAAAATTGAAATCACCAAGAAAAATCTAGTTTTCATCATCTTGTATATCATGGTTTCAGAACCAGTTAATGAAATTTGTGCGTTCTGGGTCCTGACATGGACCATAAATTGTGGTGAGTTTCCACATCTCATTTGTGTGTCGCGAGGTAAAAGACACGGTGATCCCAAAGGACTGCTTATCTACAACAACACCAGAAAAGGAAGCCCCATTCCACAATAACAGAATACCACCTGAGGCTCCTACTAAAGCGCTAAAATCATATTGATCAAAACGATGAGGGGCAAAGTTCCTGATAAAGGAAATATCGAGGGATTCCTTCTTCATTTCTTGTAAGCAAACAATTGAACAACCGCTCTCATCTATTTTGTTTCTGACAACATCCCATTTTTCAGTCGCATTGATACCCCGGATATTCTAACAAAGGATCGTCCAATTATGTGTACTCATGCAAACGAGTGACCTTTAGGTGCACTACCTCTAAACCTCTTTAGTTCAAGTATTTATATTACTTCTCCAATTTTTTTGAAAAGTATTATAGATATTTAAAGTAAACAGGTTTGGAGGTGCACCTAAAGGTTACCCCTTTGCACCCCTACTGGAACAAACACGGTGACCTCACCCCTCCAACATATAAGAAAGAGTGCAATACTACTTAGAACATACAAAACCCAGCAAAGGAACCACCTAGAACAGACAAACTGAGGTAGCACCACTCATCCTTACAGCAAATCTAAACTAGAATCTAGCCCTATGGTGATGCCTATATTGGGTGGTAATATAGCTCTTTTGGTTGCAATATAGATCAATCGCATCGATTTATGGTCGTTGACCGGTGGTTGCATTTAAAATGGTGCAATAGATTCTTGCATCCTTTTGAATGTGGTGTTGGAATATGGTGTTGGAATATGGTGGTTTTGCAATGCACATAAAAAAACTAATGCAACCGGTTCTTGTTACATGTATAGATATAGCGACTACCAAAATGGTTGCTTGAGGTACTATCACGACGAAACACATGGTTGCAATATGATAGAATTGCCTTGAATGAACTTGTTGTGAACGGATTTTATTGTCACTCCATAGTCACTCCATAGCTTTGATTGTTGTGTTGTTTTTTTGTTGCTTGTCTTGGTGCATGTGAGTGTGTAAAGTTTTCAAAACGCGTGCAATAAGTTGTTTATCGGTCTCCGGATTGTCTCTTTCTTTTCTATAATCAAATTCCCGATCTATCGATCTTAATCATTCTTTTGAACTTTCCAAGATCCTTTGTCTCCTGATCTAAATCATCGCCTAAAGTTCATCATTCATCAACATGTCTGTAAATTCTTTCTGGGAAAATTTCTCGATTTTTCTGGATCTTTTTCCTCTTTATCTGTGAGCATATTCTTTTTTTTTCTATATGCTTCAAAATACTTTATCATGAGCTTCTGATACTTTATTTGGGTTTTATCTTTATATGTTGTGATGTTTGATCCCCTTCTCTAACACTAACTCGTCACAACTCGTCTTCGCTTTGACCTAGACTAACCTAACCAGCCCTAGATAGCCCTAGCTCATCCTAGACCTGTTTGACTAGCTCTGGCTGCCTCTAGCCAACTGTTAACACTGGATTTTGGCACGCCCAGTGGGACCCCACATTTCAAGATGCCCGAATTCGGCAATAACCAGGTTCTGGACGTGACTATGGATGAGTTGCTAGAAGACCTGAGGAATACAATCCAGCAAGCATGTGATGAGTTTCAACGCAAATGCTTGATGTCCTTTTCAAAGAATAAAAGCACTAAGATTTTTCAGAAGCAGTCGCTCCCGAGGACTCTCCTTCCACATCAGACTGATTACACCGAAGATGAAGATGCTCGGAAGATGGTTGAAGTAGTTTACAAGGCCATGAGTGACACTATGACAAATCATCATACGGATTTCTTGAATACCTTTCGCTAGATCATGGTCAGTACTTTCGGTCCATCTGCTGATAAATACTTTGAGGACGCTTCTGCTCCGATGAAAGGACAGACGTTGTTCCATGTGCCAAAGAGTAAAGATAGCAAAACGCCTAGCATGAACCAAGGTGGGATGGTTCCTCACCAGAAACAACAACCTCCCATGACTTATGGCCAGCTCGCGTTCGGCGCGTCAGGAAACGTCCCACAATCGGCTTTCAAGGTGTCTCCAACAGCGAACAGGTTGCAGAGGAATATGTATGAAGATGGATATCAAGAGTTTTCTGATTACAGTGCTATTGATGCTCTCCCAAACCCAGGGTATAAGAACTCAGCAGGGTTGCCTTTTGAAGGGCAAGCACATGGAGCTCCAAATTCAAATATTGATCTTATCATGAACATGATGGCGAACATGATGCAGAATCAGTTTGGCTTAAAGCCAAAGAACCAGTCCTATGCATACAAGTCCTGTCGACGAAATACGCATCGCAGTCTACCTAGGGGGTACCCCACGGTAGTAGATTGCAGGTGGAGGTGTGGCGACGACGATCAAGCGTAACACAGAGAGCGTAGACACGACTATTTAGACAGGTTCGGGCCGACAAATCACCGTAATACCCTACGTCCTGTGTTTTGGTGACTAGATTGATATGAGTATTAGGTTACAAGACCCGTAGATGCGATCTAGGGGATTGTGTTTTGGGGGGTCCCCTGTCCCTCCTTATATATGCCGAAGGGACAGAGTTATAAGTCAAGTAGCCAGTATTGTACTATTCATGCGGCGCACGTCGTGTGTTGCACGTCTACGTCTTGTGGGCCGGCCCACCTCCTGGTTGGGAGGCCCATATAGGTCCCTGGGGATATGCCGAGGTAATATCCCCAACAAGTCCCCTAGCACGTTGTATCCTTCTAGCGAGCTGCCCTGAAGCCTTCCGAGGAGACGTGGCCTGATCGCCTTCCTTTATGAATGTTGATGTAGAGTTCCGACCAGGTGGCCTGGTCGGGATCCGGTCTGGAGAAGTCTTCCGACCAGGTTGGTCTGGTCGAGAGCGTCGTAGCTTGATTAGTGAGCAGGTCGCTCCATCGTAAGTCTGTAGGTGCTTGTCGGGAGGATGTGGCGTGCTAAAGAAAATTTTGATAGAACTACTTGATGAAGTGTATCCACTTGGAGCTTGCAAGACTATAAGGAACAACAAGATCCTAGTAGAAGTCTGTAAAAGTCCAACTTGGAACTTGTCGAAGAAAAAAGCAAATACATTCACCGTGAGGTGAAGTGTATCCACCTAGTCCCTGAGCTTGGTAGTAGGTGTTGTAGACACGTGGTGCCGAGCTTTAGAGCATACTGTGGCTGGCGAAGTCCCCAAGACAGCAGGCATAGCATGCCCATCAAGGCCCCCTCGCTAGCCAAAATCAGCACCCTGATCCGAATAGCATGGAGCAACTTGATGGCACACCAACTCAACCAGCAGGTTCTGGTTGATGACGAAGGTGAGTTGTAGATGAGGTTGACGAGATCCGGGACGAGTCGTTGACGAGGTCGGCGAGTGTTGTGATGAGTTGATGACGAAGCCAGTCCCCGAGACTGTAGTTGGTGACGAGGGGCGACGAGGTCGGCAAGAGCCATGACGAGTTGATGATGAAGGGCGACGAGGTCGGCGAGAGCCGTGATGAGTCGATGACAAAGCCAGTCCCTGAGACTATAGTTGGTGTAGTGGACACATGGTGCCGAGCTGCAAAACATCTAGAAAAAGGCACAATTATTAAAAAAATAACGTTAGTATGTAAAGTCCTCGAGTCTGCTCTAAGGAGCGATGTGGTCGATAAGAGCCGTGACGAGTCGACAACGAAGAGAGATGTGGTCAGCAAGAGCCGTGACGATGAGCGGCGAGGGGCGATGTGGTCGGTAAGAGCCGTGGCGAGTTAATGACGAGGCCAGTCCCCGAGCAACTGGGTATGTAGCTTTTAGAGACTTCAGCCCGACCTTATCCCTTCCCCTTGGCGCCGAGAGCCGCTCGTAGAGAGGTTGGGGATCACTCGGGAGGACTGCCGACCGGGCATAGCGCAGCCATGAGCATGCATGCTTATGGCTGGACCGACAACCCCAACTCTGATGTTCTTTGGCTCCAGCCAGGTTGCTCGAAGAAGTCAGTGGTGACCAGAACGATATCATCCAAACACCCATAATAGGCCTGACGACGATCCTGGTACCTGCAATACAAACACGTAGAACGGGAAGTATATGATGTACTTTTGGAATTAGGAGAAACTTAACAATTATGTAAAGATCGACGAGATCTGCGACGAATCATTGACAAGGAGCACGCCAGGAGATGAGGCATGTTGTTGACAAGGGACGCCACGCGTTGTCGACGAGGGTTGCTGACGAGGTCGGCGACGAGGCGAGCGACGAGGTGAGTCATGGCGAGTTGATGACGATCTCCGAGGTAAGGATGGTGCCACCATCGGTCCAGACCATAGATCTGATCTGGACATGACGAGGGATGACGAGGGCGCCGGCGGCGGACCGCTGATGGAGGTGACGACGAGGAGACGTCGACGAGATCCGTCGATGGGGAAGATGATCGCTTGACGAGCCATGATGTCGTTCCACACAACCCCTACCTGGCGCGCCAATTGTCAACGAAATACGCATTGCAGTCTACCTAGGGGGTACCACACGGTAGTAGATTGTAGGCGGAGGTGTGGCGACGGCGATCAAGCGTAACACAGAGAGCGTAGACACGGCGATTTAGAAAGGTTCAGGCCGGCAAATCACCGTAATACCCTACGTTCTGTGTTTTGGTGGCTAGATTGATATGAGTATTAGGTTACAAGACCCGTAGATGCGATCTAGGGGATTGTGTTTTGGGGGGGTCCCCTGTCCCTCCTTATATATGCCGAAGGGACAAAGTTACAAGTCAAGTAGCCAGTATGGTACTATTCGTGCGGCGCACGTCGGGTGTTGCACGTCTACGTCTTGTGGGCCGGCCCACCTCCTGGTCGGGAGGCCAATATAGGTCCCTGGGGATATGCCGAGGTAATATTCCCAATAAGTCCCCTTATCCAGAATGGTATAACCGAGTGGCACTCCCTCCGAGGGTGGAGGCTCCCACAGATTTGACCAAGTTTTCTGGTCAGGATGATACTAGCACCATAGAACACATCAGCCGGTACTTGATGCAGCTTGGAGAGGCGTCTGCAGATGAAGCTTGGAGGATTCGGTATTTTTTGTTGTCTCTGACAGGGCCAGGTTTCACATGGTTTACGTCTCTGCCGGCGAATTCCATTAGTAACTGGGCAGAATTAGAGCAGAGGTTCCATGCATATTTCTTTACGGGCACTAATGAGAAGAAGCTAGTTGACCTTATGAGCTTGAGGCACAGGGCTAATGAAACACCCCAGGAGTATCTCTGCAGGTTTAGAGAGACCAAAAACCTGTGCTATTCCTTGAATCTGCCAGACGACCAATTGCCAGGGATGGCAATAGCGGG
This sequence comes from Microstegium vimineum, assembly GCA_022036555.1. Classification (NCBI taxonomy): domain Eukaryota; kingdom Viridiplantae; phylum Streptophyta; class Magnoliopsida; order Poales; family Poaceae; genus Microstegium; species Microstegium vimineum. The sequence goes on along the minus strand of CM039138.1, from coordinate 16,451,860 downwards.
CATGCAGCCGAATGTTAGGGAGAAGCTGTTCGGCATGGACTTTGATGACCTTGGTCAGTTGTCGCAGTAGTTAGCAATGATGAATAATCAGGCTCAAGGGTTCAAGAGAGATAACCGCTTCCAGAAGGGCGATGTGGCTAATGAGATGTATCAAAGTTTGCTGGAAGAAGCAGCAGAGTACGACGATGAAGATGAGATAGCCGCAACCGAATTGGTCTGGGCAAAAGAGCCGACTCAAGTTAATCAACGATGGTTGAGGCAGCAGAAGGGTACTTAGGACTTTGATGTCTCTAAGTCAGACAAGCTGTTCGAATTGTTGTTTAAAGAGGGACGCTTCAAATTTCCAGAAGGGCACCCCATGCTACGCCCTGAAGGGGTAAAAGACAAGAAATTTTGTGGCTTCCACAATACTAATTCCCATTCCATCAATGATTGCCGAGTGTTCAGAATGCCAGAAGGCTATTTAGGAGGGGCATCTAAAGTTTGATGGCAAGATGAAAATTGATGCTAATCCTTTTGCACAGAACATGGTGTCTTTCTCTATGAAATGGTTGCCATAGATGACCCGAAAGGCAAGGGCAAAATGCAGGTATTGACCTCCGACAAAGCAAAAAGAGCTGGTGTTGTTGACCTTGATCGGCAGATTACGAATGAGGAGTTTCGGCAACGGGCTCGGTTCCGGAATAACCGAACTGAGAGAGGGGAAGCTTATAGGCCCAGGGTTACGACACAGATTCTTTTAAACAAATGGCGACGGGAGCGAGAGCAGTATCACATGCAGAGGTATTACGAGGAACATGAGTTCATGGAGGAACATAAGAGGTATAAGGAAGAGATATACCGAAGAGAGCAAGAATACATGAGAGAGCAGGAGCAATCTCATTGGGGATGCTTGTTCTTTAAACATTTTTGGAATGAAGGCCTGAAGCTGCCTGCTAGGGACAATTGCCCCAGATGCAGTGATCAATATTCAGGGTACAGGCAGTCCCGGGTCAACCGCCGTCCGGTCCATGAAAGACTTGGAGCACAGTTTCATGAGGACGATCGACGTCTAAAAATAGGCAGCTCTGAGAATTGGCGAGGCAAGAGATTTGCCGATCAGGAGTGAGTCCATTATGAGGAAGGCGCTGAGAAGGAAGAGTACCCCGAATATGCGTGGCAGAAGGGACAATGGTGCCCACTGGGGCTGAGGAAGAGCTAGAAGAGGAGAGTACAACGCTTAAGGAACAGGGAGCTGACACAAACAGTTGCCGAAAAGAGACAAACATGGCACCCTAAGAAAAAGCCCGACGAGCACAACCATTCGGCTGATGCATGCATGGCTTTCTTCCTTCCATCAGATTTCATAGCTCCCAAAGGCCAAGACATCCAAGAGGAGGTGTACTCAGATTTCGATGAGAGCAAATATCAGGATCTAATGGCCCAACTTGTCCTGACTCAGCGTGCAGTTTTCGATAAGCTGGCCAAGCATCGACATTTGAAGCCGCTTTACATGAAGGGATATGTCAATGGCAAACCTCTGACCAAGATGTTTGTTGATGGAGGGGCTGCCATCAATATTATGCCCTATACCACCTTTAGGAAGCTCGGGATGACTAATGAGGAACTATTGAAGACTAACATGGTGCTCAGGGACTTTGTTGGCAACCCTTCTGCACCCAAGGGGTTGTACACATCGAGTTGATAATTGGATCCAAGACTTTGATTACTACCTTCTTTGTCATTGACGGCAGGGGGCATAAAGTTTGCTCTTGGGAAGAGATTGAATCCATGCTAACTGCTACATACCTTCAACCATGCATCAGATTCTCATTCAGTGGATTGGAGATGATATTGAAGTTGTTCATGCTGATGATTCGGTAAGTGTTGCTACTACGGAGCCTACCTACTGGGAGTATGTTAGCATCGATTGTTTCTCTGGAAGAATATGGGAGGAAGGTCCCGTGAACGTCTTCGACAAGGACCAACAGCCGATCCAAGCAGTCGGCTCTCGAAGCAATTTTTGATGGGTAACCCGATTGATGGCAACAACAGAAAGTTGAGATGTGGTTTTATGTCGGCCGATAAGCTAGAAGAGATAAATGTTGGTGATGATGTCAAGCCAAGGCCGATGTATATCAGTGCAAATTTAAACCCAGAGTGTAGATTAGAGTTGATGGACCTTTTAAAAGAATTCAAGGATTGTTTTGCTTGGGATTACACGGAGATGCCAATTAAGCCTGGGTATCATCCTTTCAAACAACCTCCTCGGAAAATTTTCAAAGAAGAGGTACTGGCCGATGTGAAAAAAGAAGTTGAAAGATTATTAGAAGCAAATTTCATTCGGCCATGCAGATATGCAGAGTGGATTTCAAGCATAGTTCTGGTGTACAAGAAAAATGGAAAGATGAGGGTCTGCATTGACTTTAGAAATCTCAATAAATCCACTCCAATGGATGGTTACCCAATGTCGGTTGCCGATTTGCTTGTCGATGCAGCGGCTGGTTATGAAGTCATTAGCTTTATGGACGGTAATGCTGGCTATAACCAAATCTTTATGGTAGTAGAGGATATTTCAAAGACAGCCTTCAGATGCCCTGGTCATATTGGTTTATTTGAGTGGATTGTCATGACTTTTGGTTTAAAGAATGCCAGTGCAACTTATCAAAGAGCCATGAACTATATTTTTCACGAGTTGATCGGCAAAATCGTGGAGATCTATATTGATGACGTGGTGGTTAAATCTAGGAATCACGAGGGACATTTAGCCTATTTAAGGAGGACTTTGGAGTGCACTAGGAAGCATGGTTTGAGGATGAATCCGAACAAGTGTGCCTTTAGGGTCTCGGCTGGTGAATTTTTAGGATTTCTAGTCCATAAAGGAGGGATCGAAGTTGGTAAAAGAGCATGGAAACGGTAGACAAAGTCATCCCTCCAACTAATCTCACAGAGTTGCATTTACTGCTCGGCAAGATTAATTTTGTATGAAGATTCATATCTAATTTGTCAGAAAGAGTTTTGCCTTTCTCTCCGCTGTTGAAGCTTAAAAAGAATCAAGAGTTTTTATGGGGTGACGTACAATAGAAAGCTTTTGATGAGATCGAAGAGTATATGAAGGTGCCACCTATGTTGGTACCTCCACAGCTTGATAAGCCTTTTAAGTTGTACGTGGCGGCCGATAACCTGACAATCGGATCGGCCCTCATGCAGGAGTTTGAGGGAAAAGAAAGAGTAATAGCTTACCTTAGCCGAAGGCTGCTAGATCCAGAGACAAGGTATTCAGCTACGGAAAAGCTTTGCTTATGCGTGTATTACTCGTGTGCCAAGTTTCGGCACTACTTATTGAATGTCAAATGCGTGGTAGTTTCTGAGTTTGATGTAATAAAACATATGTTATTGATTCCAATTTTAAATGGAAGGATTGTCAAGTGGATTTTAGCTTTGTCAGAATTTGATTTAAAGTACGAATCGGCAAAATCAGTAAAGGGTCAAATTATTGCCGATTTTGTTACCCAACATCGTGATCTTTCTGCTAACATGATGAGTATTGCACCTTGGACTTTGTTTTTTGATGGTTCATCTTGTAGCAAAGGTGGTGGTGCTGGCATTTTCTTGATCTCTCCAGGAGGGGTGACTTTTAAGTATGCCATCCCTATTGAATTCTATGTTACTAACAATCAAGCGGAGTATGAAGTGCTGCTTAGAGGACTTCGGCTTCTGGTTGAAATAAAGGTTGTTGCTGTTGAGGTCTTCAGAGATTCTGAGTTGGTAATTAACCAACTGATTGGCCAATATGAATGCAAGAGTGATATGTTAAAAGAATATTATGAAGAATGCCGAGAGCTTTTGAAGAGTTTCTAGGTGGCCACCTTGCATCATATCCATAGGGGGCATAATGAAGAAGAGAATAGACTAGCTCAAGCTGCTTCGGGATACCGAGAGGATCAAGAGATTCATGCTTTGGATGAGAATCGGGTAATTGATGACTGGAGAAACGAAGTTGCCGATTACTTAAAAAATCCATCACAAAAGGTGTCCCGAAAGCTCAGATACAAAGCTCTCAAGTTTGTGCTCCTTGATGACCAGTTGTATTATAAATCCATAGATGGAGTACTCCTCAAATGTTTGAGTCAAGAATAGGCCCGAAAGCTGATGTATGAAGTGCATGAAGGGGTGTGTGGTGCACATCAATCAGCTAACCGAATGAAGTGGATAATTAGGAGAACCGGTTATTTTTGGCATACCATGCTTGAAGATTGTTTTGAATATTACAAAGGGTGTCAAGATTGTTAGAGATTCAGTAATATTCAAAGAGCTCCAGCATCAGCTATGAACCCGATTATCAAACCTTGGCCGTTTGGAGGATGGGGCATAGATTTGATTGGTCAGATTCATCCTCCTTCTAGCAAAGGACATAAGTTTGTGCTATTAGCTACAGATTATTTTACAAAGTGGGTTGAAGCTATCCCTTTGAAGAAGGTTACATCAGAAAACATGGTCAATTTTGTTAAAGAGCATATAATTCACATATTCGGGATTCCTCAAACTATAACAACAGATCAAGGAACCCAGTTCACTTCATCCGAATTTGGTGATTTTGCTGAAGAAATGGGAATCAGGTTGTACAATTCTTCTCCTTATTATGCACAAGCTAATGGCCAGGCCGAAGCATCAAATAAGATCATGATTAAGATTATTCAGAAGAAGATTGATGAAAGCCAAAGAAGTGGCATTCGGTTCTTAATGAGGCTTTATGGGCTTACCGAATAACTTGTCATGGGTCTACTCAAGCATCTCCCTATGAGTTGGTTTATGGGCATCATGTTGTGCTACCGTGGGAGTTGCAATTGGGTTCGAGGCAAGTTACATTGCAAAACGATTTGAAGAAAGAAGATTATAAGGACCTAATGATGGATGAGTTAGAGGATTTGCATTTAGTTTGTCTCAAAGCATTGGAAAATATTGAGAACAACAAATTACGTGTTGCCAAATATTATAACAAAAAGGTCAGAGAGAAGCAATTCACAGAAGGAGATTTGGTTTGGAAGACTATATTGCCGATTGGGACAAAAGATAAAGCGTTCGGCAAATGGTCTCTGAATTGGGAAGGCCATTTTCGGATAGTGAGGTCTGCGTCTGGCAAGCGTATGTCTTAAAAACTCTACTGGGAGAGGAGTTCACTAGAGCTATTAATGGAAGATTTCTGAAGAACCGAATATAAACACAATCGACTGAGGACAATGTCATGCAGTTTATAAAGCATTCTTCAGAGTTACTATTCTCAGAAAGATTCAAAAAGGAAGACAAGTGGAAATCACAGATGATATTTCGCAAAAAGGGCGTCTGTGGCTTGGGAGAGGATGGTTGCATGGTCCTCATAGCTCTCCAGGAGCTCGTCGATGTGCTCGACACCTTCTGGAGGACCGACACCCAGGAAGTCGACTAGCATGAAGGAGAAGTCTTCACGAACCTGGGTGGACATTGCCGCCAGCCCCAGAGCTACGCCATGATGCACGCCATGAATGACAACTTGGTCGATGCGGCCGTCCGCATCATCAAGGCGTGCCTCGGCAGTTTCTCCCCGGGCGTTCACCTTGTCGACAATCTTGTTCGCTGCAATCTTCAGGCGCTCAACCTCTACAGAGAGCGCTGAACAAAAGAATACGAATCGGGTGAACAGATAGAATCAGAAGGGGGGAGTTCGAGCGAGGTTATTTTTACTAACCGGTAATGGCGTCGCAAAGCTGCTTCCGCCGGTCCTCCCATTCGAGTTGGTCAACGCCGTATTGTTTGGAGATCTTCTCCAACTCTCCTCGGGCCTCGTCCCTTTCACCCTTGAAGCTGACCGCCTCCGCGTGAGTGAAAGGAACATCCATAGTATCCGAACCCGAATCCAAATCTCAGGGTTGGAGTTTTAGGAGCTTGAAGAGTCGGAAGGACCGGATGACAGAGTCACCGATTGAGGTGTTGTTGCCAGAGGAAGAGCTATGCTCTGGCTAGTGGAGATAACCCTTATCCTGGTGAATAAGAAGAGAAATCAGAACTAGAAGGATGAACAAGAAGTAGAACTGCAAACACATGGTGGATAAGTACCCATGTATGTTCAGCTTTGATGATGAGTGATTGACCAACACTTGAGTGTTTCAGTTTGAGTGGCTTACCCTAACCCCTTACGAAAGCAAGTCCGTGCATATCTATCGGCTTGTGGTGTGCAGGTACTATGCCTAGTCACAGTGGTCAATGGCGTGGAGAAGGTCGAGTAGAGGCTTGCCGTGCCGATGGATTGAGAGCGGTGAAGGGCGGAAGCGGAGCTTGGACTGAGGGACCATGGGCGCCGGAGGACTAGCTGTGGTGGCTAGTACTTGGCACCAGCGAGTGCGAGAAGACATGGAGGTAGACCGAGTCGACCAAGTCAAGACGACGGACGAGCGGGTCGAGCGGAGGCTCATGGGACTAGGAGTCCGACCGCGCGAGGACAAGGTGGCTCGAGTCGAGCGGTTTGGGGGTTTGGGCCTCAAAACCATCCGAGGACGGTTTCCGAGTTTGGGCCTCAAAACTTGGGGTTCGGTAGTTGAGCCCAAAGCTACCGGTGGTGGGTTTCCTGGGTTTGGGCCTCAAAACCTAGGCGGAACTTCCGAGGAAGCGGGGATGGCACGTGGCGGAATACTGGAGGTTGCGTCGAGGCGACGACAACTCCCGGTAGGAAGCGGGGCTGTCCATTCAAAATGCGTGAGATATTTTCCAGAGCTTGGACTGCAGTGCTTAGGCTAGGTAGTTCACTCAATGTATCTAGGGGGGTCTTTGGGAAATAGCCAAAGCCCGTTAAGTAGGGGATGAAGGGGTATACATCATCCCATCTCTTGAACCCTAATCACTTGCCCTCTCTCTCTCTAGTTCATGATATTCCTAGGTTATTTCTACCAACCTTTGTAAGAACTTGGTTTTGCTGCGAGGAATCGGAGGCCATAACCTCCGTAAGCCATGGTGGCTTCGCTTTCGTGATCGTGTCCCCGTTTTTCTTGTGTTCTTCGCGTTTTTCATTTGCTCCCTCTTTTTCCCGAGATGATTTCTCTTAGTAGGGAGTAGCTCTTACAAATCCGTTTGAACCAAGTTGTTCGTATTCATGAGGAGCATCTTTGCACCGAAGGAATTCTCCTCAAACCTCATGAGTGCGTAGATCGGGAGTTTTCTTTGTGGTGTTCTTCGTTTTTCCTTTTCTCCCACAAATCCAAGTGTTCCCGTTTATCCTCTCCTAATTGAGCGATGATTTCTTTGGGATAGCTCCCCAACTGCACTAGGATCATGCCTACAAAGTTTGGTTGCAGTTGGTGATCATTTGGTTGAGTTTTGGGAAGATTTGGCGGAGAGAAATCCGTTTTCGCGAAGAACAGTTTTCTGAGCGTGAGCTCCGGACTAACCTACGGACCACTTTGACTAGGCTCCGGACCATCGGCCATGTGCAGGCTGACCATCTGACAGCTCAGAGCATCGGACACCACTGCCCATTCTGCCATGTATACTCCCGGTGCTCTCGCTCCTCAGAACGAACCCATTCTTGATCGACAAACCTTTTACCTTGTCGATCCTCTGAGTCGCCTATTTTTAAATGCCGATCTTCCCCATGAACATGCGCTCCAAGTCTTTCATGGACCGGACGGCGGTTGACCCGAGACTGCCTATACCCTGAATACCGATCACTGCATTCGGGGCAATTATCTCTATTAGGCAGCTTTAGGCCTTCATTCCAACAATGTTTGAAACACGAGCATCCCCAATGAGACTGCTCCTGCTCTCTCAAGCGCTCTTGTTTTCTATGATACACTTCTTCCTCATGCCTCTGACATTCCTCTATGAACCTCTGCTCCTCGTAATGCATCTGCCTCTGATACTACTCTTTCTCTCGTTGTCATTTGTTTAACAGGATCCGCGTTATAACCCTGGGTTTGGAAGCTTCCCCTTTTTCGGTTCAGCTACTCTGGAGCTATCCTCGTTGCCGAAGCTCCTCATCTGTAATCTGCCGATCAGGGTCAACAACACCAGTCCTTTTCGCTCTATCTGAGGTCAGCACTTTCATCTCGCCCTTGCCCTTGGAGTCTTCCACGACAACCATATTCATAGAGAAAGATACCGTATTCTGTGCAAAAGGATTAGCGTCAATCTTCATCTTGCCGTCAAACTTCAAATGTCCTTCCTGAATAGCTTTCTGGATCTTCATTCTGAACACTCAGCAATCATTGATGGCATGAGAATTGGTGTTGTGGTAGCCGCGAAATCTCTTGTCCTTTACTCCTTTAGGACGTAGCATAGGGTGCCTTTGAGGCAGCTTGATGCGTCCTTCTCTGAACAATAACTCGAACAGCTTGTCTGATTTGGATACATCAAAGTCATAAGTACCTTTCTGCTGCCTCAACCATCGCTTATTGACTTGAGTTTGTTCCTTTGCCTAGACCAGTTCGGCTGCGGCGACCTCATCCTCGTCTTCGAACTCCGTTGCCTCTTCTAGGAAACTCTGATACACTGTATTAGCCATATCACCTTTCTGAAAACGGTTGTCCCTTCTAAACCCTTGAGCCTGGTTACTCATCATCGCCAAACGTTGTGACAACTGACCAAGGTCCTCGAAGTCCATGCCAAATAGCTTCTCTCTGATGTTCGACTACATGCCTACCACTGGCATCCCCGGCAACTGGTCATCTAGTAAATTTAGAGAATAGCAGAGGTTTTTGGTTTCCCTGAACCTGCAGCGATACTCTTGGGGCGTCTCATTAGCCTTCTGTCTCAAGCCCATAAGATCGACTAGCTTCTTCTCATTGGTGCCTGTGAAGAAGTACGCATGGAATTTCTGCTCTAAATCCGCCCAGTTGCCGATGGAGTTTGCCGGCAGAGATGCGAACCACGTGAAAGCTGGTCCTGTAAGAGACAAAGGGAAATACCGAATCCTCCAAGCGTCATCCGTGGATGCTTTTCCCAGCTGCATCAAGTATCGACTGATGTGCTCTATAGTGATGGTGTCATCTTGGCCAGAAAGTTTGGTCAAATCTGTGGGAGCCTTAACACTTGGAGGGAGAGCCACTCGGTTGTACCGCTATGGATAAGGGGACTTGTACGCATAGGACTGGTTCTTTGGCTTTAAGCTAAACTGATTCTTCATCATGTCTGTTATCCTATCCATGATGAGATCAACATTGGAATTAGGAGCTCCACGTGCATGCCCTTCAAAACGCAGCCCTGCTGGGTTTTCGTATCCCGGGTTCGGGAGAGCATTGATGGCACTGTAATCGGCAAACTCTTGATATCCTCCCCCATTCATATTTTTCTGCAGTCTATTCGCTACTGGAGACACCTTGGAAGCGGAATGTGGGATGTCTCCTGTCGTGCCGAACGTGAGCTGGCCGTAGGTTGGTTGCTGCTGATGAGGAAGCAATCCCCCTTTGTTCATGCCAGATGCTCCACCATCCTCAGCAGCTTTCCCCTGGCACTTTGGTATATTGAACAACGTCGGTCCCTGCATCGGACCAGCAAACTCCTCAAAGTATTTGTTAGCTGCCGGACCGAAGGTATTAACCATGATTGAGCGAAAGGTGTTCAGGAAAGCGGTGTGATGGTTCCTCATAATATCACTTATGGCCTTGTGATCCACTTCAGCCACTTTCCGTGCGTCCTCTTCCTCAGTGTAGTCAGTCTGATGCGGGAGGAGAGTTCTCGGGAGAGACTGCTTCTGAAAAATCTTACTGCTTTTATTCCTTGAGAAGGACAACAAGTACTCGTCCTGAAACTCATCGTACGCCTTCTGAACCGCGGCCCTCATCTCCTCGGGCAATTCCTCAATGGTTACGTTCAGAATCTCTGCATTGTCGATTTCAGGCATCTTGAAAATATTGTGTGTCCCACCGAGCGTGCCAAAAAGTGTGTTGACACAAAAAGTGATGTACTGTGTCTCACACACAGCAAGCCGGAAAGCGTGGCTTCAATCGGGTGCCCGGGTGCTTCGAAAACCAAAAATGTGCCAGTCAGTTTAACCTGAAACTAACAAGGGATGAAAATCGTTAGATATAAACTGGAACGTGCCGGATAAGACTAGACAGTTCCATATGTACGGCCCTGAAGCCACTTACCATGACATACAGCTATAAAAGCTATCTGCCAACAAGTTTTATGGAACATTCGACTAAAGTAGACATAAAGCACGTAAACCACCGATTGCCGAACGCGCATGCATGGGAAAAGGACGTACAAACAAATCATAATTGAGTATATATTAAAGCATAACCAAGCTCGATAACCAACCGATTTGGGGTGCATGATGAAGGAAACACGTAAGCAAACATGATTAAACTAATCTAAAGCCTGCACCTGCCGCACGATACCCAGCGTCATCAAAGTTTAAACATGGATAGCATGCATGAACCCGCAACACATAACAATCTAGATTGAACTTGATTCGGCTATTAAAACACATAAGATCTAACTGTCGAAATAGCGTGAAAGTGTTGAATTGTTAAAACATGAATAGATCTATGATGAAAAAGGAAAGTCAAACCTCATCAATCTAAATTGGGCAAAAGAGTGTTTGCAAATATGTAAAGATTATCTAAAACGTGCAACACGATAACTTAATGAATCCAACAGATCTTGCCAAATCTACTAGACCCGATAACTATCTTGCTTATGCTAAGCATATCGAGCAAACACCCGCCGCACAGTATTTACTTGTAAACAAAACATAAGTAAAGACTTCTTGATCATCAATCAAGGATCCGCCGCACGATAATTGACAATAAACAAGACTACTTACATCAACATCTAAATCCACCGCATGATACTAGACATTATAACAAGGTTGCCAAGACTTACGGAGGTCGATAGATCGATTATTCCTCTCAAAGAACTCGACGACACGACAAAAGGACCCGAAGTTGGCACGGGGCCGGTTGTATTGAATTGGTTGTGAACCCTTTTTACAATGCTAAGGGCTTATATTTATACCTTGGCTATGACATGAGTCCTAAGAGGACACGGCTACAAAATATTAAAGGAAGAAATACAATATTTTGACTTTGGTTTCCTTCGGAGTCTTCATTGCCTTAATTATCGCAGCTATCGTTACCAATTCGGCTCTCACTTGCCGCCTTTGTCGCTCTGATAAAAACCGCCCTTCTTCTGATTAACCGATTTGCGCGATCGATCGCCGAATCTCGGAATTAACCGACCGCACGGATTTTGCCGAATGCTCTGAGCATCTATCTCTGCCGACTCACCGTGCAATGGCCCACTTGTCATCGTGCAAAAATTCGGTGTCAATAGTATCAGAGCCGGTTAAGGATCATTCCACCTTACACGGTTCTTGATCTGCGAAGGCGACATGGAGCGAGGTGCTGGTAAACCTCCTTACTTTGATGGAACCAACTTTGCCTATTTGAAGGTGCTCATGTCCGCTTACCTCCAAGGGCTTGATATGAAGTTTTGGGAGATTTGTGAGAATGAGAACTACGTGGTTCTTGGCGCTCGGATCACCGATCTCCATGTCTCGGAGCATGCGTCAAACGCAAGAGCCCGTAGCATTCTCTTCTCTTGTTTGTCTCTTCTTGAGTTTGAGCGGGTTTCGAGTCTCACTATGACATGGGAGATCTAGCAAACACTCTTGAGATATCATGAGGGCAACCCTCAGATCAAGTCCAGACTCTTTGACACGTACCGTAGAGAGTACAAGAACTTTGCTCAGTTGGTCGGCGAATCTGTTGATGTGATGTTCACTCGCTTCCAATCTATTGTCAACAAGATGCATGCTAATCGAGCCAACTTGCCTTATGATGATCATGAGATGGCTATCATGCTTTTGCATGCTCTTGATCGGAAGGTATGGGAGATGAAGGTGGCTGCTACTCCACCATTAGAGATGATGTGACCAAGGAAAGACACTTCTTTTAACCAAAACTCACACTTACTAAGCTTAGCATAGAGTTGATGATCTCTAAGCTTTTGCAAGACTAGCCTCAGATGATTCTCATGTTCCCTTTCATCTTTAGAGTAGATCAGGATATCATCGAAAAAGACCACTACAAACTTATCAAGATATTCCATGAACACCTTGTTCATCAGATACATGAAGTAAGCTGGTGCATTTGTCAGAACAAAGGACATGACAGTGAACTCGTATAATCCATAGCGAGTCACAAAAGCTATTTTGGGTATATCTAAGGGTCTAATCTTTAGCTGGTGGTATCCAGATCGGAGATCGATCTTAGAAAACAAACAAGCTCCTTTCAACTGGTCAAAAAGATCATCGATCCACAGTAAGGGATACTTGTTCTTTATTGTTACCTCATTGAGAGATCTGTAATGTATACACATTCTTTGTGTCCCATCTTTCTTTTCTACAAAGAGTACTGGTGCTCCCCAGGCTGAAGAACTGGGGCGAACATATTTCTTATCTAACAACTCCTTGAGTTGTTTCTTAAGTTCTGCTAGCTCATTGACCCCGTTCTGTACGGCCTCTTAGCTATGGGTGCAGTTCCAGGTAAGAGCTCAATTATAAACTCAATGTCACGGTCTAGTGGCATACCTGGCAACTCATCAGGAAAGACGTCAGGATATTCATCCACTATGTGGAGGCCTTCTATGGCTATACCCTTCAACTGGTTGACCATGTAGGAATGTTTAGCAGATGTGGGGACTTCTACTTCAATGCCGTCTCCCAAGGGTGTCACTAGTTGCACTATTTTCTTGGGGCACCTATTAGCGTAGTGTCCCTGTTTACCACAGTTGAAGCATTGGTTGTCATTGGCAAGCACCCTTAGTGTACTTGGTGCACCTTTCTTGGTAGGAAAACTGTAAGTAGTCTGAGACTGACGTTGCACCTGAGCATGGTACTGTTGCTGCGGTTTCTGTTGTTGTTGCTGGGGTGTACGCTGGTACTGCTGAGGTACACGACTGGTATTGCTAAACTGGTCTAGGTAACACTGCTGGTTGCTAGCCTGCTGAATAGATGAACGGTAATGAGTGTTGTCCCCAGATGATGAGAACTGTTCCTGGAATTTCCTTTTCTTGTCTTCCATCTGATGACACGATGACACTTGTTTTCAATCACAAGGGCCTTGTCTACCTTAAGTTGGAAGTTAGCAAAGTTGTGGGGGAGGAGTTGGTACTGAAGTCCATCATTCAAACCCTTCATGAATAACTCTTGCTTCTTCTCATTTTCTACCACTTCTCCAGGAGCATACCGCGACAATTGAGTGAACTTGTCATGATACTCCGCTATAGACATGCCCTCTTGCTTGAGAGCCAAGAATTCCTTCTTCTTCAGACGCATCAGGCCTGCGGGTACATGGTGAGAGCGGAAGGCCTCACGAAACTCTTGCCATGTGATGGGATTAGCTTCATTACGCCCAAAGCGGTAAGAATCCCACCAATCCAGGGTTGCTCCCTGAAGTTGACCGACAGCATAGAGTACTTTCTCCTGATCATCACACTGTGCAATCTCGATTTGCCTCTCAATTGCACGAAGCCAGTCATCAGCCTCGAGAGGGTCAGTAGAGTGTTGGAATACCGATGGGTGTCCTATGAGGAACTCTCCGCTCTTATCTCTAACTTGAGGGGGTGCATTGCCATTTCCATCGTTGTTCTGTAGAGTCTGGACGTCCTACGCCATCTGTTGCATGAGTTGGGTTTGTGTTGCGATCAATTGTTCCATGCTAACAGGGGGTGGTGGTGGTGGTAGGTTCCTGTTGTGGGTAGCATTCCTCCTGGTGTTCACCATCTGTAGCATATAACTTGTATAAGTTTCACATGTTCAACTAGAGAGTTATCTTTTGGTTAACATGGGACTCAGATATGAACATAGAAGAACATATTGCTTTAGATTTCAGCAGAGGATAGCAAGATAGAGATTGATCCCCCATTTTATTGATGCATTTCTTACAACCTAAACTTATGCTAGAGAGTTTGTGGACATGCCCACAACTCTCACAATCATAGAAAAATCCAAATCAAACATTAAGCATTATGATAAACATCTTAACACTTAAGGACAATTGTTCAACATAAAAGTAAACACACTCTTGCGTAGGCTATGCGTGTTTATTACATATGGTGGGCATCTAGAAATCTATGTGGGTGCTGGTGTTGGGGTCTCCATAGCCACCTCTCTTTCTGGCAGGTGACTCAGCTGACATGATAGGTAGGGCGATGTCAACTTCTCCCAAACGCCTCTTGAGCAAGGCATTCTCATGGTTAAGCTCTATGTAAGCGCTTGACATGGTCTCAAGCTCATCCAAAGTCTGGTCCAAGCTCGTGTGGACTCGAGCAAGACACTCCAATGCAGGGAGAACCCCGATGCTCTCTTGTTCGGGAGGAGCGGCGATGATGCAGGAAGACTGGCCGCTGGGACGTCATGGAAGATAGCGGTTTGCATCCCACTTGATGACATTGAAGTGGCGATGGCGATGAACCAGAAAGGCTTTCCTAGCAGCTTCCTTGGCAGCAGCCCCACGTGTACTCCTGCTGGTGATGCCACAGTGGGCGAAGTGCACCCAGCTGCCTTCGTGGATCAAGGCCTCCGTCTCGAAGAAGTTGATGTGGGTGGGGTGGTTCCACTACATCGTCTTGTACTGTATGGTGCACCTGGGTGGAAGCGGAGCACCAAAGAACGAAGATGAGGGTGGTAGTAGCCATCCCCGTGGAGGTCAAAGTGCATGATCACTGTCCATCCTTCCTTCCGAAGGGAAGCGTGACAGGGAGGGTTGTCGCTGCCATCTCCTTCATCTCCACCATTGCCCCCATCATGAGAGTCATGACTCTCATCTCCGGAGTCATCGGAGTCGTTGGAGTCGTCACCACCATCGTCAGGATCTCCAGCTCCATCCATGGCATGATCCACCGAGTCCTGCAACTCGATGGGCTCATCCTCCATGTCATCCTCCATGTCCCAAAGGTGCTGAACCATCTCCTGTGGAACGGTCTTGCCATAGGTGACAAGAACGCGGGGTCAAAGGTAGGCGTTGATGCTCTTCTGGGCGGAGTTCTTCATGCGGGCCATCTATAAGATTAAATATATTTTGATCAGAATAAGGTATTTTATAATAGATCATAGATAGAAGTATAAGCAGAATTTTTATAATAAAGTAAGACAGTAAAATAGATATGATCCCGAGAAAAGGTGTCCATTTCTATCTAGGCTGATCGTCCTACAGTCAAGATAGCTTTGATACCAATTTGTAGCACATAGTTTTGCAAAGCAAAACTAAGTACATCATACGTGTGTGCCCAGGATGTCCAAACACACATATACTCACAAATTGAAGAATACCAAAGTAAAGTACTTTATTACATCGATATTCATTACATTATTACATCATATCATAGAGTTCAACATAGGAATAAACTAGCCACAGGGACATTGACTGGGAGACATCAACTAGAAGTCCTGGACATCCTCTGGAAAGACCTCAAGGCCATCATCTCGTACCCATCCGGGATTTTCATTGTATAAAACAAGTGTAAGCATACCACAACTTAGCAAGAGTAACCAGGGTACTAAGGCTCAAAAAGGTTTGACACTATTTGACTGCGTTTAGCAATTTTAGTTGGTCATGTTTTATTAAACAAGTATATTACTTTAGTGAGAAAACCTCATACCAAGTGATTAAGTCATTAAGCAATATTAACATCATTCCCAAACATCCATGTAACCCAAGTAACTGTTATCAAGAAGGATCCAGGTCGCTCGTATCCATGAGCACGACTATCATGATAGGTTTACACTCTGCACAGGGTGTACAACTTTACCCCCAAGCTGTGATTCCCATTTGCCGGGGTTAGCCAGACCCACAATGCCTCTACCTAGGAAGTGTGGCAGGGTTTCACTACATAACCTTTCACTAGTATACTCTAACAAGTTAGGGCCGCGAGGCTAATGCCAAGTATGCATGGGTATTCTCCTTCAAGTGGCGCCACAGGTGGTCGCAGCACCATGCTCGCCTCCAAGACAGGAAAAGCGCCATACATCCCCCTCCCCTCCCCTCATGCGCCAATAGATGGTAACATCTAACAAACTAGAAATATACCAGGTACTGAATTAAAGTCAGAGCCATATGCCACTCGGGGTAGTACGGCCTTCCTAGGTGGCCGCTTCAGGGGAGTTCCTATGGAGAGGTGCTAAAGCAACAAAACCCCATGCTTTAGCCCCCTTTATCATGTTGCTAAAAAGCCTCATTTTACATTTGTTCCATAAGTCCATTAGTCAAGTTAAGCATTTGTCATTGTAAGCATAGCACATCTAGCCATAATGCAACTACTTCCCATAGGTATACAAGGTGGAAGGATCAAAATTCTAGTATATGAAAGCCTATGGTTCATCAAATTATATGGACTTATGCATAAGTAAAAAGTGAATTATGGTTACATAGGTGCAAGAGGCCTTAGTTACACTTGCCTTTGCCAAAGGTTCCTACTGGTCCTGCTGGTCAAAACCCAGATTCACAAACTCAACTTGCTCCCTCCCTTCTATACATCAATCAAACACCATACAAATATTCCAAGCCATCCAATACATGCAAACAAATAGAGTTTAATTAGAACAATACACCAAACAGTATAAACAAAGAATGAAAAGCTTTTAAAAATATTCTATAGGATTCTACGATCACATGAGCGCGAAATTCACTCTAATCGGATTTAAAATGAGCAAGATGTGCAAGTTTTAAAGTTGAATGGCTATCTGGTAAATAGACTGAACTATTTTTGGAATTAAAACAATTGATTTATGATTTTAAACCGAGGTACGGACTGCGGCTCCTATTTTGCAAAAGAACAGGGTTTAAAACAGAAGAAACATGACTGGATTTAAATGAAATAGAACTGCAGTGGAGTGCGGGTTTATTTGTGGTAATCAGAGGGGCTTTTGTGAAAGAGTGGTAGAGCCGGTCGGCGCTGACCTGGTCTCCGCTGACGCAAGCGTGACGCAAGTGTCACATGGTGTTGTATGAGTGGTGCGGGTGTACCGCATAGTGCGTGGACCGGCCGGTGTGTGTGCGGGGCCAGTGGTCCACGGGTGCACGGTGCACTGGCCACATAACCCCGAAGGGGTATCTAATCCTAGCTGCTGAGATCAGATCCGTCGGGTGTAAGGGAAAGGGGAGGTTCCCCCTCTCGGCGTACGGCGGCGCCATGGCATCCGACGGTGCGAGCTCGTCGGGAACACCGGTGTGGCGTTTCCGACCACTTCTGACTCAACCAAGTGCACAAAAAGGACTCGCGTGTTCGTGCGAGTTCGGTAGTGTGCTCGGGTGAGGCTTTGGCCGGCCGGGACGGTGCGTCCGCGGCGGCGCTATGGCCGGTGAGCTCTGTGGTGAGCGGACAAGGCAATTCAGTGCGTTAGAGGTTGAATTGAGAGCACCGTGAGGTGCGGTGTGCCCGTGCGAGGGTATTGGGGTGCTCAGTTGAGGCCGGAACCCATGGGTGTGAGGTGGTCACGGTAGTGCCATCGTCGACGGCCACTGTGTTCATCGAATCGGGGTATAAGGTGCCTAATCAACTGAATTAAAGGGATGGGGAGGGAGAGGGAGTCACTGCGAGCGAAGCCAGGCTGGTGTCGAGGTCCATGCGTGCTCCAATCGATCTGATTCGGTTGGTCCGAGGGCACGGTGACATGAGAGCGGGCACGGTGAGAGCCGATTCGGCAAAACAAGAGATCAGAGAGGCCGATGAGGAGCGTTACAGATGTGTGGTACCACGGCGGAGCTCCTCGAGTGCTCGAAGACGGCGTAGGGGCTATGAAACGGCGAGAACGACGATGCGGCAGTGGTGTGCAGTGCGCGGACAGAGCGGGAGCAGGGGAGGAAGGGAGCTTCCGCGGCGGGCTTTATAGGGCGAGCGGGGCGATGATCGCGGGCGCGTCCACGACCGGGGCGTCAAGGCGGAAGGCACCGTTTATGGCCGGTGTCGGGTGCCTTCCATCGGAGTGAAGGGGGAGGGAGGCGTGATGTCGGGCGGCATCACCGCGCGCCGAGGAAGAAGGGTAAGTGCGGCTGCCGTGTGGGGTCGACAGGGCAGTGAGAGGGAGAGAGAGTGGGTGATGGGGTGAGCGAGCTTGGCTTGGCGCCGACAGGTCAGGCCCGCTGTGCAGAGAGAGGAAGAGAGGATGCGGGAGAGGGAATGCCCCGCATGGGCCTCTGCCTTGGGCTGGCTCAGTTGGGCCAAGGGAGAAAGGGTGCGGGTGAGGGCTGATTTTGGTGCTGGGCCAGAAGGGTGAGTGAGGGAGAGAGTTAAAAGGAACTCTTTTCTATTTACTGGTTTTGGAAAACTAGTTCAAATTCAAATTGGATTTGAATTTAAACTTACCCAACCTATCCTACACTCAACCAAAACCAAAAGAGTTCTGCATGAATGCAACATACATATCACTAAGCTCTAGGTGAATTGCTTTTATTCCAAAAGTTTTAATTACTCCCTATGTTCTGATGAGTATAAATTGAATAACAAGCTCAAGGTTAACCTCTATTTGCAAAAGCTAAAATTAGGGTGTTACACAAAGAAACCCACCTCCCCGCCCAGCAACTCCAGACAGTACCAGCCTCCTAGCCCTTCACCTGTTGGGGTCTAGATATGCTCGGCCCCTTCCGACCAGCGCCGACAAACTTCAAGTGGATCTACGTAGCCGTCGACAAGTTCTCCAAGTGGATCGAGGTCAAGCCGATCACCAAAGCCTCTGCCGGAAATACAGTTGCTTTCATTGATGAAATTGTACACCGATTCGGCGTACCGAATTCGATCATCACTGACCTGGGGTCAAATTTCACCAGGAACCACTTCTTGGATTTTTGCGAGGAGAACGGAATATTGGTCAAATATGTGTCCGTGGCCCACACCCAGAGCAAACGGTCAGGCCAAACGAGCTAATGGAATGATACTAGATGCACTCAAGAAATGGCTATACCAGGAGGAAGAGAAGAACCCAGGTCGCTAGCTACATGAACTAACCGCGGTATTATGGGGACTACGTACTCAACCCAGTTGCAACACCGGCATTTCCCCGTATTTCATGGTGTTCGGCTGCGAAGCTGTAATCCCAATCGATGTTGCCTTTGGTTCCCCACGTGTAGAGTACTATGAGAAAGAAGCATCCGACCAGGCTCGGACCGACGACCTCGATCGTCTCGAAGAACAGAGGTGAACCTCATGCATACGGACGACCAAATACCTAGAAGGTGTTCGTTGATACTACAACTGCAATGTCAACTACAGATCATTCACCACAGAAGAAGCTCAAGACCCCTACATTGGCTCTCTTCACACTGGGGAGGCCCCTACATCATCAAAGAAGTCACCCAACCAGGGTCGTATCGTCTCGTAGACCAGGAAGGCTTCGACGTCCCCAACTCATGGAGCATAGAGCACCTTAGACGCTTCTACGCCTAAAATACTTGTACTATGTACCTCACCTGTATCAATAAAAGTTTGACATTCTTTCCATATACTTTTTCCACCTAGGCGACCTCTAAAAAACGCCTATGGCGTTCGACAACTTCTACAAAATGCACACGACGTTCGATGACCTCTCCAAAAACGCGATAAGGCGTTTCCTCCAAACAGCCTGGCCATAACCAGAAAGCACCCGAAGCTGGCCTACCGATGAACCATAGAGAATATAAGTAGCTACTCTAAATGCTATGATTACATCGACAGGCCTCCCAAGTGGTATTTCCCTAGAAGCTGGGTGATATCACTTGGGTAGAGAGCCATGAGATTATGTCCCCAGAATCTGTATACGACCACGGTACGATCAACGACTCTACAAGCAGCATGGCTTTTCGCCCAGCGTCTGTAGGAATGGTCTCCACAGGCCCTAGTCACGCCATGATTGAGCCTCTCGGAAAAAGGCCCTGTCCCTGGCATCTCCCTAAGCCTGCATGAGTTGGTCGCCCTCTGCACCGCGGGTTGTCAGCAGCGTGCCTCCTTGGGAGTCCTTATGTACCCTATGCGTGTAGTGGCGCTATCCCTACGATATGGACCATTTGAGACCCAAGGCCGAACGATTCATCGCTATGGCTCATGACTCAGATGGCACGAAAGGAGATACAAGTGAAATAAAAGCTCACCGCCCCGATAAACAAAAGTTTTGATACATTTCACTTACAGGTCCGCACAATCCTTGTATTTCATACAAACGACAGCTACATCGTAGCAAAAAACTCCTTATCAGACAAAAGATCCCCAACAACGATGCCTGCTTGTGCCTCCAAACAAGCAATATCCGCCTCGGAAGTACCAGCTGCATACCCGCTCCGCACCCTCTAAAAATCGACGCGCGGGTAATGGGACCGTAGTACGGCAAACCCATAAGCAAGCGTCTCATGCGCCGCCAACGTCGCAAATGACTTAAAACGGTCCAAGAAGCCATGTGCCCTTGACAGAACAACAGCTATGGCCTCCTCCAACGGAGGAACAGGAATAAAAGCGACATTGTCTACGTAGGCCATCACTGGCCCGACCTCTTCAACCAGGCTCCAAAAACGATCGCGCTCGGCACTGACTTCGGCCTCCAGTTCTAGAAACAACCAAGACAAATCAACACAAGACCAGGGCAACAACTCAAGGAACCAAACATGACATCATAACCAACCTTTCTTTGCCTTTGCTAACTGGTCGCGAAGACCTGAGTTGTCGCCTTCTTTCTCCAAAAGAGCCTTTTCCAATCCACGCGTCCGCGCACGATCTTCCTCCAAAGACTTCTCCAAATATATAACACGAAGCTTACGCTCCTAACTTGTTCTTAACAGAACCAGAAAGATAGCCACTGGTTAACCAACTTGTGAACAGATGGGCCTACGGTTAATTAAAGAAGAAGAAAGTGGGTCACTCACCTTCATATTATCCAAGACATCCCAACCACCATCAGAATCACCATCGTCAACAACGACGCCCCATCCCGAATGAGGCAGTTCCCCAAAGCCGTACATGACAACAACCGAAGCCCACCTCCGCCTCTTCCTCGAATGAGAACCGAACAACAACGACATGTCATCTTCATCATCAGCCACTACTCCAATGCTAGAAGGGATTGCATTTGTAGGAACTTCCGGATCTCCAGAAGCGTCTAGGCCTTCGCCATGTCCAGGGTCATTCACAGCCCAAGGCTCCGACCTCAATGGCTCCGGCTCACCAATAGTCACCCCCTTCCTAGGAAATTCTTCACCGAGCAGATCCTTATCAACGACATCCGACATGATGTTGCACGTTGACCCAACCTCATTAAGCACCGCCACATCAAATAGCGTAAGTCATCAAGAAAACAACAGGTTAGGAAAAGCACTCACTAAGGAGACACCTTTCGTCGGCTGAATCTGGCCGCCTAGGCCAACCTCGAGGACTCGGTCACACCTGACATGGAGTACGCACCAAGTGGGACGTCGTCATCCCCTAACGAGGCATCACTCCCTTGAAGCGTCGAATCAGGGGGGAGTTCGCCAGACTGGCCTGGATCACCCGGTTCGATAGCATCACCCCCAGCGACGACTGCTGGAGGCGTACAAAGCTCTGGCAGCAATCCAGACGCCGACAACAAGGCAAAATAAGTAGCACGGTCCTCACCACGAATATACACGACCAAGAACACATATAAAACGACAAGCGCCACAACATCGAACAACAAGACAAACTACAGACATCAAACCTGAGGAGGAGGACATCGAAGAGAGAAATCTTTCCTAAGCTGATCCAGCTCAGAGCGCTTCGTAAGATCGAACATGTAATTTAACCGCTTGTCAGCAACAGCTGGTTCGATACTTTCAGGTGCCTCCCGAGTACTATCATCGCCACCAATATACTCAAAAGTCGGATGTTCCCTCTCCCTGCATGGTTGGCAACGCCTGGTGATGAAACTGCACGCCACCCGCACACCGTCAAGGGTACTACGATCGAGCAGCTTCAATAGCAGCTTCACCTTCTCCAAACCAGCACCAGAGGGTGACTCTGACCAACTGGCCTGGGCCGTGGGCACCAGTGCAGGGTCACATGGCGCACAGGGCTCCTCCTGGTGAACATAAAACCACCTCGACTTGTGCCCAGAAAATTTGGAGTGCAGCGGCATTGAGATTGTTGGGAATATGCCCTAGAGGTAATCATAGAGATGATGTATTCCTTGTATCCATGACATGTTATGAATATCCATTAAAGACAACTTGTATCGATTAGCAATTATGTGAATTGCTTGTGAAACTCTTTTACTTGTATGGTTATTATAAAAGTTGTTCGTGATCGTAGTTCGTGCAAGAATACACATGAATATTAGATCAACACATTATTAGTTGATGACTATGTTTCACACGTCATGGACATGAGATGTTAAACTAATAATGTGGGCACATGTAGGACATGGTGCTGGACAGACCCGACATGTGATTGTCTCTATACACATCGTGTACGTTATGTCCTTAGACCTGATATTGTCGTATGTACTCAAGATGTGAAATGACCTATCCTAGGACTACCAAACGCTACTCCGTGACTGAGTAGTTATAAAGGTAGCTTTCGGGTTTGTCAGGAAACATGCTGTGAGACATAGTCAATCAAGATGGAATTTGCCACTCTCCATATGAGAGAGATATCACTGGATCACTCAAATGATTAGATCATGAAATGCATGGCCATGCTTGGGTTAAGTGTTAACCCACGATTTGAACCAAATATCATGAGGCAAAGGAATAACATGTATATTGAATTGTGGTGGTTCATCTGATATGATCATAGCGTATGCATAGGAGTTGACACGCCTTGCTAGAGGCCGCTATCAACTATTGGTCGAGTAAGAGTACTTGGGCCATGTCTATGTGTGCGTGAGCACATAGGGTCGCACGCTTAAGGGGTTGGAAGCCTACCCGAATGAGACTAGGTTTAGGGTTGCTAATGGTCCTCCAACGTGGGAGCTCATTAGGACGACTATATAAGCAAGGGGTGGGCGCGGTGCGAGATACTCATGTCCTTTGGCAGCCGCTGTCGCCCTCCCCACGCTCGCGCCTAGTACTCCTCGCGCCTAGTACTCAGTCCAGAGGCGTGACGCTTCTTCCCTACACGTGTGGGATTCCTCGGAGGTGCTGCATCTGGAGCACAAGGATGAATTGCGAGTAATAGACGTTGAGACGGATGACCTCGCAACTGCACGACACTGCTGCGACGCGCACGACTACATCAAGTCGCTTCCGCTGCACCTGCACCTCTAGTGGTAACTCCGTTATCTATAACTACCACTAGTTCCTGGTTTATGGGGTAGTGAAATTTTATTTTCTGGCTAGCGTAGCAACCTCATAACCCTACAGAGATATACTCACTAGACATACCATCCCTGAGTTGAAGATATACAGAGCTAATAATGCCAGATGACCCAGTCCCATTCAGCTTCAGACGGAAGAAGTATCAGAACAAATCAAAATGAGGATAGATCCCAATAAACACCTCGCGCATGTGAATAAAGGTTGCAATATGTACAGTTGAGTTGGAATTCAGGTTGCAGAGTGAGATATCATAATACCGCAACAGACGACGAAGGAAAGGATGGACGGGAACCCCAAAACCACACTGAAAGAACGACTCGAACACCACAGGCTCACCCATATTCGGTGTCGAAATGACTCGCCGAACGACGATCGCCACCCGCCGACGTCTTTGTCCGGGAGTAGACCACCGAACACAATGGCATTAATATCATGTTCCTTCATAGTGCTTCGCATCCAATGCTTCTCCTAGGGCGGCACCACTAACTCCTCAACCCTAACATTTGGGGTCGGCGCTGCAAAAGATCTCCTAACTACCGATGCTGACCTTGTCGCTGCAGCCATCGCCGCGGACAGCCTTACAACACTGCCCTTCTTCGGGGCCATCACTGGCAAGCAAATCAATCAACGCGCCGCGACGGAAAGAAAGCCAAAGAAACGCTAGGAAGATTGTGGCAGAAGCTGAAGAATTTTACCGCACTAGTAGAGTGAAAGCCACCGCCGCCGCCGAACCCCCCTTTTATATCAATGGGCGTGATGCTTTGCCTCCCAGGGTTTTTGGGAAACCGCAATGACCAAATACGGAACCGCCACGACGTCCACCTCCTGCGCCGCGACTTGGGCCACTAACCACGCGGCTAACTCGACCCATTTATTTCCTTTCTTCTCATTTCGTATTTACTTCCATTTAACTTCCTCAAGTTACGATTAATGATTTCCGAAATACCACTAACACCACAATCCTGGCTTTGGCGGTTTTGGCAAAAATTAGATTTGCGAAAAACAACTTGCAAAATTGAGTTTTCGGCGTTTTAAGTTTAGACGTCGGAATCGGTTAACTCTGTTTTGCAGGTATTCGTGATTGGTATAGCCCTTATGTCTATGTGATGCATGTATGTAATTAATTAATGGCTTGCACGTCATGATTAAGACAATATGGCTGGAGCCACAGATATTGTCCATTCATATGTAATGGCCTGCGTGCCAATCTATGATGATCCTACTACTATGTAATTTTACTTCACTATGTTACGGTAGTGATAGATAGTCTTGGTGGACTCATCACCGAGGATGGCATACTTCTATCATGGAGATGGTGATCACCATGATGAACAGATTGATAGAGATGGAGATCTCCAAAGGAATAATGGGCTATACCAAGTCAAATCTGTGTTTATGTCGTTCTTACGATGTTCTACTTTCACGTGCGATAATGTTTTTGTCTACATATGCGGCAGTGAAGTAGAACGATCCCTCAACAATGTTTAAGTCATAATGCTTCCCCAAACCTTGCACTGCCACGTGTCTCGTACGATCGGTGGCGGGTCTATGAAATTAGGGTGCCACTGGTCTTCCTTGACTAGACAGGTTTGTGTCGGACACTTACAAGCAGAAGGTTTGGTTACTTGAACAAGGTTATCCTAACGGTTAGGGACCTTGGACCATTAGTTGTTGGTAACACAAGCATAGAGATGCCACCCAACAACAAGAGTCATATGTGATATGATTAGCAAGGAGTTGCTTACCGATCTACCATGTCTCTTAGCGGTGATGCTAAAGCTCACTAGTAGACTTGTTAGTTGCGGGTCTTGAATCACTAAGTTTCAATAGAGGAATATTGATTTTAGTGGGAGTAGATTCTATTAAAAGTTTAATATGATTTACTCTATCTTGGATACATTGTCTTAGTATTTTGCATTACTTTTGTTGTAGATGGCTCCCAGTAATCAACCATTTACTTTGCGTTCAATTCTTGAGAAAGATAAGTTGAATGGAACAAACTATGCGGATTGGATCCGCAACCTGAGAATTGTTCTCAGGGCTAAGAAAAAGGAAGATGTTCTAGACACCCCATTACCAGATGAGCCTGCTAATAATGCACATGCTGCAGAGAAAACCGCTTACAAGAAAGCATGTGATGCTGATCTTGAAGTGGGTTGCCTTATGCTCGCTTGCATGGAGCCAGATCTCTAGATGCAATTTGATAATAATCATGCAGCGTACGATATGATTGTGGCGCTTAATGATATGTTTCAGACTAAAGCCAGGACTGAAAGGTTCAATGTTTCCAAGGCTTTTATCGAAACCAAGCTTGCAGAAGGCGCAGCAGTTGGCCCACATGTGATCAAGATGGTTGGTCACACTCAGAGATTGGAGAAGCTAGGCTTCCCAATGGGCCTAGAGTTGGCCACTAATTTCATACTTGCGTCTCTTCCACCTAGCTATGGGAACTTCATTTCGAACTACCATATGCATGGGGCGGAGAAGGGCTTGAATGAATTGTGCGGCATGCTTAAAACAACAGAAGCTGATATCAAGAAAGGTGCTGGCAGTAGCCATGTGATAGCAGTACAAAACAAGCCTAACTTTAAGAAGAGGGCTTGGAAGAAGAAGAAGGCGATGGCTAAAGATCATATCTCTAAGCTAAACCCTCCTCCTGCGCCCAAGGCTGTTGGACAAGCTGCTGAAGCTAAATTCTTTCATTGTAATGGGAAAGGTCACTGGAAAAGGAACTCCAAGTTGTACTTGGAATCCTTGAAGGATGGTGGTGGTAAAGGTACTCCCGCTGCTTGTACACTTGTTGTTTATGTTATAGACATTTTTCTCGCTGATTCTTATATTAATTATTGGATATTTGATACCGGATCGGTTGCTCATATTTGCAATACGATGCAGGGAATGATAAGAATTAGAAGCGTGAAAAGAGGAGAAGTTGATTTCTGTGTGGGCAACAATGCAAGAGTTGCTGCGTTGAGCGTTGGGACGATGCAACTTCACCTCCTGTCAGGATTTATCATGGAATCGAATAATTGTTATTTTGTTCCTAGTTTAAGTCGAAACATTGTGTCACCTTCATGTTTGATGAAGGATGGGTATTCATTTGCGAGTAAAGACAATGGTTGTGTGATCTCAAAGAATGACATGTTTGTGGCTTTTGCATCCATTGTGAATGGGTTGTTTATTTTAAATCTTGATGCTGAACCTATCTGCAATATTAATGCTAAAAGGCCTCGGCTTAATGAGTTAAGTCCTACTTATATGTGGCATTGCCATTTAGGTCATATAACTGAGAATCGCATGAAGAGGCTCCATTCAGATGGGCTTCTAACTTCGTTTGATTTTGAATCATACGAGACATGTGAGGCTTGCCTATTGGGTAAGATGACCAAGTTGCCTTTCACAGGTTTTCCTGAGAGGGCGGCAGACTTATCGGACAAATGCTTTTTCGTGGGATATCCAAAGGAAACTTTAGGCTATTACTTCTACAACCGATCAGAGGGCAAAGTGTTTGTTGCTCGGAACGGTGTTTTCTTAGAGAAAGAGTTTCTCAATAAAGAGAAGAGTGGACAAAAGTTGTATCTTGAAGAAGTTCAAGATGAGACAATAGGGGATAACTCTATGAGTGATGCTAATGTAGCAGAACATGTTGAGATACCTGTGGCAAGAGAAACACGACCACTACCATGAAGGTCAGCAAGAATCCGTGAGGCACGTGGGGAAGTGTTGTTGTTAGATGATGACGAACCTGCGATATACGCGGAAGCAATGATGGACCCAAATTCCGAGGAATGGCAAAGTGCCATGAGATCCGAGATAGATTCCATGGGAGACAATCAGGTTTGGAACTTGGTTGACCCGCCTGATGGGGTTAAACCCATAGAGTGCAAATGGGTCTATAAAAAGAAAAAGGATATGGATGGAAACATTCACGTCTATAAAGCTCAACTTGTTGCAAAGGCTTTTCTACAAGTTCAAGGAGTTGACTACGACGAGACATTCTCGCCGGTAGCGATGCTTCAATCTATCCGGATCATTCTAGCAATTGTTGTTTATTTCGATTATGAGATTTGGCAGATGGATGTTAAAACAATCTTTCTAAATGGAAATTTGGAAGAGTACGTGTATATGATACAACCCGAAGGATTTGTTGATCCTAAAAATGCTGAAAAAATATGCAAGCTAAAGAAATCCATTTATGGATTAAAGCAAGCATCTCGGAGTTGGAATATTCATTTTGATGAAGTGATCAAAGGTTTTGGCTTTCGTCAGAATGAAGAAGAACCTTGTGTTTACAAGAGGGAAAGTGGGAGCGCTATTGTATTTCTAATCTTGTATGTGGATGATATACTATTGATTGGGAATGAAATTCCTATGTTGCAATCTGTAAAGACTTCACTGAATAATAGTTTTTCTATGAAGGATTTAGGAGAAGCAACATACATTTTGGGCATTAAGATCTATAGAGATAGATCAAAGAGGCTTATAGGATTAATCCAAGATACATACATTGACAAGGTGTTGAAACGGTTCAACATGGAACAATCCAAGAGAGGGTTCTTGCCTATGTCACATGGTATGCGTTTTAGCGAGAAGCGGTGTCCTACGACAGCTGATGAGCAGAAGCACATGAGTAAGGTTCCATATGCTTCAGCCATTGGTTCCATTATGTACACCATGATATGTACTCGCCTAGATGTCTCATATGCTCTAAGTGTTGCGAGCAGGTACCAAGCTAATCTAGGTGAGAGTCACTAGACGCTTGTTAAAAACATCCTTAAGTACTTGAGAAGGACTAAAGATGTGTTCCTAATCTATGGAGGTGAGGAGGATCTCGTTGTAAATGGTTACACCGATGCCAGCTTCCAAACTGACGCGGATGATTCACAATCTCAATCAGGTTTTGTGTTCACAATAAATGGTGGTGCTGCAAGCTGGAAGAGTTCCAAGCAGGAGACGGTAACCGATTCTACAACAGAAGCCGAGTACATTGCAGCTTCTGCCGCTGCAAAGGAAGGTGTTTGGATGAGGAGGTTTCTCATCGAGCTTGGCGTGGATCCAAATGCGTCTCGCCCATTGAATATGTATTGTGATAACAATG
>CM039138.1:16413226-16423419 GCA_022036555.1 Microstegium vimineum | reverse complement strand
TTGTGGATGTGCTGGCATTTCTTATGACTATTGGATAAATCCGCAAGCGCACAGATTATACCGCTGTAGCACTTCACCCAGGAGTATTCCAAGGTATCATAATTTATATTTTCCCAAGGGAAAGCTGAGTTAGAAATGATAATTAGAGAGAGATCCTAGAGAGCACCTCAACTTAGTACCAACTAGTATAGGGGGGTAAACAATATATGTGATAGGAAGGGTTGATGAATGAATAAGCCAAGGTAAATGATACTTAGACAAGACTAGATAGTATAGCTAGGTGGGAGGACAACAAGAGAGTAAAGGGACTTCTGTGTAATTCACTCTACCTCAATATACGTAGCCAATTAATTAGTCTAAACACTATAGTTTGTCTCCTCAATACAAGTATGCTAGGTGAGGGGATAGATCAGTAGGAGGACAAAACTCCTACCGAACCGCGCCCTCTTCTTATGGGGGTCGTACCTTTTAAGAACTTGCCTAAGAACACGTGGTGGAATACAAAGACTAGACAACGCTGTCACTCTCTTGCTAGCTACCACAAACAATCTGTGCAACAAGCGGTAACCAAGGGTAAGATGATGTATAAGCACCATGCTTACACACAACTTACTACTTTGACTACGATCTATAACCAAAGCACCCTATGACAGGCAATGATCGCATATAGGAAAGGCCACAAGGATCACAGACTATGGATATAAAGACTAGTAATAAGAAAAAGCATATAACAAGACTATAACAAGTATATATATGCTCAAAGTAAATACTAAGTAAAGTAGAGGAAAAGTAATATATTGAATAAGATAAAGTCTTACAAAGAAGGAAAGATACAAGAGCTATACCAGACTTTCCAGAAGACGACTCCGGAAATCCCGAGCGCAGCTCGACTCAACTCTAACTCCCACTCTAGACTAACTACTAGAACAATCTAAGGAACAGAGCTTGTAGGCTTCTTCACCATGTGTAGAGATGGGGGTATGAGCCTATATTTATAGTGGGAGGTGGAGTAGGGGCTACTCCATTGACACGTCATCGATCCAGGAGGCTTCAAATCTCCACCCTTGGATCCACCACCTCTAAACCGTCTTAGAGTGGATGGTTGTGATCTTCAACATGTGCTAAACAGGTATGGCGGTTGCCAGGACCTGCACCGACCTTGGGGGAGGTCGGCCGACCCCCCCCCCTATGGCCTCTAGGCCATGCCATCACCTTCTAGAAGCAGCCCCACTGGTCAGGGACCAAGTGAGGGGCTTGTGGGCCTAGGTAGAGGTTGGCCGACCCCCCCTTGGGTCTTTTGCCCACCTTGGCCTTCTAGATTCTAATCCCACTTGTCATCTGGCTCGGTTAGTTCTTCTGAGTTGTTTGTCACATTGAAATTGTTGATGTGGGCCCATGGATCCATGTGAGTTGCATAAGAGCAATTGGGAGAAAGCAAAGAGTGATCTAAGGGCTGAGATCCACTTTGGAGTGCTTCTCCTAGATCATGGCCAGAGGGGAGAGTTGGTGGGCCCTATAGGAGGTCGGCCGACCCCCTATGTGGGTCCCACTGGCTCTCCTTTGCTCCATTTCTTCATTCCTGCATTCACATACTTCATGGACATGTGGAACTTGTTATTTGATATAGTATGCTCATGATGTGATTGTTTTATCCTTGATCCTGAGGTTGTTGGCAGCATCTTGGGTATATAAAAGTGTGTTGTTCTTGGTTCCAACAGGATGCCGCCGGCATTCATCACCTCTCCCTCTCTTCAGGTCGCTTGATGGCTCCTTCAAACCGTCCATCAAGGAGGGCCTTGAAGCCTCGCCTTCACGCTCCCATGTCTACCACCCCCTCTTGCCCTATAAAAGCCCGCTCAGAGCCTCTCTTCCCCCTTGACCGCTCTCTAATTTCTACACCCACCACCGCCGCGTTCTCTCCGTTCCGGTGCACCAACGCCACCGAAGAGCACCCTCGGAGCATCGCCTTGACTCCGTGCACCCGTAACGAGCCTCGTTGAATGTCTTTGTACCATCTCTCGTCGTACCCATGCTCACCATGCTCTCGCCTCTTTTCAGATCATCGCCGAACGTCACCGGAGCTCGTGGAGCCTTCCTGAACCCCGCGAACCGCTCCACTCTACTTGCAGCCATGGTGCCGCCATGGTGTTCCTATGCCGTAGCGGGAGAACCTCCCCCTTTTCCCTCCACCGTCGGATCTGCTATGATCGGCTTAGATTCGAACTTACACCTTCAGGGTAAGGTCGGTCCATCATGCACCCATAGACCGCTGGCCCCACGCTGTGTCAGCCGGTCCACGCACTGTGTGGCGCACCACACCAACC
The DNA here is from genome assembly GCA_022036555.1 of Microstegium vimineum. NCBI lineage: Eukaryota > Viridiplantae > Streptophyta > Magnoliopsida > Poales > Poaceae > Microstegium > Microstegium vimineum. The sequence goes on along the minus strand of CM039138.1, from coordinate 16,421,095 downwards.
ACACACGGCCGCGTGTCACACACGTCAGCGGCGACTCAGTTTGCACCGACCGGATCTGCACGTTTTGCAATCTAGCCCCTCTATTTCTCTGTAATCAACCCGCATTCCATCTCTATTCAAAATCTATTAATTCCAGTCATGTTTTCTTCTGTTTTAACCCCTAAGTTTTTGGAAAATAGAACCCGCCGTCCAGAGCTTGTTTAAATTCAGATTTAATTGTTTTAATCCAAAAACACTTTGAGTTAATTATAGTTTTGCCATTCATTTTCAAAGGCTCATAACTTGGTCAATTTAACTCAGTTTTGACCCAAACAAATTGTGTTAGACTCGTAGCAACATAATCTGCATGATGAAAACATAACACTTTCTGTTTTGCAACTTTGAAAAATACATAATTGTTTAATGGTTTTAAATGTGTTTTAATTCCTAAAACTTGTTTAAATCATATATTCTCCGTTTTAAATCCAAATCGACTCGTTCAACTTACGTTAGTTTCGTAAAACCATAAACTATAGTTTAATATCATTTTTTTCCATGTTAATAGCTCTGTAAATTCTTGGTTAACTATTAACTTGATTATAGACTATGCAATTTGCTTTATAAATAAAATGTGAATAGTTCTACTTTAGTTTCAATTTAGTTTTCAAATCCAAATATAAGTTTGAATTAATCCAACTTAGCTATTTCCCTGAAATACCTTATCCATCCTTTTACATAACTAAAACAAATGAAGCTCTTAGATCTCTTTTTTTAGAAAGCTAATCTTCAGTTAGTCGTATCTTGATCATTGTAGCTCCGTTTAGCGTGTTCTTCGCGACTTTGTGATCGTAGCAAAGCGTAGTTTTCTTTAATCCTTTTCATTGATTGGTGTATTGTTCTAAATGTATATGTTGGTATGCTATGTATGTTTGATCAGGTGTCTGAGTGGTGTTGTAATCTTGTCCAATCAGTGAGTGTTACGTTGGTGATCAAGAAGAAGTTAATCTTTGAGAATCAGTTGAAGAAGGATCTAAGTTTAAGGCAAGTATAGCATGAGATCTTCCTTGTTGTCCTATTCACCTTAAATACTTAATTCATATGCATGTGTCTACCCTGATTCCCCTAAGGATTCCCTAGATAAAATATGACTTTTTAGCAACGTGGACTATAGGTGGAACATCAGGAGCTCACACCTGTGTTCTCACTCATAGGGATATATCTGTAATCCGATAACCTAGGAAAACAGTGCAACCATAAGCTATATGGCTCTGGATTGACTCAGTATTAGACTTCTACTAGTTTGTGACAGCTTACCTGAAAGGGCGCAAGAGGGGCTCTGGGGATATGGGACTTGCTCTGCCGCGGAGGTGCACTGTGTTTTTGGGATGTTACCCTCCGGGAGGGAAGTTGCTATACCACAATGACGAAACTTGTAGCGGGTTTCTACTTATTAGTGGAACCTATGAAAGGTCTCGTAGTGTACCATGCCGACCCTCCTTGGAAGTGGGTTAAGAGGCTGATCACCTCAGGTGAAAGGGAAATTCACGACTTGTGGGTAAAGATGTACCACCTCTGCAGAGTGTAAAACTGTCATGATAGTCGTGCTCACGGTTATGAGTGGCTTGGGATCATTACTATGTGATGTCCTTATGTCATAGTTCATTAGTGGTTATTTTGTCTTTGATTATTGTTATTTGTTCATATAAGCATTATATCTTGTTCACTTGATCATGTGGTTATTCAGGCTTATGTTGAACTTGATGCTATTCAATTGCTAAAACTATGACTTACTAAAAGCTAATGCAGTTAAACCCGTGTCTATCCTTTTTGAGCCTCGTGAACCCCAAGTTATATTTACTGAGCATGGTGAGCTGACGCTTATTGTCATCACCGTTGTATAAAAATCCCGGATGGGTACTAGATTGCAAGAGTGGAAAAGATAGGCTTGTGGTCAACCAGTCAGTTGGTCCCTGTGGAGTTGGAGTCTTCACCCAAAGATCGGATTGTTTGTTCTGTTTTTTACTGCTTAAGGTTATCCTTTGACCTTATATGTTTATTATTTTAGGTATTGTCTTTTGATATCACCTTGTTTTGTGGCTACATATGAGATTTGACTTCCTGGGCTCACATATAGTGTATATCTGGTTTTGTTCATAAAACCGGGTGTTACAGACGCACCCCGGCCGAGCTACTCCCTCTCGTTCACTGCTTGAACGACGTTCTTCGGAGGACCCTGTTGCCCCGCACGGGTTACAAGGAAGGGTTGACGAACCTCCAGCAATACTTGCTTCAGGCTCTTGTGACTCAGACGTTGTTTGATGTGGCTGATTTGATTAGCTCTGAGATTGAGGATGTGATTTCTGATGGGATCAAGGCATGGCAACAGATGTCGTATACTCACTGGATTAGCTTATTGCTTGCTATGAAGCGAGCGAGAGCCCACCCTAGGATACTCGACGAGTATGAGCAGTCACCGATAGTATTTCTAGAGTACAGGATGATCTCCACCGTTGACAATCGCTTGGGTAGTCGAGCACTTCGTTAGGTCCGTCTTCGCACAATTCCAGAAGACATGGATGATGTAGATGCCCAGGACGAGGCCATTAGAGGTGTTGAGCAGCAGGAGCTCTATGACTTGGATGCTCAGGAGGGTGAGGGTACAGCTCCTCGGATTGTTGGGAGTATGCCATAGAGGTAATCATAGAGATGATTGTATTTCCTTGTATTCAAGACATGTTATGAGTTCAATGAATATCCATTAAAGACAACTTGTATCGATTAGCAATTATGTGAATTGCTTGTGAAACTCTTTTACTTGTATGGTTATTCTAAAGTTGTCCCTGATCGGAGTTCATGCAAGAACACACATGAATATTAGATCAACATATTATTAGTTGATGATTATGTTTCACATGTCATGGACATAGAGATGTCAAACTAATAATGTGGGCACATGTGTGACATGGGGCTAGACAGACATGACCTGAGATTGTCTCTATACACATCATGTAGTTATGTCCTTAGACCCGAGATTGTCGTATGTACTCAAGATATGAAACGACCTACTTAGGGACTACTAAATCCTACTCCGTGACTGGGTAGTTATAAAGGTAGCTTTCAGGTTTGTCGGAAAACATGTTGTGAGACATAGTCGATCATGACAGACTATCGAGATGGAATTTGCCACTCTCCTTAGGAGAGAGATATCACTGGACCACTCGAATGATTTGATCAATAAATGCATGGTCGTGCTTGGGTTAACTGTTAACCCACGAGTTGGACAAAATATCGTTAGGCAAGGGAATAACATGTATATGGTTTTATGGTGGTTCGTTTGATATGATCATTGGTATGCATAGGAGTTGACACGCCTTGCTAGACGCCGCTATCAACTATTGGTCGAGTAGGAGTACTCGGGCCATGTCTATGTGCACACGAGCTCATAGGGTAGCATGCTTAAGGGGTTGGAAGCCTAATTCGGGTTAGACCGAATTAGACTAGGTTTAGGGTTTCTAATGGGCCTCCAACGTGGGAGCTCATTAGGACGCCTATTATAAGAAAGGGCAGGGCACGGGGCGAATTAGTCGATCCACGCCTTTTGGCAGCCATCGTTGCCTCCCCACGCTCGAGCCTACTGCTTCTCATGGACCTAGTAGTCCGGAGGTGCAACGCTTCCTCCCTACACGTGTGGGATACCTCAGAGGTGCTGCATCTGGAGCACAAGGATGAACCACACAAAAGGGACGTTGAGATAGACGACCTCACAATTGCAAGACACTGCTGCAACGCGCACGACTACATCGAGTCACATCCGCTCCACTTGCGCGTCTAGTGGTAATCCTGTGATCTATAACTAGCAGTAGTTCCTGGTTTATGGGCTCAAATTTTTGTTTTCCGGCTAGCGTAGCTTCCCATACCCCTATAGTGGTATCAGAGCCTGGTTGATGCCTCATTATGGATTCGTTTATGAGCATATGAAGATGAAAGTGCAATCAAGCCCTAAGTGGGTTTTGGTGACATGAAAACATATTTAGAGGACTAATGAGACTCTTCAAGTATGACAAGCAGGTTAAATACAAGGAGGTTGATGAACATGTTGGCAGACCCCTCCAATTACAAAAGTGCATGACAACAAGCTAAAATGATGTTTAATTCATTTTATATTTTGAATTTGAGTTAGGTATTATGTACTATTAAGAGGGATTCAACACACATGCCAACAAGTGAACTCGCCACTGTGTCGCTGTGCATGTGGCCGAGCACATCGGAGGGCTTGCATGGCCCTAATCTGGGCTAGATCGGACCGCTAGGGTTCGGTGTAGGTGTAGCAGTCGCTAGCCTGGCCGGAGGAAGCTTGCGCCGGCCAGCATAAGAACTGCAGCGCCGCCGTGCCGCCATGGTCGTCGTCGAGCATGTTCCGGTGAGCCTAGGGTACAACTAGCTACATGGTTCGATGCGGGTTGCGAAGGAGAACACCGCCGTGGGTTGGTTTGGCCCGAAACCTCACCGCCGGCGAAGGACCAACGGTCAAGCACCTCCAGTGCAGTCGGTTCTGTGAGGAAGAACCTGACCAGTGGATCCCGCGTGTCATAGGCTCTAAGCGTTTTTCTGTTTTGTTTTCTAATTTTTGTAAAGGCATAACTAATTCCAAAAAATGCTAAAAATGTGAAATCAGTTTTGTTAGCTTTGTTATGTTTTTATATATGCATGCAAAATATAATATAACCTGTTGTTACTGTTCTTCTGTGTTGTTTTAATAAAAATAGACAACAAGCTTTATATGCTTAGTTTAACTTGTTTAATTCATATCTAGAGTTTGAAATGTGATAAAAATGTGGTTCTTGTTTGTGCTGAGTTTGTCTTAGCATGGACTTCCTAAGAAAAATGTTAAAGTGCGAGTAACCTTTAATTAAATTGCATGTTGTAGTTCTTTTGGTTAAATACTTAATTAATTGAATGCAACCTTGTTTAATATTCTAGCTAAGTTATATGTGTTTTCCGTGAAAGGTAATTTTTGTACATGTGTTACTTATTGTGAACTAAGAAAATTATGAAATCTGTTGTTTCACACTTTTCAAATTGTGTAAGTAATTTATGTATAAGATGTGCATGTTTTCTCATCACCAGCAAAGTAGTAATTTTAACTCCATTATAAATGTGTTTGCTGTTGTTGGTGTGAATATCAAAGTGGTAGCTAAATATGTAACCTTTCCTGTCTAATTTTATCATGAATGTTCAATAGATGGTTAAAGGCTTTACAACTATTCTAAGTGATAGCTGAAATATGTTTAATAGCTGGAACATGTTTTCTTGCTAGATTTGTTTGAGCTATTTCAATTTGGTTTTAGCAGTACCTATAATTTACTTTGTTGTAGATAACTTGTTAGTCTACCTGTTGTTAAATTTTCACAACCATAGCCAGTTTAATTTGACCTGGGTATATTTTACAAGTTCAGCCTTTAATTTGTGTTTTCCTGTTTCTTCTAAAACAGTTTTGCTTAAAGTATCTGTTAGGACTTTTTAATGTTAGATTTAGCTGGGGAGTTTATGGAATGTTTTTTAGGACAATTTCATCAGATTTCCAGAATGTCTTAGTTTGTAATTTTTGGTTGTGTGTAGCTCCAGCTACACAGTTTTCTTTTAGTTGCTATTTTAAGTGTTTTGTATGCCTTGTTATGCATGTTCTAAGTAATGCATGCCTTGTGTTCTTAATCCAATAGCCTAAGGATAAAATATGTTTACTGCTTGTAGCTAAGGGTAAGTGTTAACTTCTCTTCTTAAGAGGAGATTTGCACCTACTCGGTGAACGAAATAAAAATGATGCATAATACATTCATCATTAGCTAAGGGTAAGTGTTGACTGAGGGGAAGCTCAAGTTATGAAGAGGCACAAAAATTATCTGATGCATGTACAGTTGCAGTCACATCTGAACAAACCACCAAGGGCACTTGCACAAGATATCTCCCCACCTTGGTGCATCTGGGCAGTGATCTGATGCATCATGTGATAATTAGATCCTAGAAGATATTTGCCCAGAGGGATCAGGGTGCCTGCAGCTAGATCCTCAGCCATCATCATGTGATTTAAGGTTGGCTCATTGGATTTTCCACAGAAGATGAATCTGCACAGCCACATGTTCATGAAGGTCCTGCATTCCTTGTCAAGGACAACACCAGATGTTTCCATATAAGTCTGAATATATTTAACCGATTCACCTTCGGATTTGACAACTTTCTGGCTACTTTTGCTCTTGTACTTGAAGAGGTATACTGGCTGTGACACATTTAGGCCAGTCATCATGAATACATCGGCCAAAGTGAAGGTCATCATACGATGGCCAAAAACGAAGGCATTGATAGCGTCAGACCAAAAATGAGAAGCTGCTACCAGAAGGGATTCATCTCTGGGCATTTCTGACAAAGACAATTCCAAATAGTGGTTGATATCTTGAGCATCCCAGTGGCTGCTGCTCTTATCCAACATCCTCCGGTACCAGTTTATTGGGGGAAACGGCCAGGTCTTGAAGGTGTTTGGCCATTGGTTTGGCGGGTTGACTCCAGACTCGAAGGGGATTCTCGAGGTTTCCTTATCAATGATCTCAGTTGGGTCAGGGTTTCCCATTGGACCAAGAAGGTAGGAATCAGGGTTTGCAGCATAGGGGATTAAAATGTGGTTCTTGTATTCCTTCAAAGAATGATGAAATCATAAAAACAGATGAATCGGGAGAGAAGCAGGAAAGTAAATCGGGAATTGTCGAATGCATGGAAGTAGATGAAATTTACCTCTAGAATTTCGTCCTGAGTCGCCATTGAGGTTTCAAGGTGAATTCGAGAATGTGCTGGGGCTTGTATTTTTTGAGCGACGGTTGTGGTGTTGAGCAGTATTGACCTAGAAGGAAGGGAAGCTTGTGGTCAATTTCAGAATAAAACGACTTTTATCCCAAAATTGAGGGGGCATGTGTTAACACTGGATTTTGGCACACTTAGGAAGATGACAGGTGGGCTAGTGCGCAGTAAATTTGGACCATTCGACAAGTATCCGTGCGGTCGGCTAATTTCTAAAGGTTCGGAAAATGATCATGCGGTCGTCTATTCTGAGGAAGGACGGTTTTCCGTTGAAGAAGCGACAAAAGCGGCGAGTAAGAGCCGATCGGGTAACGGAGATCGCGACAATTAAGGCAATAAAGACTCCGAAGGAAACTAAAGTCAAAAACGTCGTGTTTTTCCTTTGATGTTTTGTAACCGTGTGATGAGGACATCACCGGCTTAGATTTGACCATGCCAACCACTTCTATACCAAAGGTGAAACCATTCTATATGAGGTTTATCATTGTTACATTTGATGAATGGGTGCTGCACTATGAAGTGTGTATGTTTTCATTCTCAGAATTACTTACATGGATCAAGGAAGGGTTAGATTGCATATGGAAAGCGTGGATGGTCAATGAAGTTGATTGGGGACCAAATCCAAGTGTTCCTAACGTCCTCCACCAGGCCACCACATCACTTTGAATCCAAGGAAACAAAGAGTTCAAGTCCAACACGTTTTGGAAGTTCAATTCTGACTGCAGAAGAGTCTAAACTTGCGACGGTTGTCACGACATCATACAGACTCCGATTGGTACGTTCTAGCACTTTTTGGAAAACTTATCAAGTCTACTTTCCAATGGGTCCGAACTCATACCTATATCTGGTTAGATGCGTGCGCAGTAGACAATTTAATACTGAGATCTTTTTCTGTCAACGGTGCTTGCGTCACCCTATTTTGGGCCGATGGCCCGTGTATCAAGTTGAGTCCATTAGGGACTCATCCTAGGGTTAAAGGACCACCCCAGGACCCTTGTGGTTGTACTCCCCCTCCTTATATCCCCCTAGAGCCGCCACAAATAG
>CM039138.1:16185216-16413126 GCA_022036555.1 Microstegium vimineum | reverse complement strand
TGCAGAATAATCTGATTATTAGATTTGAATTGCCATGTTCTTCTAATATCAGTTTTCATGCTATTGGCAAATATAATTATGAAGATGAGTATATGGTAAACCAAATTTACATTTGCTCAAATATACAAACTCCTTTATAGTGAATAGAACTAATCAATTAGAAGTATGCAATAACAATAACCATGCTATGTCAAGCTTCCCTAGTTTTATTTTAAAGAAACAGGATAACAAACAAGAAAGGGAGCCCGGATTTCTTTTACCTACACCACATCCTCCAACAGTAGTCAAACCAAGGACGGTTTGCTGTCAAGAAAGGGAGAATGATGAGAGCATCACCGGCTTAGATTTGACCATGCCAACCACTTCTATACCAAAGGTGAAACCATTGTATATGAGGTTTATCATTGTTATATTTGATGAATGGGTGCTGCACTATGAAGTGTGTATGTTTTCATTTTCAGAATTACTTACATGGATCAAGGAAGGGTTAGATTGCATATGGAAAGCGTGGATGGTCAATGAAGTTGATTGGGGACCAAATCCAAGTGTTCCTAACGTCCTCCACCAGGCCACCACGTCACTTTGAATCCAAGCAAACAAAGAGTCCAAGTCCAACACATTTTGGAAGTTCAATTCGGACTGCAGAAGAGTCTAAACTTGCGACGGTTGTCACGACATCATACGGACTCCGATTGGGACGTTCTAGCACTTTTTGGAAAACTTATCAAGTCTACTTTCCAATGGGTCCGGACTCATACCTATATCTGGTCAGATGCGTGCGCAGTAGACAATTTAATACCGAGATCTTTTCTATCAACGGTGCTGCGTCACCCTATTTTGGGGCGATGGCCCGTGTATCAAGTTGAGTCCATTAGGGACTCATCCTAGGGTTAAAGGACGACCCCAGGACCCTTCATGTGTATCAGATCTGAACCTTCATATTTCATATTACAATTGAGTGCTTGTTCTACTTGTTCTTGCTTGTTCTTCGATTGCTTGCAGGAATAACCCTAGTGGTTTGGTTAGTTGTGATCCACAAGATCGTGAGCAACTGCTAGATTTGGTGTATCAATTGCTAAGGCGCAGCGTCCTTGGATGGTTGTAGTCGGATCGTGAACGTCGTTCCAGTCAAATCGAAGTTATCTATCCCCACCGAAAGATCGGGACAACCCATACTCTCATTACCGTGTCCTTTTAGGACTCATGTCATGACCAGGGTATAAATATAAACCCTTGGCCATTGTAAAAACGGTTCACAACCAAATCAATACAACCGGCCCCGTGCCAACTTCGAGTCTTTTGTCATGTCGTCGAGTTCTTCGAGAGGAGTCATTGATCCGTCGACCTCCGTAAGTCCCGACAACCTTGTTATCATGTCTAGTATCATGCGGTGGATTTAGATGTTGATGCAAGTAGTCTTGTTTGTTTTCAATGATCGTGCGGCGGATCCTTGCTTGACAATCAAGAAGTCTTTCTCTTATGCTTTGTTTATGAGTAAATACCGTGCGGCAAGCGTTTTCTCGATACGCTTAGCAAAAGCAAGATGGTTATCGACTCTATTAGATTTGGCAAGATCTAATAGATTCATTAAGTTATCATGTGTTGCATGTTTTAGATATTCTATATATTTGTAACACTCTTTTGCCCAATCTAGATTGATACGGGTCAGCTCTTTTCTTTCTTATAGATCTATTTATGCTTCAATAGATATTGCTTTCATGTTGTCTCTACAAATAGATCTTACGTTCATAATAGCCGAATTAGTCTAATCTAGATTGCTACGTGTTGCGGGTTCATGCATGTTAACTACATTTAAGCTTTGATGAGGCTAGGTATCATGCGGCGGATATAACCTTTAGATTAGTTTGATCGTGTTTGCTTACATGTTCCTTCATCATGGATTCCAACTCGGTTGGATTGCCGATCTTGGTTACGCTTTAGTTCATAGTTAATTATGATTTGTCTAAACGTACTTTTCTCATGCATGCACATTCGGCAATCAATGTTTCACGTACTTTATGTTCGTTTTAGCCGAATGATCTATAAGACTTGTTGGCAGATATCTTTTATAGTCGTATGTCGTCCTAAGTGGCTTCAGGGCCATATATATGGAACTATCTGGTCTCACCCGGCATGTTCCAGTTTGTATCTAATGATTTTCATCCCTTGTTAGTTTCAGGTCAAACTGACTGGCACGTTTCCAGATCTCGAAACATCCGGGCACCCGATTGAAGCCACGCTTTCCGGTTTGCTGTGTGTGAGGCACAGTGCGTCACATTTTGTGTCAACACACTTTTTGGCACGCTTGGTGGGACCCCACATTTCAAGATGCCTGAATTTGGCAATAACCAGGTTTTGGACATGCCTATGGATGAGTTGCCAGAAGACCTGAAGAATACGATCCATCAAGCATGTGTTGAGTTTCAACACAAATGCTTGATGTCCTTTTCAAAGAATAAGAGCAATAAGGTTTTTCAGAAGCATTCGCTCCCGAGAACTCTCCTTCCACATCAGACTAATTACACAGAAGAGGAAGTTGCTCTGAAGATGGTTGAAATGGTTTACAAGGCCATGAGTGACACTATTACAAATCATCATACGACTTTCTTGAATAACTTTCGCCAGATCATGGTCAGTACTTTCGGTCCATTTTCTGATAAATACTTTGAGGAGGCTGTTGGTTCAATGCAAGGACCAACATTGTTCCATGTGCCAAAGCGCCAGGAGAAGACTGCTAAGGATAGCAGAGTGCCTGGCATGAACCAAGGTGGGATGGTTCCTCACCAGAAACAACAACCTCCCATGACTTATAGCCAGCTCACGTTCGGCGCATCAGGAAACGTCCCACAATCGGCTTTCAAGGTGTCTCCAGCAACGAACAAGTTGCAGAGGAATATGTATGGAGACAGATATCAAGAATTTGCCGATTACAGTGCTATTGATGCTATCCCGAATCCAGGGTATAAAAATTCAGCAGGATTGCCTTTTGAAGGGCAAGCACATGGAGCTCCAAATTCAAATATTGATCTTATCATGAACAGGATGGCGGACATGATGCAGAATCAGTTTGGCTTAAAGACAAAGAACCAGTCCTATGGATACAAATACCCTTATTCGGAATGGTATAACCGAGTGGCACTCCATCCGAGGGTGAAGGCTCCCACAGATTTGACCAAGTTTTCTGGTTAGGATGATACTATTACCATAGAAAACATCAACCGGTACTTGATGCAGCTTGGAGAGCGTCTGCAGATGAAGCTTGGAGGATTCGGTATTTTCTGTTGTCTCTGACAGGGCCAGCTTTCACATGGTTCACGTCTCTGCCAGCGAATTCCATTGGTAACTGGGTAGAATTAGAGCAGAGGTTCCATGCGTATTTCTTTACGGGCACTAATGAGAAGAAGCTAGTTGACCTTATGAGCTTGAGGCAGAGGGCTAATGAAACACCCCAGGAATATCTCCGCTGGTTCAGAGAGACCAAAAACCTCTGCTATTCCTTGAGTCTGCTAGACGACCAATTGCGAGGGATGGAAATATCGGGCATGCAGCCGAATGTCAGGGAGAAGCTGTTCGGAATGGACTTTGATGACCTTGGACAGTTGTCACAGCGGCTAGCAATGATGAATAATCAGGCTCAAGGGTTCAGGAGAGATAACCGCTTCCAGAAGGGCGATGTGGCTAATGAGATGTATCAAAGTTTCCTGGAAGAAGCAGCAGAGTACGACGGTGAAGATGAGATAGCCGCGGCCGAATTGGTCTGGGCGAAAGAGCCGACTCAGGTTAGTCAACGATGGTTGAGGCAGCAGAAGGGTACTTATGACTTTGATGTCTCCAAGTCAGACAAGTTGTTCGAGTTGTTATTTAAAGAGGGACGCATCAAATTTCCGGAAGGGCACCCCATGTTGTGCCCTGAGGGGGTAAAGGACAAGAAATTTTGCGGCTTCCATAATACCAATTCCTATTCCATCAATGATTGTCGAGTGTTCAGAATGCAAATCCAGAAGGCTATTCAGGAGGGGCATCTGAAGTTTGATGGCAAGATGAAAATTGATGCTAATCCTTTTGCACAGAACATGGTGCTTTCTCTATGAACATGGTTGCCATAGATGACCCCAGTGGTAAGGGCAAAATGAAGGTGTTGACCTTAGACAGAGCAAGAAGATTTGGTGCTGTTGACCCTAATCGGCAGATTACGAATGAGAAGTTTTGGCAATGGGTCCAGTTCTAGAATAGCCGAACCGAGAGAGGGGGAAGCTTCCAGGCCCAGGGTTATGACATGAATTCTGTTAAACAAATGGCGACGGGAGCAAGAGCAGTATCAGAGGCAGAGGTATTACGAGGAACAAGAGTTCATGGAAGAACATCAGAGGTACGAGGAAGAGATGTACTAGAGAGAGCAATTGTACATGAAAGAGCACGAGCAGTCACATTGGGGGTGCTCGTTCTTCAAACATTGTTGGAATGAAGGCCTGAAGCTGCCTGCTAGGGACAATTGCCCCAAATGCAGTGATCAATATTCAGGGTATAGGCAGACCCGGGTCAACCGCCGTCCGGTCCATGAAAGGCTTGGAGCACAGTTTCCTGAGGACGATCGAAGTTTAAAAATAGACAGCTCTGAAAATCGGCGAGGCAAGAGATTTGCTGATCAAGAGTGGGTCCATTATGAGGTTGACGAGGAAGAGCACCCTGAGTATGTGTGGCAGAAGGGACAATGGTGCCCACCAGGGCTGAGGAAGAGCTAGAAGAGGAGAGTACAACGCTTAAGGAACAAGGAGTTGGCGCAAACAGTTGCCGAAAAGAAACAAATATGGCGTCCTAAGAAAAAACCCGACGAGCACAACCATTCGGCTGATGCGTGCATGGCTTTCTTCCTTCCATCAGAGTTCATAGCTCCCGAAGGGCAGGACATCCAAGAGGAGGTGTACTCAGATTTTGACGAGAGCGAATATCAGGATCTAATGGCCCAGCTTGTCCTGACTCAGCGGGCAGTTTTCGATAAGCCGGCCAAGCATCGACATTTGAAGCCACTTTACATGAATGGATACGTCAATGGCAAGCCTCTAACCAAGATGTTTGTTGATGGAGGGGCTGCCATCAATATTATGCCTTATACCACCTTTAGGAAGCTCGAGATGACTAATGAGGAACTGTTGAAGACTGACATGGTGCTTAGAGACTTTGCTGGCAACCCTTCTAACACCCGAGGGGCTGTACAGATCGAGTTGATGATTGGATCAAAAACTTTGATTACTACCTTCTTTGTCATTGACGGCAAGGGGGCATATAGTTTGCTCTTAGGAAGAGATTGGATCCATGCTAGTTGCTACATACCTTCAACCATGCATCAGATTCTCATTCAGTGGATTGGAGATGATATTGAAGTTGTTCATGCTGATTATTCGGTAAGTATTGCTACTACAGAGCCTACCTACTGGAAATATGTTAGCATCGATTGTTTCTCTAGAAGTGTATGGAAGGAAGGTCCCGTGAACGTCTTCGATAAGGACCAACAACCGATCCCAGCAGTCGGCTCTCAAAGTAATTTTCGATGGGGAACCCGATCGATGGCAAGAAAGGAAAGTTGGGGCGTGGCTTTATGTCGGCTGATAAGATAGAAGAGATAAATGTTAGTGATGATGTCAAGCCAAGGCCAATGTATATAAGTGCAAATTTAGACCCAGAGTGTAGATTGAAGTTGATGGACCTTTTAAAAGAATTCAAGGATTGTTTTGCTTGGGATTACACGGAGATGCCCAGACTGGATCGTTCTATTGTTGAGCACCGATTGCCGATTAAGCCCAGATATCGTCCTTACAAACAACCTCCTTGGAAAATTTTCAAAGAAGAAGTATTGGCCGATGTGAAAAAAGAAGTTGAAAGGTTATTAGAAGCAAATTTCATTCGGACATGTAGGTATGCAGAGTGGATTTCAAGCATAGTTCCAGTGTATAAGAAGAATGAAAAAATGAGGGTCTGCATTGACTTTAGAAATCTCAATAAAGCCACTCCAATGGATGGTTACCCAATGCCGGTTGCCGATTTGCTTGTCGATGCAGCGGCTGGTTATGAAGTCATCAGCTTTATGGATGGTAATGCTGGCTATAACCAAATCTTTATGGCAGTAGAGGATATTTCAAAGATAGCCTTCAGATGCCCTGGTCATATTGGTCTGTTTGAATGGATCGTCATGACTTTTGGTTTAAAGAATGCCGGTGCAACTTATCAAAGAGCCATGAACTATATTTTTCACGAGTTGATCAGAAAAATTGTGGAGATCTATTTTGATGACGTGGTGGTTAAGTCTAGAGATCACGAGGGACATTTAGCTGATTTAAGGAAGACTTTGGAGTGCACTAGGAAGCATGGTTTGAGGATGAACCCGAACAAGTGTGCTTTCGGGTCTCGGCTGGTGAGTTTTTAGGATTTCTAGTCCATAAAGGAGGGATCGAAGTCGGTAAGAAGAGCATGGAAGCGATAGACAAAGTTATCCCTCCAACTAATCTCACAGAGTTGCAATCACTGCTCGACAAGATTAATTTTGTAAGAAGATTCATATCTAATTTGTCAGAAAGAGTTTTGCCTTTCTCTCCGCTGTTGAAGCTTAAAAAGGATCAATAGTTTGTATAGGGTGACATACAACATAAGGCTTTTGATGAGATCAAAGAGTATATGAAGGCACCACCTGTGTTGGTACCTCCACAACTTGATAAGCCTTTAAAGTTATACGTGGCGGCCGATAATCTGACAATCGGATCGGCCCTCATGCAAGAGTTTGAGAGAAAAGAAAGAGTAATAACTTACCTTAGCCGAAAGCTGCTAGATCCACAGACAAGGTATTCGGCTACGGAAAAGCTTTGCTTGTGCGTGTATTACTCGTGTACCAAGTTTCGGCACTACTTGTTGAATGCCGAATGTGTGGTAGTTTCTGAGTTTGATGTAATAAAACATATGTTATTGATGCAAATTTTAAATGGAAGAATTGGCAAGTGGATTTTAGCTTTGTCGGAATTTGATTTAAGGTACGAATCGGCAAAAGCAGTAAAGGGTCAAATTATTTCTGATTTTGTTACCCAATATCATGATCCTTCTGCTAACATGATAAGTATTGTACCTTGGACTTTGTTTTTTGATGGTTCATCTTGTAGCAAAGGTGGTGGTGCTAGCATTCTCTTGATCTCTCCACGAGGGATGACTTTTAAGTATGCCATCCCTATTGAATTCCATGTTACTAACAATCAAGCGGAGTATGAAGCACTGCTTAGAGGACTTCGGCTTTTTGTTGAAATAAAGGCTGTTGCTGTTGAGGTCTTCGGAGGTTCTGAGTTGGTAATTAACCAACTAATTGGCCAATATGAATGCAAGAGTGATATGTTAAGAGAGTATTATGAAGAATGCTGAGAGCTTTTGAAAAGTTTCCAGGTGGCTACCTTGCATCATATCCCCAGGGGGCATAATGAAGAAGCGAATAAACTAGCTCAAGCTGCGTCGGGATACCGAGAGGATCAAGAGATTCATACTTTGGATGATAATCGGGTAGTTGATGACTGGAGAAATGAAGTTGCCGATTACTTAAAGAATCCATCACAAAAGGTTTGCCGAAAGCTCAGATACAAAGCTCTCAAGTTCGTGCTCCTTGATGATCAGTTGTACTATAAATCCATAGATGGGGTACTCCTCAAATGTGGGTTGAAGCTATCCCTCTGAAGAAGGTTACATCAGAAAACATGGTCAATTTTGTTAAAGAGCATATAATTCACAGATTCGGGATTCCTAAAACTATAACAACAAATCAAGGAACCTAGTTCACTTCATCCGAATTTTGTGATTTTGCTGAAGAAATGGGAATCAAGTTGTACAATTCTTCTCCTTATTATGCACAAGCTAATGGACAAGCCGAAGCATCAAATAAGATCATGATTAAGATTATTCAGAAAAAGATTAATGATAAGCCGAAGAAGTGGCATTCGGTTCTTAATGAGACTTTATGGGCTTACCGAATGGCTTGTCATGGGTCTACTCAAGCATGTCCCTATGAGTTGGTTTATGGGCATCATGTCGTGCTACCATGGGAGTTGCAATCAGGTTCGAGATGGGTTACATTGCAAAACAATTTGAAGAAAGAAGATTATAAGGACCTAATGATGGATGAATTAGAGGATTTGCATTTAGTTTGTCTCAAAGCTTTGGAAAATATTGAGAAGAACAAATTCCGTGTTACCAAATATTATAACAAAAAGGTCAGAGAGAAGCAATTTGCAGAAGGAGATTTGGTTTGGAAGACTATATTGCCGATTGGGACAAAAGATAAAGCGTTCGGCAAATGGTCTCTGAATTGGGGGGACCTTTTCGGATAGCGAGGTGTGCGCCTGACAATGCGTATGTCTTAAAAACTTTACTGGGAGAAGAGTTCACTAGAGCTATTAATGGAAGATTTCTTAAGAAATTTCATCCTAGTGTTGAGTTTGGTGCGTAAACAGGCTTAAGAAGTTTTGTACACAAATAGCCGATGTGGAAACGTCGCCTTTAGCCGAAAATACTCTGAAATCTTGGAGAATAGCCGACGTGGTATGTATCGCCTGTAGAACAAAAAATATGAACACAATCAACTGAGGACAATGTCATGCAATTCAGAAAGCATTCTTCAGAGTTACTATTCTCGGAAAAATTCAAAAAGGGAGACAAGTGGAAATCACAGATGATATTTCATAAGATAAGTGGTTTTTACATGGAATTCCTAGGTACAAACTACTCCTCAAACAACTTGTTGAGGACAGACTGGGCATTTGTGGCTTGGGCGAGGACGGTTCCATGGTCCTCATAACTCTCCAGGAGCTCGTCGATGTGCTCGACACCTTCTGGAGGCCGGCCACCCAGAAAGCCGACTGACATGAAGGATAAGTCTTCGTGAGCCTGCGTGGACATTGCCGCCAGCCCCAGAGCTACGCCGTGATCTACGCCGTGAATGGCAACTTGGTCGATGCAGCCGTCCGCATTATCAAGGCATGCCTCGGCAGTTTCTCCCTGGGCATTCACCTTGTCGGCGATCTTGTTCGCTGCAATCTTCAGGCGCTCAACCTCTGCAGAGAGCGCTGAACAAAAGAATATGAATCGGGTGAACATATAGAATCAGAAAGGGGGAGTTTGAGCGAGTTTATTTTTACTAACCGGTAATGGCGTCGCAAAGCTGCTTCCGCTGGTCCTCCCATTCGAGTTGTTCAATGTCGTATTGTTTGGAGATCTTCTCCAGGTCTCCTTGGGCCTCGTCCCTTTCACCCTTGAAGATGACTACCTCCGCCACACTCGGCTCCCTTCGGCTTCTCCCTCGGCAGGGCGCTTGCCGCGATCATCGCCTCCCGCCATTACTACTGTGGAGGTTAGGTTTCCCTCTGGGTTGGTTTAAGCAAGGAAAGTGAAGAGACAGAGATGAGAATGCTTAACTGGGGTTGTTGAGGCCGAGAAAGAGGGTTTACTTATAAGCCGAGTGAAAGGTAATGGCGTGTATCTCGGAGTAGTGGGGAAAGAATGCCAAACGACGAGCTAGGGGTTTTCCCTCTCGAATGGGCCGTTACTGGACTGGGCCAGGCTCGGATAAATCAAGAGTCGCTCGGCTATGTCCCTGAACGAGAAGGATAAGAACAATCAGCTATGTCTCTAATCGGAAGACTAAAGGCAATCGGCTATGTTCTAATCGGGAAAGTAAGAAGAGTCAATTATATCCTCATGCAAACAGAAATATATAGATATGAAGAGTAAGGACATCCAATTGTTCAGAGACAGAATGTGTCGTGTTTAATCTATTACAAACATATGTTTCTACTTACTCAGAAGCTGGTTAATGGCATCTAAAGCCTCGGGCCTAATTCGGTTAACATTGTTTAACACTTCCTGATCTTCATCTTCAGATCTTTGGATGCTAGACAACTTTGCTTTGACTATTGATCTTCTTTGAGGACGGTTGGTATCTTTGATGAGGTTGCTTCTATGGAATTTGGCAAGTTTGTCATCTTGGCATTATGAGACTGAATTCTGGTATTCAATTCGGTTAGTTGAGCCTCTAGCTTGATTTTCTCATCCTCCATGACTTTCAGCTCAGACTCCAGAGTTGTCAATGAGTTCTTGACAACTTGAATTTGGGAATGCAGGGTTTTAGCTTCTTGCTTCTTCAAGGACCTATTATTCTGCAGGGCGCTTCTAGAGGCTATATGTTTATTTGCTCTCCTCACCACAGCAAAATGATCATCAAGGCGGGCTACAGATTCTAGAGAAGCTTTAAGATCAGATGGAAGATCTTGGTTGATGAGCTCGAGAAGATATCTTATCTGATCTGAATCTTGGACCAGAGTGCTGATATCCTTGTTCAGCAGATTAGCTATATCCTTCAGCCAAGTTTGATTCTCCACTAACAGAGCCTACTGAGAGGTATCTTCTTCACCCTTCTCACTAATGTAGTCCTCAATAGTGAAGGAGTAACTGTGATGTGGACAAGGATAACACAAACCCAGCTATGATTCAATAGATTGGCTACAGCTATACCAGCGAAATGGAGTCACGTTTCTGCCTCTTTAATCCACATACACAGAAAGATATTGAAGTCCTTTTTCCAACGCAACAAACGGTGCAAGTTTTGGACTTCCGAGCTAGGATTATGACTATTTTGGTGGAGGCTGCACCTGCTGTTGTGGCTGCGCGAGAATGAAAGAAGACACTTCAGTTTCTCCAGCAAAATCAGTTTCCACTTGTGCGAACACATGGTGGATAAGTACCCATGTATGTTCAGCTTTGATGATGAGTGATTGACCAAGACGTGAGTGTTTCAGTTTGAGTGGCTTTACCTAACCGGTGGAGGGTTTCATAGGTTTGGGCCTCAAAACCTAGGCAGAGCTTCCGAGGAAGCGGGGATGGCACGTGGCAGAATCCTGGAGGTTGCGTCGAGGCGACGGCAACTCCCGACAGGAAGCGGGGCTGTCCATTCAAATGAGGGAGATATTTTCTAGAGCTTGGACTGCAATGCTTAGGCTAGGTATTTCACTCAATGTATCTAGGGGGGTCTTTGGGAAATAGCCAAAGCCCGATAAGTAGGGGGTGAAGGGGTATCCCTCATCCCATCTCTTGAACCCTAATCATTTGCCCCCCCCTCTCTCTCTCTAGTTCATGAGATCCATAGGTTGTTTCCACCAACCTTTGTAAGAACTTGGATTTGTTGCGAGGAATCGGAGGCCGTAACCTCCGTAAGCCATGGTGGCTTCGATTTCGTGATTGTGTCCCCGGTTTGCTTGTGTTCTTCCCGTTTTGCTTTTGCTCTCTCTTTTTCCCGAGATGATCTCTCTTTGTTGAGAGTAGCTTTGCAAAATTGACTTGAACCAAGTTGTTCGTATTCGTGAGGAGCATCTTTGCACTGAAGGATTTCTCCTCAAACTTCACGAGTGCTTAGATCGGCCGATTTCTTTGTGGCATTCTTCGTTTTCCTCTTTCTCCCCCAAATCCGAGTTTTCTCGTTTATCCTCTCCAAATTGAGCGATGATTTCTTCGGGATAGCTCCCCAACTGCACTAGGATCATGCCTACAAAGTTTGGTTGCAGTTGGTGATCTTTTGGTTGAGCTTTGAGAAGATTTGACAAAGTGGAAACGATTTTTCGTGGGCTTCCGCTTTTCTGTTCGTGAGCGTCGGACCACCCTCTAGACCACCCAGCCTGTGAGCATCGGACCATTGCAAGTAGTCCGGTGGCTCTGCTGAGGGTTTCACTCATGCGTCGGACTAGGTTCATTAGTCCTATGGTGAGCGTCGGACGAGGTGTCCGGAGGTAGGGTGCTTGCTATGGATTTTGCTCTTTGGCGAGTGTGTGCACCGGACCACTTCCTATAGTCCGACGGTGAGCGTCAGACTAGTTGTCCAGAGCCTAGGCACTCCCTTCAAGTTTTCTGAGTGGGCATCGGACCTCCAAAAGTGACCGTTGGACTAGTCCGGAGCTCCCTAGGTGTGCACCGGACCAAAGGCTCCAGACCACTTCCATTGGTCTATTGGTCTTGACTGAAGTAGTCCGGAGCCCCTGCTGGTTGCTGTTTTCTTCCGTTTTCGTTGCGGTTTGTTTCTCCGGGTTCATGGCTAGGTCTGTTGTGTTCCTACGACATCTCCTAGAACATCCACCCACTTGTGGGTCGTTATCCTAGTTCGTATTTTGGGTTGTGGTTGGGACAAGGGTCTAGATCTTCCGAAAGGAATTTTTATTGGGCTCCAATTCACCCCCCCCCTCTGGTCGCCGTTTCCGTCCTTCAATTGGTATCAAAGCCGGTTAAGGATCAATCCACCTTACACGGTTCTTGATCCGCGAAGGCAACATGGAGCGAGGTGCTAGTAAACCTCCCTACTTCGATGGAACCAACTTTGCCTATTGGAAGGTGCGCATGCCCGCTTACCTCCAAGGGCTTGATACAAAGTTTTAGGAGATTTGTGAGAATGAGAACTACACGGTTCTTCAGGTTCGAATCACCAATGTCCAGGTTATGCAGCATGCATCTAATGCAAGAGGCCGTAGCATTCTCTTCTCTTGTTTGTCTCTTCCGGAGTTTGAGCGGGTTTCGAGTCTCACTACGGCACGAGAGATTTGGCAAAAACTCTTGAGATATCATGAGGGAAATCCTCAAATCAAGTCCAAACTCTTCAACACGTACCGTAGAGAGTACGAGAAATTTGCTCAGTTGGCCGGCGAATCTGTTGACGGGATGTTCACTCGCTTCCAATCTATCGTCAACAAGATGCGTGCCAATCGGGCCAACTTGCCTTGTGATGATCATGAGATGGCTATCAAGCTTTTGCATGCTCTTGATCGGAAGCTGTGGGAGATGAAGGTGGCTGTCATTCAGGAGTCACCGGGTTATGATGCCCTGACCGTGGACAAGCTGTTCAGCAAGCTCAAGTCCTCGGAGATTGACTACCAGACCCGGGCCATGCTTGAGAACCCATCGAAACCATCTATGGCATTGGTTTCTAGCCCTGACGGTACGTCTTCTTCCTCCTCTGACCCTTCACACTCCTTGTTTGCTTTGTCTTTGATTTCTGTGACACAGGAGCATGTGGAGGCTCTTGGAGATGATGAGCTGGCTTTGGTCATCACCAAGTTCTCATGGTTTCACAACAACCGTTTGAACCGTCGGCGTGGTGGCTCAGCCAAGGGGTGCTACCGTTGCGGTGATGAGGATCACTTCATCGCAAACTGCCCCAAGAAAGCTGTGGGTGACTTCACCAAGCACAAGGACAAGCGCGAGCACCATTTCGAGGACAAGCACGAGCCCAAGGGTGGCTACCACGGAATGTCCTCCAAGAAGGTGATTAACAAGGTGAAGGCCAAGCACCGAGCCTTCCTCACCTCCCTCAGCGACATCGATGCCTCCTCCGACGGAGGTGCCTCTTCAAACAATGATGAGTCGAAGGGAAAGGTTGAGGACAAGCTCAACGACCTATGCTTCTACGCCGACGCCAAACACGGTGGCTTTTGCACCATGGCGATTGAAGAAGGCAAGGTCGGCAAGCGCAAGGAAGGTCCCGACTATGACTACGACTCCGACACACCCGAGGTACCACCCACCGTTGAGTCCCTCTCTCTCTCGAGATTGAGTCTCTGAACGACACCTTGATGAGTCAAGATGCGTTGAACGACTTTAAGGCGAAGTACCTTAGCGCACTTCATGAGCTAGATTTTGCTAAGGCGTCAGTGGTGGTTACCGAGGAGGTATAGTGTGATGCTTGCACCATTCACATGTCTAATCTTGTCACTCTCCAGGACAAGTATGACACTCTACTTGAGGAGGTTAGTGAGCTAAAGGCTAGGCCTAGCTTACTTGGTGCGTGCAAGTCTTGCTTAGGCTTGCGTTCTAAGCTGGCACAGAAGGATGCTAGGATTACTGTGCTAGAGAAGGTCAACTCAGATAGCACTAGAGAGTCGGATCGCTTTGAGGCTTTGGAGCCTGAGATCGCATCGTGCAGACACGACAAGATGGGTACCGAGGAAGAAAACACATACCTTCGGTCCATCTTGAGCTGGGTGTCTTGACAAGAGCCGCAGTTGGGGATGATACTTAGCCAATGCAAAAGGGCTGGCATCATGGGAGTAGGCTTTTCTATAGGTGGGAAGGACGATAACATGTTCGGTAAGATCGGTGAGTGCAGTGGTTTGAGCGAGAATGAGAAACCCACCACAACTCCCAAGCTTACCAAGATCACTCCACCTAAGCCTACCAATCCCTCTGAGTTTCCTGTGAGAGATGGTGTGTTTGAAGAGCCACCCAAAACCACTCCACAGAAGCAAGTGTGGATTGACAAACCGAACCACCTTCGCAACCCACTTGACACAATGCCCGACATCTCTAGTGATCCCCTTCCTAAGAAAGCTAGAGCCACCCAACCCAACAAGAGAGTGCCTACCAAGAGTGTGGTGAGGTACCATTGTGAGTATTGTGAGAGGGATGGGCACTTGGCTGAGTTTTGCTATAGGATGAAGAGAGATGATCGAAGGCAGGTTGAGTTGAACAACCAAGACATGTACCACCCACGAGTTGGGGTACGTGAACTAGAAGTTCAGAGGCGCACTTCTAGGCCTAGAGGTACAATGCCTCAAGGTGCTAGGCCTCAGGAGGCGAGACCACATGGTGGTCGTGCCCGACGGTGTACCTGTTGTGACCCATACGACTACAGGCCTCTCTAGTGGACCACGTTGTCCCTATCGTAGTGATCGCTATCCCTCCGTGGGGCAGGAGATGGTTGGTTTTTCTCCTAACCCATTCTTTGGGAAAGTGAGACAACACTGATGTCCTTCACAGTTTACTAACCCCAGTGTTGGTCCGTTTGCTCACCCTATGTCTTTTTATTGATGTAGGAAGGAGGACCGGAGGATACTTGGCTTGTGGATTCTGGATGCTCACACCATATGACCAGAAGTGCCAAGTGGTTCTCTAGCCTCAACCCCGTGCACCACAACGAGTATATCACATTCGGGGATAAGAGTAAAGGTAAGGTTGTCTCCCGAGGGTCGATCCGAGTAAACTCTTCTTTTGTCCTCAAGTATGTTGCTTTGGTTGCGAATTTGAATTTTAACCTTCTTTCGGTTTCGCAACTCCTTGATGACGGTTTTGAAGTGAGTTTCAAGCCTAATCTTTCTCGGATTTTGGACTCTCGTGGTGAGCTTGTTTGCCGGATTTTACCCTTCAGGAAGGTTTTTCGTGCGGATTTTTCTATCTCTTCCGGACCTTCTCGTTGTCTTCTTGCCGGTTCTTCTTCTGAGCTTTGGAAGTGGCATAGGAGATTGGGACATTTGAGTTTTGACTTGCTTGCAAGACTTAGCTCAATGGACCTTATCCAAGGATTGCCAAAGCTAAAGTTCGAGAAGGATTTGGTTTGCCATCCTTGCAGGCATGGCAAGATGGTTGCTGCTTCCCATCCTCCTGTGACTGAGATCATGACCACTCGACCCGGCGAGCTCTTACACATGGACACAGTTGGTCCAGCTCGGGTCAGGTCGGAAGGAGGGAATTGGTATGTTGTTGTAGTCATTGATGACTACTCGAGATACTCTTGGGTGTTCTTTTTGGAGAGTAAGGATGAGGCTTTTCCACTTGTTCGGGATCTGATTTTGAGATTGCAAAATGAGCTACCTAAGAATGTCATGAGAGCTATCCGCAGTGACAATGGCACAGAATTCAAGAATGCTCACTTTGCAACTCTTTGCTCTTCTTTGGGTCTCGATCACTAGTTTTCCTCACCTCACACTCCCCAGCAGAACGGTGTTGTTGAGCACAAGAATCGGACCCTTGTTGATATGGCCAGGACAATGCTCGATGAGCATAGGACTCCTAGGCGGTATTGGGCCGAAGCACTTAGTTCTGCTTGCTATTCCTCCAATCGCATTTTCCTCCGAGCTTTCAAGAAGAAGACCTCTTATGAGTTGCGATTTGGGAGAACACCCAAGGTAAGTCACCTACGGGTGTTTGGGTGCAGGTGCTTCATCCTCAAAAAGGGCGGTGATGATGAGGTGAACACTAGCATCTTTGTGGAGGAGGAGCAGGATGTGCCGATTGGGGTGATCCTGAGCCAACTCCACTGGTTGCCCCCATTGACCCTGCGACGTCCACTTCGGCTCACGGTCCCGACCCGACTACTTCCTCTACATGGGGGCCGTTCGAGCAACTTCCTCAGTCGGTGCCCGTTGTACCTAAGGGAGCCCCAGCTGCTATCTAGGGGGAGGCCACTTCGTCCAGGCAGGCTCCCCACCACATCCAGCGGCAGCACCCGCCGGAGAACATCATCGGTAACATTGACCGCCGAGTCACGCGGTCCAGGTCTTATATTTCTCACTTTGCTCATTCGGCTTTTGTCGCTTCTTTTGAGCCCCGAGATGTTGGACATGCTTTGATGGATCTGGATTGGGTCAATGCCATGCATGAGGAGTTAGAAAACTTTGAGCAAAACAGCGTTTGGGTCTTAGTTCCTCCACCACCTAGTTGCCACCCCATAGGTACCAAATGGGTTTTCAAAAATAAACAAAGCGAAGATGGGGTGGTAGTGCGCAACAAGGCTAGGTTGGTAGCTCAAGGCTTTTTTCAAAAGGAGGTAATAGACTATGAGGAAACCTTTGCTCCTGTAGCTCGTTTAGAAGCCATTAAAATGCTTCTAGCTTTTGCGGCCTCTAAGGGTTTTAAACTTTTTCAATTGGATGTTAAAAGTGCTTTCTTAAACGGCTACATAGAGGAGGAAGTTTATGTTAAATAACCTCCTGGTTTCGAAAATCCCAAGTTTCCAAACCATGTTTTTAAACCTCACAAAGCTTTGTATGGTTTGAAACAAGCACCTAGAGCATGGTATGATAGGCTAAAAACCTTTTTGCTTGCTAAGGGTTTTAAAATGGGATCAGTAGATAAGATGTTGTTTCTCCTCAAGCAAGGCAAAGACACTCTCCTTGTCCAAATATACGTGGATGATATCATCTTTGGTGGTTCTTCTTATGCTCTTGTTGCCAAGTTTGCAGATCTTATGAGCAAGGAACTTGAGATGAGCATGATGGGAGAGTTGACCTTCTTTCTCGGGTTGCAAATCAAGCAAACCCGAGAAGGGACGTTTGTGCACCAAGGCAAGTACATGAAGGATATCTTGAAGAAGTTTGACATGGGCGAGGCAAATACCCTCTCGATGCCTATGTCAACTACTACTGCCTTGGATGCGGACGAGGAAGGAGAGGCGATGGACCAGACCGAGTACCAAAGCATGATCGGGTCGCTTCTGTACCTGAGGGCGACCTGGCTGGACATTCAGTTCGCCGTCTATTTGTGTGCACACTTTCAGGCGTCCCCATGGACTTCGCACAAGCAGGCAGTGAAACGCATCATGAGGTACTTGCGATTCACTCCCGAATTTGGTCTTTGGTTCTCCACCTCTTCCTCTCTTGTTCTTTGCGGTTATTCTGACGCCGACTTTCCCGGCTGCCGACTTGATCGGAAGTCCACTTCTAGAACTTGCCAGTTTCTCAGGTCTTCTCGCAAGCAGTCTAGCGTGGCACAGTCAACGTGCGAAGCTGAGTAAGTTGCCGCGGCTAGCTGTTGCTTGCAGTTGATTTAGATCATTGCCACTTTGAGAGATTTCAGTCTTGAGCTTACTAAGGTGCCTCTGCTTTGTGATAGCACGAGTGCAATTAGTGTGGCCAAAAATCCCGTGCTTCATTCAAAGACCAAGCACATTGAGGTCCGCTTTCATTTCTTCCGAGATTATTATGAGAAGGGCGATATTGACCTCCGGCATGTCGAGACCCAAAACCAGCTTGCGGATATTCTTACAAAGCCGTTGGATCAAGCTGCATTTTCTCACCTTCAGGGCGAGTTGGGAGTTTGCTTTTCTTTTTAGAGGAGGAAAGTTTTGTGTTTCATAGTTCTTTTTGGTTCTTTTTGTCTTTTCTTTGTCCTTCTTCTAAATTGGTGTTTTGTTAGTGTTAGTTGGTGTTAATGCATTGTGCATCTCATTTGCATTTGTGAGTGTTTTGTTAGTGTTAGTTGGTGTTAATGCATTGTGCATCTCATTTGCATTTGTGACATAGATCATTTTAAGCTTCATACCTATAGCCGATATAATGAATCTATGCTCTGTTTGAGGTGTTTTATGTGTCTATGGTGTTGCCTAACTTAGACTCTTTTTGATCTATATGATATGCAATAGAGATAAGTTACAAAAGCTTTAAAACTAAATTTAATTCCCCATGTCACCTCTGAAATGGCACTAGCATGTGTAGGCTTTTGAAGATCCTTCTTGGCTGCCTTGTATATAGCTTGTATCTATGGCTCTTCATTGTTTCATTCACTACCTTTGAGCACCATGATTAATATCTAAAATGAAATTGCTCTCTGTTTTGTGAATTGGAAAGATCGAGTTGGGTCTGCATTGTGAGCACTTCACCGTGTGTTCGAGACTGCTTCCCATATGGGTCGATACTTGAGCGGTGTCGTGTATGACCAAAACCGGTGTGTCAAGTCCATTGATTTCGCCCGTTTGGTAAGCAGTGGCATCACTTTTCTTACAACCACTCCCATACAACTTAAATGTGCCTAAAACTGAAAATTGGCTGCAAAACTCTAAAATTTGGAAAATTCATTTAGTTGGGTCATTGGCTTGTTGTATGAACTTTGCTAAGGGATAGTTTTACTTGCTATACATGAGATTACTTTGAGATAGATCCTATCTTGTTTGCCATGTTTAGTTGTCTCTAGGAGGTGATACCCTTTCTCTGCTCTCACATGATATTCTCTCTAAAAATAGCTTCTAAAGTGATCTTAAGCTCAACTTGAATCTTTGTTGGGCACGTAGAGCTTTTCCTATTCTCACTAGATCACATCACTTAGAACATCTATTCATTGTATTAGCTCTAAGTATGAAGCTTTTGCAATCATTTTGCATTTCATGGCATTTGTAGCCGGATCTTGAGTTGTTGATGTTTGATGAGCTACATGTGTCAACAAGGGGGAGAGATGTGCATTTCATTCCATTTTTAGCCATCTACTTCCAAGGGGGAGAAAGAGTGCATCTCATTGGTTTCTTTGGGTTAAAGCTTCTTTGGTTAAGGGGAGTCCTGTGTGCTTCTTTTCCCCTAAGGAACTCATTTGGTATTTTGAGTGTGCTTTTGCTCAGGGGGAGCTTTTGCTAGATGTGTTGAGCCTTGCCTCTTCTGGAGGGTCTAGCTTGCTTTGTTGTCTCCGACTGGTTTCGATTGCTTCTTGAGCATTAGGGGACGTAAGTGGTTTAAATTGATATCTTTAGAGTTCCCTTGGTGTTTTCAATTCGTTTCTTGAGCTTTGGTAAGCTTCAATTGGTATCTTGTTTTGCTAGCGGTGTTGAGCCCGTTTTCTGCCTCTTCTTGAGGGCTAGCTGTGTTTTGCTTGGTTACGTCGAGCCAGTGCCCATGTGCTTTTGGTTGGCATTTGTAAGTGGCTTTGTCATGAGGTGTTTTTGTGGATGCTTTTAATTGGTATCATGTTTGCTTCTCTCAAGTGACCCCGTTTTGGCTTTTGTAGCTTTTTGGTCATTTGGAGAGCTTTACCTTGTGGCTCCAATCTGAAATGCATTTGTGTTGACAATGCACTCATCAAGGGGGAGATTGCGAACACATGGTGGATAAGTACCCATGTATGTTCAGCTTTGATGATGAGTGATTGACCAACACATGAGTGTTTCAGTTTGAATGGCTTTACATAACCTCTGTGAAAGCAGAAACATGTGCTTGTCTATCGGCTTGTGGTGTGCAGGTGCTATGCCTAGTGACAGTGGTCAATGGCGTGGAGAAGGTCGAGTATAGGCTTGCCGTGCCGATGGACTGAGAGTGGTGAAGGGCGGAAGCGGGGCTCGGACTGAGGGACCATGGGCACCGATAGACTAGTTGTGGTGGCTAGTACTTGGCACCGGCGAGTGCGAGAAGACATGGAGGTAGACCGAGTCGACCGAGTCAAGACGGTGGACGCGTGGGTCGAGCGGAGGCTCAGGGGACTCGGAGTCCGACCGGGTGAAGACAAGGTGGCTTGTGTCAAGTGGTTTGGTGGTTTGGGCCTCAACCATCCGCGTCGGTTTCCGAGTTTGGTCTGCAAAACTCGGGGTTCGGTAGTTGAGCCCAAAGCTACCAGTGGCAGGTTTCCTAGGTTTGGGCCTCAAAACCTAGGCGGAGCTTCCGAGGAAGCGAGGATGGCACTTGGCGGAATCTTGGAGGTTGCGTCGAGGTGACGGCAACTCCCGGCAGGAAGCGGGGCCGTCCATTCAAAATGCGGGAGATATTTTCCGGAGCTTGGACTGCAATGCTTAGGCTAGGTAGTTCACTCAATGTATCTAGGGGGGTCTTTGGGATATAGACAAAGCCCGATAAGTAGGGCGAGAAGGGGTATCCCTCATCCCATATCTTGAACCCTAATCATTTGCCCCCCCCTCTCTCTCTCTAGTTCATGAGATCCCTAGGTTGTTTCCACCAACCTTTGTAAGAACTTGGATTTGTTGTGAGGAATCGGAGGCCGTAACCTCCATAAGCCATGGTGGCTTCGATTTCGTGATTGTGTCCCCGTTTTGCTTGTGTTCTTCCCGGTTTGCTTGTGTTCTTCTCGTTTTGCTTTTGCTCTCTCTTTTTCCCGAGATGATCTCTCTTTGTTGAGAGTAGCTTTGCAAAATTGACTTGAACCAAATTGTTCGTATTCGTGAGGAGCATCTTTGCACCGAAGGATTTCTCCTCAAACTTCACGAGTGCTTAGATCGGGCGATTTCTTTGTGGCATTCTTAGTTTCTTCTTTCTCTCCCAAATCCGAGTGTTCTCGTTTATCCTCTCCAAATTGAGCGATGATTTATTCAGGATAGCTCCCCAACTGCACTAGGATCATGCCTACAAAGTTTGGTTGCAGTTGTTGATCTTTTCGTTGAGTTTTGAGAAGATTTGGCGGAGTGGAAACGTTTTTTCGCGGGCTTCAGCTTTTCTGTTCGTGAGCATCGGACCACCCTCCGGACCACCCAGCCTGTGAGCACCGGACCATTGCAAGTAGTCCGGTGGCTCTGCTGAGGGTTTCACTCACGCGTCGGATCAGGCTCATTAGTCCGACGATAAGCACCGGACGAGGTGTCCGGAGGTAGGGTGCTTGCTATGGATTTTGCTCTGTGGTGATGTGTTGCACCGGACCACTTCCTATAGTCCGGAGCCTAGGCACTCCGTGGAAGTTTTCTGAGTGGGCTTCGGACCTCCAATAGTGACCGTCAGACTAGTCCGGGGGTCCCCAGGTGTGCACCGGACCAAAGGCTCCGGACCACTTCCATTGGTCCGGTGGTCTTGACTGAAGTAGTCCGGAGCCCCTGCTGGTTGCTGTTTTCTTCCGTTTTTGTTGCGGTTTGTTTCTCCGGGTTCGTGGCTAGCTCCGCTGTGTTCCTAGGACATCTCCTAGAACATCCACCCACTTGTGGGTCGTGAGCCTAGTTCGTGCTTTGGGTTGTGCTTGGGACAAGGGTCTAGATCTTTCGAAAGGAAATTTTATTGGGCTCCCATTCACCCCCCTCTGGTCACCTTTTCCAGTCCTTCAACTTGCTTTTAATTGCTCTTGTGTTCACACCCAACTAGGAGGGATGTTCCTAGTATAAATAGACCATGTAATCCTTCACTGTAAGAGAGTCTTTGATAAAAATACAGCAACCTCGTGTGTGTCCTCCTGTCATGGAGAGAATATTTGGAATCTGTGGTAAGGCATGAGTGCTTTGCAGCCTTCATTCTTTCGACTCCTGAGGGGGCTGTAGAACACCGAACTTCGGTTCACCTAGTTCGTGCCTTCACGTCTATATGGCGTGATTGCGTGGGCTAGTTTTGTCGGAGCATGAAAGGGTGGATATCTTAGTAGTTCGTCGCGGGTGCAAGATCTCGTGGTGCACTACCTCTCCATCAGGTCATGCAGCGATAGTTATCATCTTTATCACTGCTCCACCATGTAGATGAGGCCATTAAGAGTTCGTTGTTCATCATTATGTGGACAAGGATAACACAAACCCAGCTATGATTCAATAGATTGGCTACAGCTATACCAGCGAAATGGAGTCACGTTTCTGCCTCTTTAATCCACATCAATAGAAATATATTGAAGTACTTTTTCCAACGCAACAAACGGTGCATCTTTTGGACTTCCGAGCTAGGAGTTATGACTATTTTGGTGGAGGCTGCACCTGCTATTGTGGCTGCGCGAGAATGAAAGAAGACACTTCAGTTTCTCCAGCAAAATCAGTTTCCACTTGCTTTTAATTGCTCTTGTGCTCACACCCAACTAGGAGGGATGTTCCTAGTATAAATAGACCATGTAATCCTTCACTGTAAGTGAAGGACCGAGAACGGCGACCAGAAGGGGGGTGAATGAGAGACAAATAAAAATTCCTTCCGGAAACTTCTATTGCTTGACCCTTGTCCCAAAATCACACCCAAAAAGTGAGCTCGACAAAAACGACTCACACACGACCCAACAAGTGGGTGGACACCTTAGGAAGAACCCCAGAGGTGTAGCAGAGCGGTCGGAGACGGATGGAAGATCAAAATGATTCAAACGGAATCGATCGGAATCGATCGAAACGGCCCGTAGCCAAAGATCTCAAGCTATGAACAATTTCGGGAGAAAGGGAACAAGAGCAAGAAGACAAAGCACAAGCATAATTGGAGACACAAATCACGAAATTAAACTAACCATGCTGTACGGAGGGTAAGGCCTTCGATTCCCAATTAAAATCAAAGTGCAAATCCTTACACTAGGGACCTCATGAACTAGAGAGATAAACTAGAGAGAGAAAGTGGTAATGCAAATGACTAGGGTTCAAGAGGTGGGATGAGGGATACCCCTTCATCCCCTATTTAACGGGCTTTGGCTATTTCCCAAAGACCCCTTAGATACATGACTGAATTACCTAGCCCTAAGACATTGTAATCCAAGTCGATCCCTCTCAGCCACTCGTTTGAATGGACGGCCCCGCTTCCTGCCGGGAGTTGTCGTCGCCTCGACGCAACCTCTAGGATTCCGCCACGTGCCATCCTCGCTTCCTCGGAAGCTCCACCTAGGTTTTGAGGCCCAAACCCAGGAAACCAGCCACCGGTAGCTTTGGGCTCAACTACCGAACCCCGAGTTTTGAGGCCCAAACTCGGAAACCGTCCACCGGTGGTTTTGTGGCCCAAACCACCAAACCGCTCGACTCGAGATACCGTGTCCTCGCCCGGTCGGACTCCGAGTTCCATGTGCCTCCCGCTCGACCCGCTCATCCGCCGTCTTGACTTGGTCAACTCGGTCTACCTCCATATCTTGTCGCACTCGCCGGTGCCAAGCACTAGCCACCACAGCTAGTCCGCGGGCGCCCATGGTCCCTCAGTACGAGCCCCGCTTCCGCCCTTCACCGCTCTCAGTCCATTGGCACGACAAACCTCTACTCGACCTTCTGCATGCCATTGACCACTGTCACTAGGCATAGCACCTGCACACCACAAGCCGATAGACAGGCACACAACTGCTTTCGCAAGGATTAGAAGTAAGCCACTCAAACTGAAACGCTCAAGTGTTGGGCAATCACTCATCACAAAACTGAACATCATGGGTACTTATCCACCATGTGTTCGCAATCTCCCCCTTGATGAGTGCATTGTCAACACAAGTATATTTCAGATTTGAGCCACAAGGTAAAGCTCTCCAAATGACCAAAAAGCTAAGAAAGCCAAAAACGGGGTCACTTGAGAGAAGCAAAACGAGTCCAAAACTTGGTTCCCAAAGACATGGGCAACGGCTCGACGCAACCAATCAAAACAAAGCTAGCGCTCAAGAAGAGGCAGAAAACACCGCTAGCAAGCCAAGATACAAAACACAGCTCTCAAATCTCAGAATACCAAATGAAGCACCAAGAGAAGCTGAAAGATACCAATTAAACCAAAAAAGGCTCAAAGAGCCAATCGAAACCTGTCGGAGCCAACAAGGCAAGCTAGACCCTCCAGAAGAGGCAAAGGCTTAACACATCTAGCAAAAGCTCCCCTGGGCAAAAGCACACTCAAGATACCAAGAAAGCTGAAACGAGCTAAGTATACAAAAGAGATACCAAAAGAAGGACCAAAGCGGACCAAAGCTCAAAAAGACCACAATTTCCAATTTCTCCCCATTGACTAATGCAAGTATGAAAATGCACCATTTTCGCCCCCTTGGATGAATATGAATGAAATACACATTTCTCCCCCTTGTTGACACTTGTAGCTCATCAAAGCTCAAAACTCAAGATTTCGGCCACAAATGCCATGAAATGCAAAATGAGTGCAACAAGCTTCATACATAGAGCTAAGACAATGAATAGATGCTCTAAGTGATGTGATCCTGTGAAAATAGGAAAAGCTCTATGTGCCCAACAAAGACTCAAGTTGAGCTTAAGATCACTTTAGAAGCTATTTTAGAGAGCATTACATGTGTGAGCAAGGAATGAGTATCACCTCCTAGAGACAACTAGACATGGAAAACAAGATAGGATCTATCTCAAAGCAATCTCATGGATATCAAGTAAAACTATCCCTAGCAAAGTTCATACAACAAGCCAATGACCCAACTGAATGAATTTTCCAAATTTCAGAGTTTTGCAGCCAATTTTCAGTTTTAGGCACATTTAAGTTGTATGCGAGTGGTTGTAAGAAAAGTGATGCAACTGCTTACCAACCGGTCGAAGTCAAGGGACATCACACACCAGTTTTGGTCATACACGACACTGCTCAAGTATCAACCCATATGGGAAGCAGTCTCGAACACACGGTGAAGTGCTCACAATGCAGACCCAACTCGATCTTTCCAATTCACAAAACAGAGAGCAATTTCATTTTAGATATTAATCATGGTGCTCAAGGGTAGTGAATGAAACAATTAAGAGCCATAGATACAAGCTATATACAAGGCATCCAAGAAGGATCTTCAAAAGCCTACACATGCTAGTTCCATTTCAGAGGTGACATGGGGAATTAAATTTAGTTTTAAAGCTTTTCTAACTTAGCTCTATGGCATATCAAGAGATCAAAGAGAGTCTAAGTTAGGCAACACCATAGACACATAAAACACCTCAAACAGAGCATGGATTCATTATATCGGCTCTAGGTATGAAGCTTAAAATGAACTATGTGACAAATGCAAATGAGAGGCAAAATGCAAACTGACACCAACTAAAAACTAAAAAGACACCAAAAGAAAGAAGAAGAAGAATGAAAAATAAGAACAGAAAAAGAACTAAAATACACAAAGAGCTTCCCTCAACTAAAAAGGGAAGAAAACACCCAACTCGCCCCGAAGGCGCGAAACGCAGCTTGATCCAACGGTTTTGTGAGAATATCTGCAAGCTGGTTGTGGGTCTCGACATGCCGGAGGTCAATGTCGCCCTTCTTGTAATGATCTCGCAAGAAGTGAAAGCGAACATCAATGTGCTTGGTCTTAGAGTGAAGCACAAAATTTTTGGCCACACTAATTGCACTCGTGCTATCGCAAAGAAGAGGAACCTTAGTAAGCACAAGACCAAAATCCTTCAAAGTGGCAATCATCCCAAGCAACTGCGAGCAGCAACTAGCCGCGGAAACGTACTCAGCTTCGCACGTCGACTGTGCCACGCTAGACTATTTGCGAGAAGACCAAGACACAAGAGAAGACCCGAGAAACTGGCAAATCCCAGAAGTGGACTTCCGATCAAGACAACATCCGGCAAAGTCCGCATCAGAATAACCACAAAGACCAAGAGAGGAAGAGGCTGAAAACCAAAGACCAAATTCGGGAGTGAAGCGCAAGTACCTCATGATGCGTTTCACCGCCTGCTTGTGTGAAGTCCGTGGGGACGCCTGAAAGCATGCACACAAGCAGACGGCGAACTGAATGTTCGGCCGAGTCGCTATCAAGTACAGAAGTGACCCGATCATGCTTCGGTACTCCGTCTGATCCACCGCCTCTCCTTCCTCATCTGCATCCAAGGCAGTCGTAGTCGACATGGGCGTCGAAAGAGGCTTTTCCTCACCCATGTCAAACTTCTTCAAGATATCCTTCGTGTACTTGCCTTGGTGCACAAATGTCCCTTCCCGGGTTTGCTTGATTTGCAACCCGAGAAAGAAAGTCAACTCTCCCATCATGCTCATCTCAAATTCCCTGCTCATAAGATCTGCAAACTTGGCAACAAGAGCATGAGAAGAACCCCCAAAGATGATATCATCCATGTATATTTGGACAAGGAGAGTGTCTTTGCCTTGCTTGAGGAGAAACAACATCTTATCTACCGATCCCATTTTAAAACCCTTAGCAAGCAAAAAGGTTTTTAGCCTATCATACCATGCTCTAGGTGCTTGTTTCAAACCATACAAAGCTTTGTGAAGTTTAAAAACATGGGTTGGAAACTTGGGATTTTCAAAACTGGGAGGTTGTCTCACATAGACTTCCTCCTCTATGTAACCGGGAGCTTGATAGACATCTCATGATCGTCATAGGGAAAGTTGGCTCGATTAGCATGCATCTTGTTGACGATAGATTGGAAGCGAGTGAACATCCCGTCAACAGATTCGCCGGCCAACTGAACAAAGTTCTCGTACTCCCTACGGTACGTGTCGAAGAGTCTGGACTTGATCTGAGGATTGCCCTCATGATAGCGCACAAGTGTTTGCCAGATCTCTCACGCCATAGTGAGGTTCGAGACTCGCTCAAACTCAAGATGTGACAAACTCAAGAAGAGGATACTCCGTGCTCGACTGTTTGTGTTGTGTTGAGAAGTTTGGAGTTGGTCAACACGAGCCGCAAGAACACAATAGCCCAAATTCTCACAAATCTCCCATATGTTCAAATTGACTCCTTGTAGATAGGCGGACATGCGCACCTTCCAGTAGGAGAAGTTCATTCCATCGAAAAACGGAGGTTTGCCAACACCTCGCTCCATGTCGCCTTCGTAGATCAAGAACCGTGTAAGGTGGATTGATCCTTAACCGGCTCTCATACCAATTGAAGGACCGAGAACGGCGACCAGAGGGGGGGTGAATGGGAGCCAAATAAAAATTCCTTTCGGAAACTTCTATTTCTTGACCCTTGTCCCAAAATCACACCCAAAAAGTGAGCTCGAGAAAAACGACTCGCACACGACCCAACAAGTGGGTGGACACCTTAGGAAGAACCCTAGAGGTGCAGCAGAGCGGTTGGAGATGGACGGAAGATCAAGACTCTAAGGAACCAAGCCAAAAGAGAAAATTGTGTTTTCTCGGACTGTCCGAGGTAGGCAGCCCGGACTATCCGCCACACAGAAAAGCCCAACGTCAGACTGTCCGGGAGGATTGGCGGACTGTCCGCCGGTCACTTGTCAGAAACACCATGTTTCTGGATACCTCCCTGGTCCGAGCTCGGACTGTCCGCACCAGTGTGCCGGACTGTCCGCCGTGCAAAAGTGAAAACCAACACTTCACTGGACAGAAAATGAAATGCTACAGGTCCAGTCGCGGACTGTCCGCCATGTGACCTCGGACTGTCTGTGAAGCCTGAGACAGAAACTTCCGAAGATCCTCTGCTGAAACCCGACCCGCGGACTGTCCGCCAAGGCCCCGCGGACTGTCCGGGAACGCCTGGACAGAGGCAAAAATCAAGGCGATTTTGAATCTCCTTGTCCAAATTTTCACAAGAACTCTACCAAATCTTTACCAATAGAAACAAGATTTTGTGGGCATGATCCCAACACTATTGGTGAGCTATCTCTAAAAGATCATGGCTCAATTTGGATCGAATCAATGGGGGTAAAAGAAATTCAGGAAAAGTGCTCAAGAACAAGAACACAAACTTCAAATCACCCGATCTATGTGCTCGTAAGGAATCAAGATAAACCCTTCGGTGCAAATAATCTTCTCGCGTCCCCACACAAAATGATTCAAACGGAATCGATCGAAATGGCCCGTAGCCAAAGATCTCAAGCCATGAAGAATTTCAGGAAAAGGGGAACAAGAGCAAGAACACAAAGCACAAGCACAATTGGAGACACAAATCACAAAATTGATCTAACCATGCTTTACGGAGGGGGTAAGGCCTCCGATTCCCAATTAAAATAAAAGTGCAAATCCTTACACTAGGGACCTCATGAACTAGAGAGATAAACTAGAGAGAGAGTGGTAGTGCAAATGACTAGGGTTCAAGAGGTGGGATGAGGGATACCCCTTCATCCCCTATTTAACGGGCTTTGGCTATTTCCCAAAGACACCCTTAGATACAAGACCGAATTACCTAGCCCTAAGACGCTGTAATCCAAGTGGATAACTCTCAGCCACTCGTTTGAATCGATGGCCCCGCTTACTGCCGGGAGTTGCCGTCACCTCGACGCAACCTCCAGGATTCCGCCACGTGCCATCCCCGCTTCCTCGGAAGCTCCGCCTAGGTTTTGAGATCCAAACCCAGGAAACCTGCCACCGGTAGCTTTGGGCTCAACTACCGAACCTCGAGTTTTGAGGCCCAAACTCGGAAACCGTCCACCGGTGGTTTTGCGGCCCAAACCACCAAACCGCTCGACTCGAGCTACC
The DNA here is from genome assembly GCA_022036555.1 of Microstegium vimineum. NCBI lineage: Eukaryota > Viridiplantae > Streptophyta > Magnoliopsida > Poales > Poaceae > Microstegium > Microstegium vimineum. The sequence goes on along the minus strand of CM039138.1, from coordinate 16,384,576 downwards.
GTGTCCTCGCCTGGTCAGACTCCAAGTCCCATGAGCCTCCCGCTCGACCCGCTCGTCCACCGTCTTGACTTGGTCAACTCAGTCTACCTCCATGTCTTGTCACACTCCGGTGGCAAGCACTAGCCACCACAGCTAGTCCGTCGGCGCCCATGGTCCCTCAGTCCGAGCCTCGCTTCCGCCCTTCACCGCTCTCAGTCTATCGGTACGACAAGCCTCTACTCGCCTTCTCCACGCCATTGACCACTGTCACTAGGCATAGCACCTGCACACCACAAGCCGATAGACAGGCACACGCTTGCTTTCGCAAGGATTAGAAGTAAGCCACTCAAACTGAAATGCTCAAGTGTTGGGCAATCACTCATCACAAAACTGAACATCATGGGTACTTATCCACCATGTGTTCGCAGTAAGAGAGTCTTTGATAAAAATATAGCCACCTCGTGTGTGTCCTCCTGTCATGGAGAGAATATTTGGAATATGTGGAAAGGCATGAGTGCTTTGCCACCTTCATTCTTTTGACTCCTGAGGGGGTTGTAGAACACCGAACTTCGGTTCACCTAGTTCGTGCCTTCACGTCTATATGGCATCATTGCGTGGGCTGGTTTTGTCGGTGCATGGAAGGGTGGATGTATCGGTAGTTTGTCGCGGGTGCAAGATCTCGTGGTGCGCTACCTCTCCATCAGGTCATGTAACGATAGTTATCATACTATCTTATGCTCCACCATGAAGATCAAGCAATTTAGAGTTTGGTACTCATCATTTGGTAATCAGAGCCTTGGCTGTCATGGTGTGAGCTAGTTATCCTTACAAGCTTCCTTCGCATATCGCTAGTCAGTTCCTACATAGTGTTGAATTCAACCAGAATGCTGATAGGGTGCCTTGAGAGATTTAAACATTGGTTTCCTCTCATTGTGTCGGGTCAATTCGATGGTTTGGTTTTCACTATGTGGAGCTGCTATCAGTTTACGATGAGTTTGTAGTTATCTTGTGTCTGTAGTTGAGTTTTTTTTTTGTTTCTTTCTTGAGTCAAGTTTGCAATAATATTGTATCATTGCTGCTGCGACGAGCACTAGTCGAGGACAACTCGTTTTGAAGGGAAGGAGAATGATGTGGACAAGGATAACACAAACCCGGCTATGATTCAACAGATTGGCTACAGCTATATGAGCGAAATGGAGTCACGTTTCTGCCCCTTTAATCCACATCAACAGAAATATATTGAAGTCCTTTTTCCAACGCAACAAACGGTGCATCTTTTGGACTTCCGAGCTAGGAGTTATGACTATTTTGGTGGAGGCTGCACCTGTTGTTGTGGCTGCGCGAGAATGAAAGAAGACACTTTAGTTTCTCCAACAAAATCAGTTTCCACTTGCTTTTAATTGCTCCTGTGTTCACACCCAACTAGGAGGGATGTTCCTAGTATAAATAGACCATGTAATCCTTCACTGTAAGAGAGTCTTTGATAAAAATACAACCACCTCGTGTGTGTCCTCCTGTCATGGAGAGAATATTTGGAATCTGTGGCAAGGCATGAGTTCTTTGCAACCTTTGTTCTTTCGACTCCTGAGGGGGCTACAGAACACCGAACTTCGGTTCACCTAGTTCGTTCCTTCACGTCTATATGGCGTGATTGCGTGGGATGGTTTTGTCGGTGCATGGAAGGGTGGATGTCTCGGTAGTTCGTCGCGGGTGCAAGATCTCGTGGTGCGCTACCTCTCCATCAAGTCATGCAGCGATAGTTATCATCTTTATCTTTGCTCCACCATGTAGATCAAGCCATTAAGAGTTCGTTGTTCATCAAACTGGTAGTCGATTTAGTAGTATTCTTGAAAGAGGGAGAAGTGTTAGCCGACTAGATGAGTGTGCTAAAAGAATAGCTTAAGACAAGATGTTACCTGCTGTGTTGATTGATCATCAGGATGGATTGTGTCCTGGTCTGGTTGAGGGCTTGATTGGATATCCGGGGATGGTGAACCTGGAACTGGACCAGAGGAAGGTTCTTCTGCTGGATTGTCTATAGTTTCATCTATTTCTAATAATGCAGATGATAGATTATAAGAGTAGGAAGTAAATGTCATATAAAGAGAAAGAAGTGATTAGCAAAATAATGTTACCAATGTGCTCAGCAGTTTCATGGGCATCTGTACCTTCAACCTCATGAGCTTTTGTGTCTTCAGTTTCTTCAACCTCTGTATCTTCAGTAGAGGCTTGAGGAGGAATATCCACCGTTATTGAGACATTGCTTGATCCTGAAATTTCAACATGTGGCTGCAAAGGAGGTGATTGGTATGAAGACAGTCAGAGTTGTTGCCGAATGAGATTTATTGCCGAGTAAAAATTCATACCTTAGGAGACTGCTTGACTTTCTTAGACCTTGTCTTTCTGGCCACATTGACATCCTCAAATATCTTCCTTTTGCCTTCTCCTCCTGAAGGTACATTGGCCAAAACTGTAGGGGTCTTCATGAAGGTTGCCAAAATTAGAGCATCAAAACCCAGGACATGTTTTGGCCAAGCTAAGCAGTACTGAATTGCTTTGGTAGGAGGAGTGCGCTCGAAATCCTATACATGACCAAACGTTAAAGTGAGAAGTGAATTCAAAAGCAGAAAATGATAAGTACAATGAAATCACCTCACTGTCAGAGGCAAATTTGGGTTGCAGATCTTGGCATAGATAGTGCACTGGTGTATTGAAGATGTGGTTATGTCATTCTTGCCACCAGGAAGCAAAAACGGGATGAGCAGCATCTACTAGCCCAAATGGAGAGGGTTCATATATTGGCAAGTCCCATCCAAGTTCAAAAACTTTTTTAGCTTCTATTTCATTTTTGATCGACTCCCTGAATCTTATGGTTGTTGAGAAGAAAGGTCTTGGGGGCAACTGTCCACATCCTAGTTGCCTAGCCACCATGTTTGGGTGGTACAATTCATAGGTAGATTGCACTAACCTCTCATGATGGAATTCGGCTGGCAGGATACAAGGTTTGATGAAGGAGTTGAAAATCTCTGTGGATACCTTGTCAGAACAGCCAAATTCATAGCTGAATTTGCAAGGGAGGGTTACATTATCATTTTCTCTGTAAGGAAGCCAGAGCACTTTGTCAAAACCCTTGAAGAACAGCTTGAAGAGATGACCAATGTCCATGTCAATGCTGATGGAAGATGCTGCATCTCCATAGGTTTGAGAGTCCCTAACTCTTACTGTGCTTCCTTCAGCATAATTGACTGGGGGGAAGCTCAAGTTATGAAGAGGTACAAAAATTATCTTATGCATGTACAGTTGCAGCCACATCTGAACAAACCACAAAGGGCAACATGCACAAGAGATCTCCCCACCTTGGTGCATCTGGGCAGTGATCTGATGCATCATGTGATAAATAGATCCTAGAAGATATTTGCCCAGAGGGATCAGGGTGCCTGCATCTAGGTCCTCAGCCATCATCATGTGATTTAAGGTTGGCTCATTGGATTTTCCACAGAAGATGAATTTGCATAGCCACATGTTCATGAAGGCTCTGCATTCCTTGTCAAGGATAGCACCAGATGTTTCCATATAAGTCTGAATATATTTAACCCATCCACCTTCATATTTGACAGCTTTCTGGCTGCTTTTGCTCTTGTACTTGAAGGGGTATACTGGCTGTGACACATTTAGACCAGTCATCATGAATACATCGGCCAAAGTGAAGGTCATCATACCATCGCCGCAACAAAGGCATTGATAGCGTTAGACAAAAAATGAGAAGCTGCTATCAGAAGGGATTCATCTCTAGGCATTTCTGACAAAGACAATTCCAAACAGTGGTTGATGTCTTGAGCATCCCAGTGGCTACTGCTCTTATCCAGCATCCTCCGGTACCAGTTTCGCCATCCGACGATTGGGGGAAACGGCCAGGTCTTGAAGGTGTTTGGCCATTGGTTTGGCGGGGTGACTCCAGACTTGAAGGGGATTCTCGAGGTTTCCTTCTCAATGATCTCACTTGGGTCAGAGTTTCCCATTGGACCAAGAAGGTAGGAATCAGGGTTTGCAACATAAGGGCTTAAAATGTGGTTCTTGTATTCCTTCAAAGAATGATGAAATCAGAAAAACAGATGAATCGGGAGAGAAGTAGGAAAGTCAATCGGGAATTGCCGAATGCATGGAAGTAGATGAAATTTACCTCTGAAATTTCATCTTGAGTCGCCATTGAGGATTCAAGGTGAATTCGAGAATGTCCTAGGGCTTGGATTTTTTGAGCGGCGGCTGCGGTGTTGAGCAGTATTGACCTAGAAGGAAGGGGAAGCTTGTGGTCAATTTCAGAATAAAACGACTTTTATCCCAAAATTGAGGGGGCATACGTTAACACTGGATTTTGGCACGCTAAGGAAGATGACAAGTGGGCCAGTGTGTAGTAAATTTGCAGAGACAAGTATTCGGAGCATTCGACAAGTATCCGTGCGGTCGGCTAATTTCTAAAGGTTCGACAAATGATCATGCGGTCGGCTATTCTGAGGAAGGACGGTTTTCCATTGAAGAAGCGACAAAAGCGGCGAGTAAGAGTCGATCAGGTAACGGAGATCGCGACAATTAAGGCAATAAAGACTCCGAAGGAAACTAAAGTAAAAAACGTCGTGTTTTTCCTTTGATGTTTTGTAACCGTGTCCTTTTAGGACTCATGTCATGACTAGGGTATAAATATTCTATATATTTGTAACACTCTTTTTCCCAATCTAGATTGATACCATTCGGCTCTTTTATTTCTTATAGATCTATTTATGCTTCAACAGATATTGCTTTCATGTTGTCTCTACAAATAGATCTTACGTTCATAATAGCCGAATTAGTCTAATCTGTATTGCTACGTGTTGTGGGTTCATGCATGTTAACTACGTTTAAGCTTTGATGAAGCTAGATATCGTGCGGCAGATATAAGCTTTAGATTAGTTTGATCGTGTTTACTTACATGTTCCTTCATCATGCATCCCAACTCGGTTGGATTGCCAAGCTTGGTTACGCTTTAGTTCATAGTTAATTATGATTTGTCTAAACGTACTTTTCTCATGCATGCACGTTCGGCAATCAATGTTTCACGTACTTTATGTTCGTTTTAGCCGAATGATCTATAAGACTTGTTGGCAGACAACTTTTATAGTCGTATGTTGTCGTGAGTGGCTTCAAGGCCGTATATATGGAACTATCTGGTCTCACCCGGCATGTTCCAGTTTGTATCTAATGATTTTCATCCCTTGTTAGTTTCAGGTCAAACTGACTGGAACGTTTCCAGATCTCGAAACACCCGGGCACCCGATTGAAGCCACGCTTTTCGGTTTGCTGTATGTGAGGCATAGTGCGTCACATTTTGTGTCAACACACTTGTTTGTGCATTAAGTTAGTAGGAGTTGAAATGAAACCCCTTGTTGCATTACATCTCCCTTGTCCAACAAAAAGAACCTTGTAGGCCCAGGATCGAAACCTCTGCTTAGCCTTGCTTAGACCGGTAGCGTGGGTGGTCTATCATCCCCCACAATGATAGGATGCTGGTCACGGTTGGCTATATTTGCTATCGTGGAAAATAACCATGTGGAAGTAATAAATCGAGACCGGGCAGACAAGGTGTTGTGAGCCACTTGACTTGGAGGTCTTGTGAGCGGGTTCTCTCTGCCTGTGTTGCTAGGCACTGGATCATGGTTGGACATCTACCGAGATTGAACGCATGCCTCGTTCATAGCTGGCCGAGTAACTCGTTTCGATCGCGAAGCCTAACTCTGTGTGTTCGGGCCGGAATCCCCTCCTAGTTGGGTCATGAAGACCGCGAGCAGCATACTAGTCGTGGGCATGTATGACCTGAGCTACCTGGCCAGGACCGTGGGCAGGATCTACTTGAGCAACCTGGCTATCCGTGAGTCGCTACTCATGCCTGTAATTGGGGACCCGCGGCTACCCGAACGATAGTGAAGGTGACCCGAATAAGTGTGCCAGCAGGCATACTTGGGTGTGATTGAGGAATAAACCTCCAGCTGGATAGGAATACGATTCGAATCGCGGTCTCTCCTTGTCAGTGAGAAACTTGAAAGATCTTCGTTCCATTGTAGAAATCTGAACTCTAATAAGTAACCAAAAGATGGTTATGTGGTTTTATGCCAAGCACAATATGGTTATTAATGTTTGGTAACTCAGTGATTGCTCTAGTACAGGCGCTAATAAGATCTTCTTAATGTTACTTACCCTGTTGCTAAATGTTGTTTTCTAATGATGAGAATACATGAGTAATTAGGATGTTCTTTTATGTAAAAGTCTACTATCCCATGATATCCACTTGATAAAGTCTTGCATAATCCTTGAAGTATCTATGGTTATGTATCTATCTCTTTGTCGGGTAAGTCTAGCTGAGTACAATTGAGTACTCAGGGTTTCTTTACCCTTGTTGCAGATGGTATAGTCTATTCTGGCTATTGCCAGGCGTGCCTCTACCTTGCATGTGATGAAGAGTGAAGACCATGGGCAATGGTGGATTCTGATGTCTCTCCATGTTGCTTTTGATGGGACTATACTAAGTTTGGCACTATATTTGCTTTAAATAGTTTGCAATGGGTATTTGTGAAACAAGAACTTCCGCTACTTTGATTTGAACTTGGTATTGTAATAACACTTTTTTAAACTCTGTTGTAATATTATTTTGTTGCTAACTTATCACTGTGGATGTGTGGTTACTGAATCTTGTATACGATCTTGGGTTGTTACTTATTGTGTTTGGGATCCTTCGAGATTTCAAGGACTACCGGGCTTATATGGGCTCTAATGTGAAATTGTTGTTGGAAATGGTGACCATTATACTAGTGCTCTTATAGGTTGGGCAGTTCTGTGACAGCTACCTTTGTAAAACTTTTGAAGGAGTAATTGTTGAAACCTTAAGTACTAACCCAACTAATATAAGATCAAGCATGGCTGTCCCTGTTTAACACGTTGACAAGCACATACTCTCACTTATACCAGTTCGGTAGTCCGCCGAGTATCCCGAAGGACCCTGGTAAATGAACAAACCAATCTCAGATCGCTTGATTAAGTAAACACCAATCACATACACAGAGTTTTGCAGCGGAAATAACATTACAAATAAGCTCAGGAATAATAACACAAGTCTGAGTTCAAAACTGATTATTGAAAACACATAGCTTTGAAATGATTATATTAACATAAGTTGAAATACATTGCTAGCTTAAAGTGCCATCCTCCAACAACAGCATATACATAAGAAGTAGCTATAAGATCACCGATCCCACCGGTGGTTAACCACTCCTTCAGCAGGATAAAGTCCTTCACCTACAACAGGGTGGGATAAACCTTTAGGACTCAAATGTACTCAGCTAGACTAACCCGACAGGAGAGAAAAATAAAAGACTCCAAAGGAACATGCAAGTCTTATATAGTGGAGTTGACAAGATAACATAATTTTTGCAAAAAGAACATTACTACCTTGAGTCCTATCTTTCAATATTTTAATCAATATTTTAGCATCAAGATTAGTGAAGCTTACCAAGTCTAGATTTGCACCTGATCTAGAGCAATCACTTAATTAAAGCATCACAATAGTAACCATATCCACCTTGGCACGTAAACCACATAACCATCTTTTGATTACTTATTAGAGTTCAGATTTCTACAGTGGAAGGAAGATCTTTCAAGTTTCTCACTGACGAGGAGAGACCGCGATTCGAATCGTATTCCTATCCAGCTGGAGGTTTATTCCTCAATCACACCCAAGTATGCCTACCGGCACACTTATTCGGGTCACCTTCACTATCGTTCGGGTAGTCGCGGGTCCCCAATTACAGGCATGAGTAGCGACTCACGGATAGCCAGGTTGCTCAAGTAGATCCTGCCCACGGTCCAGGCCATGTAGCTCAGGTCATACTTTCCCATAACTAGTATGCCGCTCACGGTCTTCATGACCCAACTAGGGGATATTCTGGCTCAAACTATAGAGTTAGGCTTCGCAGTCAAAATGAGTTATTCGGCCAGCTATGAAGGAGGCATGCGTTCAATCACGGCAGATGTCCAACCACGGTCTAGTGCCTAACGACACAGACGGAGAGAACCCACTCACAAGACCTCTAAGTGAAGTGGCTCACATACACCTTGTCCGCCCGATCTCGATTTATTACTTCCACATGGTTATTTCCACGATAGCAAATATAGCCAACCATGAGCAGTATCATCCTATATCTCGCAGGTGTCAGGAATCACTTGACTTCTTCCGGTCTAAGCATGGCTAAGCATTTGTTTCGATCCTGGGCCTGCAAGGTTCTTTTTAGTGGACAAGGAAGGTAACGCATTAAAGGTTTCATTCAATTCCTATAACTTAATGCGCAAGCAATATTGTGAATTGAAAGTGAATACTTTAAAGAGAGAAAGAGAAGGCCTGTAATGCTCCGGGGCTTGCCTTAGGAACCCACACAAATCAGCGCTGGTTAGATGACACTCTCTTGGCGAGCTCTTCGGCCCACGCTTGTACCCTTGGTTCCTTCTGTCTCCTGGATTCATCCACCAAATACTATCTTTAGGTTGGCTCCACCAAACACTGTCTTCGGGTTTGACTCCAACCAGCACATCTCCACGTAGTGTACCTAGCGTACCTAAATGAGATGTAAGATGCAAGTGTATGAATGCGATGAAGCAACACAAGACATATATACAAGTATTAAATACAAGTACTATATTATGCAAGACAAGCACAAAAGTATGCAAGACATACATACATACTCCTGGTGCAATTTATTAACTACTATCACTCAAGTCTAGTATCAAGGATAGCAAGCAATTAAGTTTGACATATAAATTAACGCCATCCAAGCTCAGCCATTACAAGCATGCAACAACCAAGAACTACTCCACAATGATAGCATACAAGAAATAGGGCTGATATATGACAACAACCACATAAGCATATAGATTTATTTACAATAAACACCACACATGACTATCACATGTTGCTAGCAATAATATCAAGTACCATATTAACTAACTCAAACAAGCCATCGCAAGCATTTGAAAAGTAGAGGATTTATTTAATCACTTGTTACCCTAGCATAGCATAGGAGGATAACAAATATATTAGGAGGCTACATGCTTACTGATCATCAAAGACATTGCAAGAGCTCATCACCTAAGAACTAACAAAAGGATTAAATCAACAAGCATGAACTATAGTAAGTAATTTAGGATGCAAAGTGAATTTTAGGCAGCAGCACATATGTTACTTGTTTCTACCATAACCGGAGTTATAAGCATTCAAAAGAGCTGATCTTAGATTTTCTGGAAAGGTATTTAAATTACCTACAACATTGCTATTACCACTAAAAGCTAAATCCAAGGTTAAACAAGTCAAACATACAATTGTTTCAGACCTGCTCCAACTAGGACAGAAAAGTAACATTATATCTAGAATGCATAAACCGAGTTACAATTATCCAAAAAGCATGAATCTTAACTTCAGAGAAAGATTAGTAAATTATCTAAAACATTTTTATTATCATAACAAGGTGATTCTATAATTAACAAGGTTAAACAAGCATAAGAGAGCAACTCTGTCCAAACATGGACATATTTGGACATATAACTTCAAACTTCAATAACTCAAGTTCTAGATATCACCTAAGGATGGTTCTAGACTTTTTAGAAAGCTTAGACATCACACTCAACTTTGCTATTCAAATCAACCACAGCAAACAACAATAATATCATGAAAACAATTATATATGCAACACTGCATATTCAGTCTACAAAGCATTGACAACAATAAAAGCATACAACTGAACTGAAATTTAGAGAAGCATAAAGGAAGTTCTACTAATCCAACACATATGGTTCTTGACTCTCTGGAAAGGTAATTAAATTCTCTACAAGTTTTTTTAACCATCTCCACATGATTCAAAGTTTAACAAACACTAAACAAGTAAGGAATACATCTCTGTCCAAAAATGGGACAGATTCAGACACTCTCCTTTAAACAGTCATAACTCACAATCTAGAGTTCCTAAAAATATGAACTAGGACAATCTAGAAATCTTAGGAAATCTACTACAAATCATCCAACATCATTAAGACATGATTTCATGTTTAACTTGGTCATACAACACAAACATTCAGATCTGTCCAGAGAATGACAGTTTTCAGCCATCAACTTGATAAATCCATATCTCTCAAACTACTAAAGATATGGTCATGAAACTTTAACACAAGCTTCACCACATTATTATCTACAACTTTGGTATTGACCATACCAACAGAAAATAACAGTTTATACATGAAAAACATAAATATTCAAAGTTCATGCATGCAGTCCAAAACAGTGAATAAGACACTTGTTATTTTTATATCTCCCAAATCGTTCAACATATAACCATGAAATTTTAACCATAAGCTATTCATAATAGTAGAAACATACCACAATTATTGCACAATTTTGGAGCACTCCTCATTGGCGACAAATATCTATTTCACACAAAAAGCACTTTTAACCCTAACTGCCTAATCAATTTTTACAGCACAAACTTGCAATTAACACGTGCAGTATTATAGATCTACAACCTAGAGAATTTAACAAGCATTTCAAAAAGTCCTACCACACCACCATACTATTTTTCTTTGAATTGATATGATTTTTCGAACTTGCTGTAGGAAAACTGAAAACTGAAAAACGATGGAGAAAGAGAATCGTCGCCGTTCTTCGACTTTCTACAACCATGCAGAGGACGTAGGGGCTGGTCCTTGTCGTCGTGGCTGCCTTGGGGTCACCGGAGGAGTGGTGCCGGTCGTGGGGGTTCTACCACTGCAGCGTCAGCGAGGGGACGACGACGGAGTCGGCGGACGGAGGAGAAATCGAGGGAGGAGATGGTCGTAGCCGCTGTTGTCTTGGTTGCAAGGAGCAGGTGAGCACCCGCTCGGCCCTTGGCTCTGCCATGGCGAGGCGCTGTGGGAGTAGTGCAGTGGCACACAGCAGAGCACCGGCGGCCTACCAGCAGCAGCACCACCGGAGGGAGGGGGCCTGGGAGAAGGAGGGCGCTGCCCGAGCAGCAGCCACGCCTGGGATGCGTGTGCCCTCGCCGGAGGCACGCGGCTTGGCCGGCCCGGCAGCGGTAACAGCAGGGGTAGGAGCGACGGCAGCCTGCAAGGTTGGCGGGCTCTGCCCTGCCCGGCAGAGAGGGAGAGGGCGGAGGAGGCGCCAAGGGGACAGGCAGCTGGGGCATAGCCATGAGAGGGAGAGAGCTTGGGGGAGAGGAAGGAGGAAGAAGGGCTCCTGCCCTGTTTCTGGTCGGCAGAAGCAAAAAAGGGGAGGGGGCGCTAGGAGGAGGCAGGAGACCGACAGGATGTCAACACTTTATTCTCTCCCCCTTCTAAAAGTTCCATTCATTTACAAAACTGCCACGGTCTTCTATTTCTTTTCCCGAAATTCCAAACCGTTGACTGAAACGTTCGTCCGAATATACCATTGCGAAGATCTCATCGAATAGAGCAACTTTTCTTGAAGAACCGCACTCAAATTCCATATGGTTTGTGAATTATTGATTCTCGGAGAAAACCTCGCGGGAACGAAAACTGGAATTCCGACGATCTTCGGGGCCTTGTTTCATTATTTTCGGCTCTGATTCAGGTCTTGATGGTTGAACGAAGTTTGTTCATCTCGATTCGATCTATAACTTTCGTTCAATGCACGTCGCCATGTGAGATCTCCAAATTGTCAGTCAAAAACATTGTCGGTTGCGCTTAGATCGGGGTTCAGAATGTTTTTCTAGGCAATTTTCGGTGTTTCCGGGCAACACGAACCTTTCATGACTTTTGTTGTAGAGTTCAACTAGAATCTTTTGGGCAAGGTCGTGAGTCTTGGTTGAACTCATATAATTATTTTCACTTCACAAGGTAAATCCGATAATTATATGAATCATCATTCTGGGCGACTTTTGATTCGAAACTTTTAGGAAACTTTTCCAATGGTTCATATAGATGGAAATAGAATTAAGGCATATGGAATGAACACCTTATCATCACTTTCCAATTTATGAACTATAGCCTCTAATGATCACTTGATCCAAGATGTTCGTTCTTAGTCACTATTTAACCCGGGGCAAACACCAGGGGTGTTACATTAAGCGTAGACTTGAGATAGGATGGTACAATATTAAGTGATGGAGCCAAGTGATGGTCCACCCTTGCCATCGATGTGCACACACCGAGATGGTTGTGGATGGTCTCATTGCTGTAAGCCAAGGGCAGGTCGTGGGGTTGTAGTCGATGTCTTAGGTAGCCATGCCTTTGTGGGCTAGAGCCATGCTTTGAACAAGAGCAAGGTTGTCCCCCATGTGATAACGACTGTGAAAAAAATAGCAAGATAATTAGAATTTATGAAAAATGGAGCATTAAAATAAAGAAATGAATTCGCATACTAATCTAGGCACGAATTTGTTGAGGCTAAGGTTGCTTTGATAGTGTGGTGCACTTGGCATCATCAAACTAATGTCACTCCAAGAAAGTGTTGTGCGTCTCCTCCCACTCGGCAGTGCACCACTTGTCCACCATCAGTGCCCCGCACTAGAGATGCTAGGCGCACCACCGCAGAGGCACCTACATGTAATCAAGTATATGACATATAAGAAGATCAAATTAAGCGTACTTAATTTCAGAAAAAATAGTATTACTGTTCTATATTTATCTTTAGGCATTCTTCCTGGGTCAGCCTCATGTTTCTTGCTTGAGTTTTGTTGGTCTTCACTCCAAGGTAGGTAGCGTTGTATGTTATGATGGTTTGGACCCGCGTTGAAGGACCAAAATGGTGACTAGAGGGGGGATGAATGAGAGCCTCAAATTTGTCCTAGAAATATTCGGGCCACTCTTCCCAAAACTACCCCAACAAGCAAACATACACACACGGTAAGATCATGACCCTAGGTAGGGTGGATACCTTTGGTGATGACCAAAAGGTAAAGCGGATCTACTGGAAGCCACAAACTATAACCGAAGAGATGTTGTCAACCAATAGAGAGGAGAGGCAAGAGCACACGCAAAAATGCTTCTGAGAACTGGTCCCAAAAGTACTTCATCAAGTCCGATGAGTGAATACGAATCCAACGCAACAAGAGGTACTTGATTTGGAGTTTGAATGAGAAAGAAACATACAATACAGTGAGACAGGATGTCACACCCAGTTTTAAAGACAAAACGGGATGCAATAATCTTATGTGTGCCCAGAGATCAGTCACACACATAAGCTGACAAATTATCAAAATTGTATCATCAGAAGTGTTTATTACACAGCGAACAAGTATTTAAATAATGTCTATTACAAAACAACGGAAATATAAGATAACTCTCACGAAGCTCCATTGCACAGGGACGTCAACTGGTTGACCCCAAACCTAGTAGTCCTCTGGATACTCCTCATAACTCTGATAATCTAGTACCCATCCGGGATTTTTATCCAAATATTGAAAAGAAAGAAAACAAGCGTAAGTACTTTCGTACTCAACAAGTATATATGGGGTTCATGAGGCTCAAAAGTATGACACTGGTTTACTGCGGTAGGCATTTTAATTTGTAACAAAACTTTATAAGTGGTAGATCAAAGTTATGCTTAAGTCCCCAAATTAAATTGCATGATCAGGTAAGCAAATGAACTAGTAACATAATTCCATGATAAAGTGATTCATAAAGATAACCAACAATTAACCAAAGGTTCTGTGAGTTTTCCGGGCCGCTCGTGTCCGTGAGCACGGCTGATATACCAGTTGTTAACACTCTGCAGAGTTTGTACACTTTATCCATGAGTCATGTTTGCCCAAATGCCCCGGGATCATGACTCACTTAACACTACCGAGGTGAGCGGGCAGGGAACACTATGAAGTCTTTCAAAGGGGTTCGCTGACATACCACAGACAGTACGGATCCACGGGCAAGGGGTATATAGGAGCCCTGGGATGGTACACACACGCAGCGGTCCCCACTCCAGCCGCTACCGCAACCGCTCGTCAATGGCAACTTTCGTGAACTGCCGCATGCGAGAGAGTGACCCTAATACTGAACTAAAGCCAGAGCCATATAGCCCTCATGGTTGTACTGTATGTCCCAGCTTTTGCTGACAGATAGGGTCCTCAGTCCATGTTGCTAAAAATTCAAGTTTTACTCTATCATCTCATGTAGTCATTAATCAAGATTAAAGGATCATGCTTATTAAAGAGGAGCACTAGCAATAACTACCCATATGCAACGGTAACCCATAGGATTTCAAGGATCAAGGTAATCAAATCTAGGTAAACCCTTTGGTGACAATATTAGACACATGCATATGATTTTATTTAGAACATCATGAATAGGACATCAAAGAAGATCCCATATAATACTTGCCTTGCTCAAAGGGCTCCTGCTGCTGCTCCTACTCAAAGCAAAACTCCTGGTCACCCACATACTGCTCACCGTCTATACTCGATCACCACATCACATGCAATCACGTAGAGGCATAACATGCAAGCAACAAAGGCTATAGATTAGAACAGTACACCAAACATAATAAAACAAAAGGAAAAGTTTATAAAACAAATCTACGTATCACTACGATCACATAGACGTTTGAATCACGAAAAACAGAGCTATAACGAAGAAGATATGTTTTAAATGGGATTTTGAAAAGAGCAAGATTAAAGCATTACGGAATTAATTTTCTTTGATTTTCAAAAGTAATTAACATAGATGAAAACTATACTACTGGATAGAGCATAAAGTTACGGATCTAACGCAACTTGAACGGGTCGATTTGGATTTAAAACGAGTAATTTATAAGCATTTGAAATAGAGTGGAAAAACTGTAAATAGAATTTTCCTTTTTATTTTTGAATTAAAACGGATAGAAAAGGAAATACGCTTTTCAAAAGAGATGACGGAGTCTCGGATTACGCCAAAGGACGAAGGGTTCAGACTTTAAAAAGAACAGGGGCCCTTTTGCAAATGTGTCGGCCGAAAGGGTATCTGGCTCTGAGGTTCGTCCGATTTGAAATGGACGGTTGCGATTAGAACAGAGGGGACGGCGGTGGTGCCCGACGGTCGGTGGCGAGGTAGGCGGCGGCGCCATGGCCGGACAGAGGCGGCGCAAGTAGATCTGGAGGCTCGGTGCACGAAACTCGACGCAACCGGGACGGGAAGAGAGAGGGGAGAATGGCGAACACGATGGTGGAGTTGGTTGAAGCGATTGCGCTCGGGAGTGGAGTGTCCACGCGGCGTGGCGGCTCTGTGCCGGTGGCGGTCGCGGACACGGGCTCTACGGGTGAGACAGAGGAGTAGAGGGATTTGGCGGGTTCGGGGGACTCCACTTACCACTCCACGAAGCTCAGAGGCGGTCAGAATGGTGCGGAGAAGCTTGCTCACGGCGGAGCGGTGGCGGCGGCGCGGAACTCGGGCGTGGCGGTGGCAGGGTGGTTCTGGGTGCTCCGAGAGGGCGATGTGGGGACGGCAGGGTATGGAGGATGGGCTTTTCTAGCTCGGAGGGGTGCCGCAAGGGAGGGAAGGGTGGATTCCACCGCGGATTTGCGCTCGGCCGCAAGGGAAGAGCGGCGGCGTAGAAAGGAAAGAGGAGGGGAAGAAGAAAGGAAAGGGTTGGGGGCGTTCGGTGCTTGGCTTGCTAGTCACGGTTCGGTGTCGATTACGGCAAGGGAGATTTCCTGCTCTGTATCGAGCTCGGCAGCGGAGGTTCCACCGGCGAGAGAAAGGAAGGGAGCGGGAGGGAGAAGAAAGGAAAGGATGGGATGCATCTGACAAGCGGGACCGGTTCGTCAGCGGGGGAGAGAGAGCTGGGGTGCGGGAGCGCTTCTGCTGGGCCGGCCTGCTAGAATGGGCCGAGGCGCGGGGGAAGGAGGAAAAGGCCTGCGGGCCAAAGTCGCAGGGAGAGAGAGGAAGAGGGAAAAATTGTTTTTCCTTTTTATTTCTGGATTTTCCAAATCAATTTCCAAATGCACTTTTGAAACCCAATTTGAATTTTGTAAATTCCAATTGTTGACACCGTTCTCCATCGGCATCGGGAAATCTTGAGCCGGTATTGCCGATGAGAGTGTTGCGGAAAGGCCAAGTGCGCTGCCGATGGAGGTTGAATGTTTTTTGCCGACAAAGGTTAATCGACGAAGTCCTTACTGATGCTGATTGCCGATGAGGAGGCATTGTCGATTGCCGAAGAGGCCTTGCCGATCGCCGATGTGGGGGCATTGCCGATTACCAATAAGGAGACATTGTTGATTGTCGATGAAGGGTCATAGCCAACCGTCGATGAAGAGTGGTTGCTGATTGCCGATCGGGATTCATTGGTGAAAATAGTTACCAGTATAGGGTCGCCGATCGGGAAGTATTGCCGATGCCGATGGGTATGAGGTGCCGATGAGTACATCATGACTTAGCATTTGATGTCAGCAGAAGGTTACCGGTGGCCAAAGAAGGAAACCGCAGATTGAAGGGGTCTGCCGTTGGAAGGTTTCCATCGAAGAGAAGAGTAAGGAAACTGGTGTTTTGTACCAGTATTAATATTATAGTAGTTTGAGTCCGACTCTTGCATGAGTCGTTTATTTTCCTTTAAAATAGGTGTGTTGGTTTAGATCCGACTCCTGCGTGAGTCAGTTTCCTTAAAAATAGGAGTTTGTTTTAGGAAGGATATGAGTCATGTCCTTGTACAACTCTCCATGCGGGAGTATAAATATGTGCCCGAGGGTCATGAAAAAGATAATCAATCCAATCAAAAACAAACCAATTTTATCTTATTCTACTTTTTATCGCAATTTACCCTTTACTGCATTAGTTATAGTTTTAACGAGTTCTTCAAGCTTCGACGGGCTGCATCACCTTGATCACCGTCAAATCCTTGCAAGTTCCACGTGGGAGTACCTCTGAGCTTTGGCATTCTGGGCGCATTGCTGTTTGCCTCGTTCAGCTCTGCTCTAGTTACCCTTGATCAATCTGAGCTTTGACATCCGGGCGCATCGCTATTGTCTCGTTCAGTTTTGTTCTAGTTATCATCCTTGTCGATTGATTGGTCAAATCGACTGGCACGCCTCCGGAATACCGAGCTTTGGGTAATAGCCCGAGGTGTTCGCAAATACTGACGCTTTTTGTGTCAACACCTCTTTTGGCACGCCCAGTGGGACCAGATTATATAAATTATATATTTATCATGACTAATCCAAGGAGTGTCATTGAAGTCTCCACAGCAGATCTGACAAATCATCAGAAGCAGGCTATGGAGCAGGCTATGGAGGAGTATAAGCGGTCGTATCTTAAATCCTTCAGCCTAAACGGGATCGGCAAAACGGTGCAGAAGCAGGATCCGCCGTCGCCACGGCAGACTACTTTCTACGCCGATCCCGGTAAAGTACAAAATATGACTAATTATGCATTTAATAATGTATTAGTTAGCCAGTCCAATGTGTTGTCCGATGCTATGTGCAATGCTGTCAAGCAAGCTTTCAAGGGATAGGCACCATGTTATGTTGGTCCAGAGTATCGTCAGCTCGGATCGACATCTGCTGCGACTCCATCGGCGACCCCAGGGGTGTTCACACCAATTATGAGCCAATCTGCCGGTGAGATCGTGCCACCAAGATTAAGCCCAACAAGCACTACTCAAGTGAACACAAATTTGGTGGCTTCAACAATATCTGGACCCGTGATCCAGAATCAGCCAACTTCAGCTAACTGCTGGGGATACGGTAGGTCTCCAAGTTTATCTGCTGATTCTAGATTGGTCCAAGATAACCATGCAGGGTGGAAGGTTCCCATGGCATCGGCAACATCTGTACAACCGATGGCTCCAGTGATGCATTATGCTACATCTTCTCCAGCGGTGCAGTTGCCGACAGGGAATCTGCAGACGGCAATACCCAGAGTACCGTACGCCCAATCACCAGCAAATCACTTGCCGATAAAACAAGGCCCAGCAGTTGCATGTCAACCCATGGCGGCAATGGTTCTTCAAACTGGAACACCCGCTAACCAAGGTAGCTATGCTGTTAGTTATCTGGTGCCGCAAGAACAGGTGTCGGCTGGTTATCAACCATCGACAACTTCTTGGCCGATGCAACAAGGCGTGTCGATTTTCAATCAATCCGTATCGGCAATGACTGCTCAAGTCGTGACGCCCGCGAGTCAAAGTGATCATCCAAGGGCACAACGAGAACAAACATTAGCCGGTTATTAGCTATCAGCAAACGTTTGGCCGATGCGACAAGACGTGCCAATCGTTAATCCGCCTATGTCAGCAGATTCTTGGCCGATGCAACAAGGTACGTCGAGTGTCAGTCAGCCTGCATCGGCCGTAGCTGCTCAACCTACGGTGGCTACCAATCAAAGCTATCGTCCCAGGATACAGGAGTTGCAAGAGCTAGCTGGTTCTCAGCCATCAGCAAATTCTTGGCCGATGCGACGAGGCATACCGATTGATAATCAGCCTGCATTGGCTATGGCTGCTCGATCTATAGTACCTGCAAATCAAAGCGATCATCTAAGGGTACAACAAGAACAAGCATCAGCCGGTTATCAGCTATCGGCAAATGCTTGGCCGATGCAACAAGGCGGGTCCATGGTTAATCAGCCTATATCGGCAAATTCTTGGTCGATTCAACAAGGCATGTCGAGTGTCGATCAGCCTGCATCGGCCATAGCTGCTCAGCCTGTGGTACCTACAAATCAAAGCTCTCATCCAAAGGTACACGGGTTGCAAGAATCGGCTAGTTATCAGCCATTGGTAAGTCAGATGCCGATGACACCTAATGTAGGTTAGATCGGTCAATTGCCGATTCAGCAACAATATGTGCACCCTGCACACCGAGTGACAAAAACTCTGCAATATCGTCCGGCAAATCTTCAGAGTGAAGCATCGCAATACTCGCAAGTGCACCATGGGACATTGGTACAACAACCGATAAATGTAATGCCACAACACAAACCCGTAACTATGCAAAGTGGCCCATCGGCAACGCAGCCGATGCATGGTGTTCTAATGACTGGTACTGTGTATGCTCCAAACACTTCGAGTACTTCGACGTCGAGACCTGAGGGGATTGGTACTGTAGACGTGTCGGTTGCTTCAGCTTGTTCACCACGAAGTTATGAAGAGGTGCATCAACCTGCTCCACTGGTTAATGAATCTGCGCATCGGCAGAGTCGAGATACAGGGGTGCTTTTGACCAAGAAAGTGGAAGTGTCAGACTCGAGCGAAGAGCCGAGTATCGACGTTGCTGAATTGGAAAGTTTCGCTTTTGACATCACCGAGGCCGATCAGGATGTCAAGTCATTTGAGTCCAAGAAGACTTGGAGCGCAAAAGTGCTCTTTGTTGGACAAGGGGACTCCGAGTCGGATGAAGAGATGAACATCGGCACTTCTGAATGGGTGAAAGATGAGGAGCCGGTACCTTGTGCACTCGACCAGAAAAGGGCTGGGAAGCTCACCTTCGATGTCACAAAGGCCGATGGGATATTTGACCTACTGCTTCAGGAAGGGCGAATTAAGCTAGCCCTTAATCAAGTAATTCCATCGGCCGAGGAACTCAAGAAGACCAGGTACTGCAAGTGGCACAATACGACTTCTCACAGTACCGACGACTGCAAAGTGTTCAGGCGGCAATTGCAGTCAGAAATTGACTCTGGACGAATCCAATTTGAAAATCCTAAAGTCCAGAAACCGATGGAAATTGACCAGCGCCTGTTTCCAAATAATATGGTGGAAATTAGTGGAAAGACTAGGGTGCTGACATCGGGCACTGCTAAAAAAAGTGCATCGGTAGATCTTGATCATCAAGTGGCTGAGCGCGACGTCGAAAAGTTTGCCGATGACAGGAAAAGCAAGAGAATTGCCGATAAAGGTGGCTGTGTCGGCAGGGCTCCTGGTATGGTAATCACGCACAAGCTACCAAGGCGGGACTATCGGCAATCACGAGATGAGCGATATCGGCAGGAAGAAGAAGAACATCGGGAGTAGCTTCGTCGGAAAAATCATTGGAGGTGTCCCTTCTTCGTTCACTGTTGGGAAGAAGGCATTAAGCTACCTACTGCCGATGACTGTCCTGAATGCAACAGGTATCACACTGCCGATCAGTCAGGTAAGAAACCTTATTTTGATGATCGGGCATCCAGGTACACCAAACCGCTCAGAGAGAAGAGATCGGTACATGACCGGCTGGGGGGCAAGCTTAGTGCCCATAGCAGGCTTGGCGGGCAAGTTGATCAAGAAGAGAACAAGGAGCAGGCCAAGACAAGAACACCCGATGAGGAAGTGTTCTCCCGAGATTCAAACATCGGGGAAGGGACCGATGTAAATAATGAGAGACGGCACCAACCCATCTGGAAAACCAAACTCCCTCAGTGGTGCCCTAAGGGTCTAACAAAGACCCAGAAAAGAAGAATTCAGCGTGAGCGCCGAAATGAGTTATATGACACTGAAATTCCTTCAAGGGAAAAGTAGTGGAGGCCAAAGCGCGAAGATGGAGGTCCATCGGCAGATGTCGATATGTTGTCGATGGTATAATCAGAGTCGATGATCTTGGATGTCTCAACTGGGGGGAAGCACTCGGCAAACTTTGGCGATTCCAGTTATTATACTTGGGGGCATCGGTCGGTGATTTGCGCCATACTGCCGATGAATTTGTTAACTGCCAGAGGAAGACAGTTGTGAGGATGATTCTATCGTGCTTACGTGCAATAATTAAGTATATGGTGCAGGTATTTTAGAGGAGGTTGCTCTTTGTGCTCTTTGGTGGGTCTATCGGCATTGTCCTAATTTTGTTCCGATGGAAGTATGAAACCTCGTTGCCGGTCATTGTTATAATCAGGCTGAATACCAGGGTTTGCTAAGTTGGGATTACTCAAGGAAAGTTTTAGCCGATTCGGTGAGTCATGGCATCGGTAATGGTTGCCGATAACTAGGTGAAAGCGTTTGCCGATGGTACTCTAGTATGAGAGTTGATGTTACCGATTGGGACTATGTTCTGAGGGTTGGAAGTTGGTTTCCTAATCAGGGAGGTCTTTATCAGGTAAGACAGTCTGCTCCCAGCAATGCTTACATTATAGAAACTCTCGAAGGAGTCGACGTATAGCGTGCTCGTTCGAATGCCGATGAAAGGGAAGTCATAATACATCGGTAAAAGCGTATTGACATTATATCACAGAGCAAGATCAAGTATCAATATTACATTTGCCGATATGACAGAATTTAACAAGTTACAACAGGGAGTGGATGACTGATATCGCACGCAGGCGAATTTGTTCTATCTCCTCTATCTCCCTAGCATCCTCATCAGCGGATCCTTCAACCAACTTGATCTTTTTCTTTAGAGCAATGGCTTGTCGGGCATTGCTGTCCCTCTCTTGTCGCAGAGCTATAATGGTGTCAGGAAGTTGGGCTCTCTTCTGGGCAACTGCATCTAAGGACTCTTCAATCTTTCTCAACTCAGCTTGTAGCTCTTCCTTTCTTGCCGATAATTGGATGAATGCCTGCTCAAGCTCAGTGCCGGAAGCCTCCACTTGGCCGATGTTCTTGTGCTTATCGTCGGCAATTTGCTTAGACTTGAGCATTTCTTCTGTGAGTTTGGATTGGGCATTCCTGTTGGCAATACAACTTGAGGCCCGTTGGTACTGCAATTGGCGACTTTCAAGGAAGGCTGCTTGGATGAGGATCTCTTCTGCATCGGCAGGTAGCTGGCCTTGGATATCTTTGAAGATTGCCCTTGCTGCAGTCGAGTCCTGGACAAGCTGGGATGTATCTGTCTGTAGCTGAGAGAGTAATGCCTCAAGCTTGGATTTCACTTCTGCCGATAGAGCTGGAGCAGAACTTTGCTCGTCTTCGTCCTCATCGGCAATATTTATGGCAAAAGAGAACAGACTGTCTGCTCCAGCGGGGACTTGGTGTTCATCCTTGTCCTGAGGGTTGATGCCGAAGGAGAATAGGCTGTCTGGGGAGTCCTGGGCCTGAAAATGAAGAAGTTAAAATATGTCGATCATGAAGCTATACTATGAATTTTTAAGTGATTAACTTACCATCTTGAAGTGAATCTCTTGCCTAGGGCTCGGCATGGTGGATGGTCAGGTTTCATCCTGAAGAGTGGCGGCGGCTGCCGGTAAAGGAACTCCCATCGGGGAAGCACTTGGCGCTGTCGGTGCTGGTGGCGTTGTTGTTGGCGTCGCTTCCGATGTAGAGCCTGGTTCTCGTGGCGGCGACGCCGTTCTCTCGTCAGGAGCTTCGGCTGACGGTGCCGATGCCGATACCGCCTCCGCTACCATTGCGGGTGTTGCCTCATCAGGGACTTCGGCTGACGGTGCCGATGCCGATGCCTCTGCTACCATTGTGGGTGTTGCCTCATCGGGAACTTCGGCTGACGGTGCCAATGCCGATGCTACCTCCGCTGCCGTTGCGGGTGTTTCTTCATTGGGAGCTTCAGCTGACGGTGCCGATGTCGATGCCACCTCCGTTGGTGTGGCGGATGGAGCTGTCTCCTGACCGAGGACGTCGTCCATCGGCTGATCTGGGATAGGAGCCGATGGAGTTTCTGCCGATGACGCGCCGACAGTTGGTGGTGTGACTTGTGCCGATGACGAAGATGGGCTAGCCAGCCTCAAGCGCCTCTTCTTCCTTGGCGCGACACCAGGAGATCCAGCCCGTTTTGACAAGGACTGGGGGGCATCGGCAGCCGAACTTGGAGGTGCTTGTTTGCTTGGAGCAGTTGCCGATGACCTCATAGCCTCAAAGTATTCAATACAAGTTATATAAAATAAAATATTGCCGATGAGACTTTATGTAATCGGCGAGTGAGGATGAGTTTACTGCAAACACCGCATCAGGGCAGCAACAGCGGCCGATGTAGCCTTGGCTCTTGCCGGTGTCGGTGTAGGTACCTGTCGAGGAATGAAGGCGGCTAATGTGGGGGCCTTGTTGCCGATGAGTGATACGGGACTCATATTCAAAGCTTGAAGGGCTTGCCGCTCCTACTCATCGGAGGAATCGGGTCATCAACCTGTCAAACGCAAGAAGGTTAAATACCGATGCTGGAGGTAGAAGTAAGGAATGCATCGGAATGAAGACTTACTGCGTCGTCGAGGATGATGTGATCGACATCGATCATGTGCCGATAGTAGTGCAACGACTTGGCAAACAGTTGACACCTCCATTCTTGCCACCAAGACTTGTACTCGTTTGTAATAAAGGAGGTTGGTGACCAGGAGGACAGGTCAAGGTCTAATACATCGGCATCGGGAGGAAGGTTGACAACCTTGTCCCAGTCCAAAGCACTGGAGAATGTCTGCCTAGGTTTCACTACCTTGGAATAACAGAGCTTGATCGGCAGTTGACCAAATGCTAGCTGTCTTGCCGCTACCGATGGGTAGTAGAACTCAAATGATGGCGGGGAATTCTTTCCCGATCCGAAGATGTTCACTGGAATAGCTCGGGGAGTGATGCTAGCCTTCATAATTATCTGGTTCTCAGGCACATTTCCATCAGTAAGGTTAAATAATAGTGGGAATTGGTTGTCTTCATCGGCATATGGCCACTAGAGCCGTTCTGTGACAGGAATTCCATTGTAAAACTTCTGAAAAAATAGACCGAATTGCTCCACATCGGCATCGGTCCCCGGCAGCACTATAATGGCCTCTCCAAAGTTGAGTGGAGGGCGAGTTGTCGATTCATCCTCCCCACACTGATGGTCTTCTGGTATGTCTCTCGGAAAACGTTGAGCGAACAAGTCAAGCTGAAGCGCTTTCTGCATCTGTGCGTTCAGCCACATATTGATGAACCACCAGGGGCCTCCAAGGTTGCCGATGTGTTCACCTAGCAGTAACTTCTGGAATACTTGATGGAGAAGGCGATACACCGATCCTAGAAGATATCTGCCTAGGGGGAGTCTTGTCCCATCGGCAAGCAACTCAGCTGCTGGGAGATACATGGTAGTGGGGCCAACTGCCCTACCACAGAAAATAAACTTGTCCAGCCACATGTTCAGGAAGGTGGCATGTTCCCTCTGGTTTACCGATCCTGTTTTCTGGTATTCCTGAATGTAACCCATCCAACCACCGATATTCCGAGTATTTACTCTGTGCTCGGCTTTCCTATTGAATAAGGTGAAAGTATCGGCGGAAGAGACGTCTATGCCGGTCAACATGTGGACATCGGCAAGAGTGGGGGTGGCTGGTCCATGTCGGAATAAGAAAGCATTCATAGTGTCCGACCAGAAATAAGAGGCAGCTACTAACATGTTCTCGTTCTTCTCCATATCGGCAATGGAGAGCCTGATACATTGATCCAAGCTGCGCTCTTGCCAGTAAACTTGCTGCGCCCTGGCAACCCTAAGATACCAGTTCTTCCACCCCTTGGTGGGCTTAGGCCATGAGCGGAAGGCATCCTTCCACAACCCTAGACTGAAGCATTCAGATCTGAATGGGATCCGATTGGTTTCCGCATTGATTAAGAAGCTGGGATCAGGATTGCCCATGGGGCCTAGGCAACTGAAGGTGGAACCGGTAAGCGAGATCACTACCTTGTTATACAGTTCCTAGGGTTCAAAGGAAAGAAGGGGACAAATCAGAAAAAGAATGGGAATAAATCCAGATTTGTGCGAGGAAAAGTACCAGCAGGGGGTTGGATTAGGCGGAAAATGAGTCTTACCTTAGGGATGTCAACTTGGATTGTCATTGGAGTCGGAGGAGTGCTTGCAATTCGTCCTTGGATTGCGGAGAAGGACTGTTGCTCGAGCTCGTGTTCTTCGGAGGCGCCGGAGGTTGAAGATGAAGGCAGGGAAGGTGAAAGTGAAAATGAGCTCGGGTAAAAAGGCGGTGTGGATCCCGGTAACTTTTATAAGCTTACTCAGGGGCATTTTGGGGTTCTGTTTCACACTGTGTAGGAATGTGGAGAGGTCCGCGATAGATACACGCGGTGATCGAGGTGGTCTGCAACTGTTTGTGCTACAATCGAGGGATTTTATTATTCAATTGCAGTTCTACACGTGGGGATCAAGGAAACCGTGCGTCTATCTCGGAGGTAACGGCTACAGCAACGGCTACAGCAGCGGCTACAGTGGAGAGAATTTCGGCACGTAAAGTATTATACGTCCCGAAACTGGGGGCATGTGTTGACACCGTTTTTCAACGTGTCAAATGAGCTAAGGCTTGGCTGGCCAGCGGCCGTTCTCCATCGGCATCGGGAAATCTTGAGCCGGTATTGCCGATGAGAGTGTTGCGGAAAGGCCAAGTGCGCTGCCGATGGAGGTTGAATTTTTTTGCCGACAAAGGTTAATCGGCGAAGTCCTTACTGATGTTGATTGCCGATGAGGAGGCATTGTCGATTGCCGAAGAGACCTTGCCGATCGCCAATGAGGGGGCATTGCCGATTACCGATAAGGAGACATTGTTGATTGCCGATGAAGGGTCATAGCCAACCATCGATGAAGAGTGGTTGCTGATTGCCGATTGGGATTGATTGGTGAAAATAGTTACCAGTACAGGGTCGCCGATCGGGAAGTATTGCCGATGCCGATGGGTATGAGGTGCCGATGAGTACATCATGACTTAGCATTTGATGTCAGCAGAAGGTTACCGGTGGCCAAAGAAGGAAGGCGCGGATTGAAGGGGTCTGCCGATGGAAGGTTTCCATCGAAGAGAAGTAAGGAAACTGGTGTTTTGTACCAGTATTATTATTATAGTAGTTTGAGTCCGACTCTTGCATGAGTCGTTTATTTTCCTTTAAAATAGGTGTGTTGGTTTAGATCCGACTCCTGCGTGAGTCAGTTTCCTTAAAAATAGGAGTTTGTTTTAGGAAGGATATGAGTCATGTCCTTGTACAACTCTCCTTGCGGGAGTATAAATATGTGCCCGAGGGTCATGAAAAGATAATCAATCCAATAAAAAACAAACCAATTTTATCTTATTCTACTTTTTATCGCAATTTACCCTTTACTGCATTAGTTATAGTTTTAACGAGTTCTTCAAGCTTCGACGGGCTGCATCACCTTGATCTCCATCAAATCCTTGCAAGTTCCGCGTGGGAGTACCTCTGAGCTTTGGCATTCCGGGCGCATCGCTGTTTGCCTCGTTCAGCTCTGCTCTAGTTACCCTTGATCAATCTGAGCTTTGACATCCGAGCGCATCGCTGTTGTCTCGTTCAATTTTGTTCTAGTTATCATCCTTGTCGATTGATTGGTCAAATCGACTGGCACGCCTCCGGAATACCGTGCTTTGGGTAATAGCCCGAGGTGTTCGCAAATCCTAACGCTTTTTGTGTCAACACCAATCAACACAAAATGTTATGCACCAGCATGAATGCAACAATCATGTTCCTACTTGCGATAATTTTATTTTACGAAATCTTTAATTAATTTCCCTAGGTTATAAAATGACCACACAAATGCATTTAATTTGCTTTTATTCTATTTTGGAAAATGCAAAATTTAGGGTGTTACAAATCTACCCCCCTTAAAGGAATCTCGTCCCGAGATTCAGCTAGTACTCACTCAAACAACTGCGGGTATGTCCTTTTCAGATCCTCTTCTCTTTCCCAAGTTGCCTCATCCACTGAATACCGATTCCACTGAACTTTGCACATACGAATGACTCGGCTCCGTGTGACTCTCTCTACAGTTTCCAAGATCCTTATCGGGTATTCCTCATAGGTGAGATCCTCCTTAACTGCCAACTCTTCCAACGGTATCTGCTCTTCTGGCACACGCAAACACTTTTTCAACTGTGACACATGAAAAACATCGTGTTCCCCTGCTAAACTCTCAGGTAACTCCAGCTGATAAGCCACTTCACCACGTCGTTATACTATCTTGAAGGGACCGACATATCTGGGTGCTAACTTACCCTTCATATTGAACCTCTTTACACTTCTCATAGGTGACACCTTTAGATAGACATAGTCACCTACTTTGAAAGCCAAATCTCTTCTGCGGGTGTCAGGATAACTCTTCTGTTGAGACTGTGCAACTTTCAAATTTTCCCGTATAGTCCATACCTGTTCCTCTGTGCTTTTCAGCACATCTGGCCCAAACACTTGACTTTCTCCTGTCTGATTCCAGAACAAAGGGGTTCCGCACTTTCTTCCATATAAAGCCTCAAACGGTGCCATCTTCAGGCTGTTCTTGTAACTGTTGTTGTACGAGAACTCAACATACGACAAACTCTTATCCCAACTAGTTCCATTCTGTAATGCACAAGCTCTCAACATATCCTCCAATATCTGGTTGGTTCTTTCTGTCTGACCATTTGTCTGCGGGTGATAGGCTGTACTGAAGTTCAGCTTGGTTCCAAGGGACCTATGAATCATCTGCCAGAAGTGTGACGTGAACTGAGTACCCCTATCTGACACAATCTTTTTAGGAACACCATGCATACACACTATCTTTTCCATGTACAACTCTGCTAACTTGGCTCCGGTGTAGGTGGTCCTGACTGGCAAGAAGTGAGCAACTTTTGTCAACCGATCCACAATTACCCATATCGAATCATAACCACTTTGAGTGCGAGGCAAACCCACTATAAAGTCCATACCAACTTCTTCTCATTTCCACTCTGGAATTTTCATCAGTTGTAACAATCCTGCCAGTCTCTGGTGTTCTGCCTTAACTCTCTGACATGTATCACACACTGCCACATACTCTGCAACATCCCTTTTTAGTCCATACCACCAATACTTCTCCTTCAAATCCAGGTACATCTTAGTACTTCCCGGGTGTATAGAGTAAGCTGAGTCATGAGCCTCTCGCAGAATTGTCTCACGGATCTCCTTTACTCTAGGTACACATAACCTCTTACCAAACCAAAGGGTACCATTGTCATCCAAACTGAAACCTGGTGCCTTACCAATCACAAAATTCTCGGCAATCTCTTTCAGTTTTTCATCTTCCAACTGACCCTTGCGTATCTCCTGTTCCAAGGTAGGTTCCAAAACTAATTCCATAGAGTTAACAACAAAACCCAAGTTGAGATGCGCTAACCGAGCACACAACTCTTTAGACTGTATCTCTAGGTGTACTTCATTAGCATAAATTTTTCTACTGAGAGCGTCTGCTACAACATTCGCCTTTCCAGGGTGATAATGTACCTCCAAGTCATAATCCTTGATCAATTCCAACCAACGGCGTTGCCTTAAGTTTAGATCTGACTGGGTGAATATGTACTTCAGACTCTTGTGATCCGTGTCAATATCACTCTTGTGACCAACCAAGTAGTGTCTCCAGATTTTCAGTGCATGTACCACAGCTGCTAACTCCAAGTCATCTGTAGGATAATTCAACTCGTGCTTCCTTAACTGCCTTGATGCATAAGCAACAACTCTGCCTTCTTGCATAAGCACACAACCAAGACCCAAGCGAGATGCATCACAATATATGGAGAAGCTCTTGTTCAGGTCTAGCAAAATCAACACTGACGCTGTGGTCAACCGCTTCTTCAATTCTTCGAAGTTAGCCTGACACTTCTCGGACCATACAAACTTAGCATTCTTCTCTAACAAAGCAGTCATTGGTTTAGCAAGCTTGGAGAAACCTTCAATGAACCTCCTATAGTGACCAGCCAGTCCAAGGAAACTATGAATCTCAGTCACACTGGTAGGTGGATTCCAATTCAACACATCTGTCACCTTACTCGGATCCATTGCTATTCCACCATTGGATATAACATGTCCTAGGAAAGACACTTCCTTCAACCAAAACTCACACTTGCTCCTTTTAGCATACAACTGATGTTCTCTGAGCTTCTGCAATACCAACCTGAGATGTTCTGCATGTTCTTCCTCATTCTTGGAGTAGACCAAAATGTCATCAATGAACACTACCACAAACTTGTCCAGAAACTCCATGAACACCTTATTCATCAAGTACATAAAGTAGGCAGGTGCATTGGTTAACCCAAACGACATCATAGTGTACTCATATAACCCATATCTTGTAGTAAATGCAGTCTTAGGTATGTCAGAGGCACGGATCTTCAAAAGGTGATATCCTGATCGAAGATCGATCTTAGAGAACACACAAGCTCCTTTCAACTGATCAAACAAGTCATCAATCCTTGGTAGAGGGTACTTATTCTTGATAGTTACCTCATTGAGTGAACGGGTAATCCACACACATCCGTTGTGTACCATCTTTCTTGCCAACAAAGATCACCGGAGCTCCCCAAGGTGAAGAGCTAGGACGTATGAAACCCTTTTCTTGTAACTCCTGCAACTGTTTCTTAAGTTCTTCTAACTCATTAACCCCCATCCTATATGGACGCTTAGCAATAGGTGCAGTACCAGGCAAAAGCTCAATAAGAAATTCAATGTCGCGGTCGGGTGGCATACCTGGCAAGTCATCGGGGAAAACATCCGGGAACTCATCAACAACTGATTCATATTCACGACCATCATCATTCAGTTGATTCACAGTAGCTGTCGGCGGAGCTTTCAAAACCACTTCCACACTGATTCTATCCCCTTTAGGTGAAGTTAAGACAACAACCTTCTTATAGCACTGAATATCTGCCTTGTACTTCATCATCCAGTCCATTCCCAAAATGAGATCAATACCAGCTGTCCTTAGCATGATAGGTTCAACCTCAAAGGCTACCCCCCTTAGAAGCACACTAACTGAAGGACTATATTGATTTACAGTCAAAATACCTCCCGGTGAACTTACTGTTATGGGGGTTTTCATGAAGCGCAACAAAAGATCATGCATTCTAACAAAAACGGCAGAAATGAAAGAATGCGAAGCTCCAGAATCAAAAAGTACAGTAGCGGGGATAGAGTTGATGCTGAACGTACCCATCATAACCTCAGGAGTCTCCTGTGCCGTATCTGCCGACACGTGGTTCACCCTTCCAGTGTTGGGTGGTGGCTGGTGCCTTGCCCTCTGCTGGTTGCTCTGGTTCTAAGGCGTCTGCGGGTTCTGCTTGTCGGGACAATTGTATGACATGTGTCCCTCCTTGTTGCAACGGAAACACCTGTTGGGAGTGTTGGGAGCACTGTTCTTCATTGGAGTAGCGTTGGTGTTCCCCTGATGTGGCGCCTGTGGCACAATCTGCTGCTGGTTCTGGGCACGCTGTGGGAACTGATTACGCTGCGGAAACTGACCATGGTTCCACTGATTGCTCGGACCCTGGTGCCTTTGCTGGAAGTTCTGTGAGGGTTGGAACGCTGGCGGGTGTTGCTTCCTGAAGCTGATCCCTGAAGCCTCCTCTTCTTGGCTTCCATCTCCTTGCGCTTGTTATCAATAACAATAGCGCGATTCATGAGGGCTTGAAAGTTGGCGTAGAGATTGCACATGAGTTGCAACTGCAAGCCATCATAGAGACCCTTCAGAAAGCGGCGCTGCTTGTCAGCGTCGTTGGCAACCTCATGAGGAGCATACCGAGACAACTGTGCGAACTTGTCTCGATACTCCGCCACTATCATGGATCCTTGTCGCAGAGCTCTGAATTCCTCCTGCTTGAGCTCCACGATGCCTTCAGGAATATGATAGGACCTGAAGCTATCCGTGAATTCCTGCCAAGATACCTCTGGTGCATTGTTGGGACGTCCATACATGTATGAGTCCCACCAATCCTGAGCAGCATCCTGCAGTTGGCCAGATGCGTAGAGCACCTTCTCACGCTCATTGCATTGAGCGATGTTTAGCTGCTTCTCCACAACTCTCAACCAGTCGTTCGCCTCCAGTGGTTCAGATGCGTGGGTGAACACCGGAGGACGACCCTTCATGAATTCTCCACGCTTGTCCCGTGGCTGGACAGGTGGTGGTGGAGGTGGTGGTGGTACAGGTGGATTCTGGAGGTGTTGCATCATGGTCTGCATCAGCTGGGTTTGCACTATCATGAATTGTTCCATGGTCGGTGGGTACTGGTGGTGGTGGCGGTGGTGGTACTGGTGGTACTGGTGGTGCACCCCTACCACGGCCTCTTCCTCTACCACCTCGTGCAGCCATCTGCCATCCAAAACATATAGTATGACCTTTAGATTAATTGTTCATTGAAACACATGACTGAGCATAACTTTTCTGAAACCTGAACCTTACAAGTGGTACTGAAAAACAATCATATCTCACGTTCCAAAAGTTGAACAAATGTGAAACTTACATGGTTGGAAATATTATGGAATTTCCTACAACTTTCATAATTCTCACTTTTTCAGATTCAGTTGCGAAATTAGGTGTAAAGAGCAAGTTAACAAAACTGTTTCTGAGTTCCAGACTGCGCAGAAACCTCAACTTGTAACTGTCATATCTCCCAAACCAGAATAGGTATGAACGTAATTCAAGATGCATTGGAAAGGTACTGAAGTCTGGTTGTTTCCATATAAATTTCATGATCATTGTACAAAACATCTTTGAGATACAACCGAAAGATTACTGACTGCTCCAGAAAAACAGCAAGATAGGAAACAGGATAACCCACCCGCTAGCACTTTTATTTATATCAAACCTATATGTCTTTAACTAAGGAACTTGTGGACAGGCCCACAATGTTCCAGCACTAATTACAAAACTCCAAATCACTCATAATCATAATAACAACCATATAATGAAACCAAGTTCACAACACACGACAAGACTCGACTCAACCCTCGCTGCTAGCGTTTTATTACATCAAGGTGGTACTCATCCTATGGAAGGAAAACTGGGGGAAGCTTCTGATGGAACTTGGGCATCTTCTGGCGTCCTCTGAGCTCGTCATTCTCTGCACGGGCTTCCTTGAGTAGCTTGCGCTGGCCACCAAGCTCATCAGTCAGCACCTCGACCTGCTGCATCAGCTCATGAGCAAAGTCGATCATCACCATGGTGACATCGTCATAACCATCCTTCGCCTCAAACATGGACCATCCCTCACGGGTCTCAAAGGGAAGGTGCCGGTACTTGTCCTCCATCATGCAGTTATGACAATAAGCACGGAGATCAAAGAAGGCCATGCGAGCTGCATCCTCCATACACTCCATCATGTTGGCACGGCTGATCTTAGGCTCATAGACGGCCTCCACTTGCCACGACTGTGTGGCGTCCTTCCAGATGCAGACGTAGAGGGTACACTTCCAGAAGGAGGGGTCCTGGAAGTGCTTGTTCTCATAGCACATGTACTTCACCTCGGTCTTCCAGTCGGAGTAGTGGTTCTCCAAAGTCCACTTCAACAAGCCATGGTAGTAGTCCTCATCGTCTCCCTCCTTGAAGTGAAAATGTTTGGTCCATCCCAAGCGTTCTTCACCAGCTTTGGAACCACTAGACGGGGTCTTGGAGCGGTTGTTCTTATCAGAGGGAGTCTTGGAACGGCTGTTCTCAGAGCTCTCTTCTTGGGGTTCTTCTTCTTCATCCTCGCGGGGCTCCATTGGCACGAACTTTGGTGGGAGACGAGTGGACTTGCGAGTAGTTTGCTTGTTGCGGGCCATCTATAGAAAAGCAAAGATGAGAACTAAGTTAGAATCAAGATAATATAATTTTGAGATGAGTAATAGTTTTAACAAATAATAACAAGGTATAAAAGCATGAAAAGAGCATTCCTAAGAACCAATTCTATCTAGGTTTGCGTCCTACAGTCAACACGGCTTTGATACCAATCTGTCACACCCAGTTTTAAAGACAAAACGGGATGCAATAATCTTATGTGTGCCCAGAGATCAGTCACACACATAAGCCGACAAATTATCAAAATTGTATCATCACAAGTGTTTATTACATAGCGAACAAGTATTTAAATAATGTCTATTACAAAACAGCGGAAATATAAGATAACTCTCGCGAAGCTCCATTGCACAAGGACGTCAACTGGTTGACCCCAAACCTAGTAGTCCTCTGGATACTCCTCATAACTCTGATAATCTGGTACCCATCCGGGATTTTTATCCAAATATTGAAAAGAAAGAAAACAAGCGTAAGTACTTTCGTACTCAACAAGTATATATGGGGTTCATGAGGCTCAAAAGTATGACACTGGTTTACTGCGGTAGGCATTTTAATTTGTAACAAAACTTTATAAGTGGTAGATCAAAGTTATGCTTAAGTCCCCAAATTAAATTGCATGATCAGGTAAGCAAATGAACTAGTAACATAATTCCAGGATAAAGTGATTCATAAAGATAACCAACAATTAACCAAAGGTTCTGTGAGTTTTCCGGGCCGCTCGTGTCCGTGAGCACGGCTGATATACCAGTTGTTAACACTCTGCAGAGTTTGTACACTTTACCCATAAGTCGTGTTTGCCCAAATGCCCGGGATCATGACTCCCTTAACACTACCGAGGTGAGTGGGCAGGGAACACTATGAAGTCTTTCAAAGGGGTTCGCTGACATACCACAGACAGTACGATCCATGGGCAAGGGGTATATAGGAGCCCCAAGATGGTACACACGCAGCTGTCCCCACTCCAGCCGCTACCGCAACCGCTCGTCAATGGCAACTTTCGTGAACTGCCGCATGCGAGAGAGTGACCCTAATACTGAACTAAAGCCAGAGCCATATAGCCCTCATGGTTGTACTGTATGTCCCAGCTTTTGCTGACAGATAGGGTCCTAAGTCCATGTTGCTAAAAAGTCAAGTTTTACTCTATCATCTCATGTAGTCATTAATCAAGATTAAAGGATCATGCTTATTAAAGAGGAGCACTAGCAATAACTACCCATATGCAATGGTAACCCATAGGATTTCAAGGATCAAGGTAATCAAATCTAGGTAAACCCTATGGTGACAATATTAGACACATGCATATGATTTTATTTAGAACATCATGAATAGGACATCAAGGAAGATCCCATATAATACTTGCCTTGCTCAAAGGGCTCCTGCTGCTGCTCCTGCTCAAAGCAAAACTCTTGGTCACCCACGTACTGCTCACTGTCTGTACTCGATCACCACATCACATGCAATCACGTAGAGGCATAACATGCAAACAACAAAGGCTATAGATTAGAACAGTACACCAAACATAATAAAACAAAAGGAAAAGTTTATAAAACAAATCTACGTACCATTACGATCACATAGACGTTTGAATCATGAAAAACGGAGCTATAACGAAGAAGATATGATTTAAACAGGATTTTGAAAAGAGCAAGATTAAAGCATTAAAAAATTAATTTTCTTTGATTTTCAAAAGTAATTAACATAGATGAAAACTATACTACTGGATAGAGCATAAAGTTACGGATCTAACGCAACTTGAACGGGTCGATTTGGATTTAAAACGAGTAATTTATAAGCATTTGAAATAGAGTGGCAAAAGTGTAAATAGAATTTTCCTTTTTATTTTTGAATTAAAACGGACAGAAAAGGAAATACGCTTTTCAAAAGAGATGACGGAGTCTCGGATTACGCCAAAGGACGGCGGGTTCAGACTTTAAAAAGAACAGGGGCCCTTTTGCAAATGTGTCGGCCGAAAGGGTATCTGGCTCTGAGGTTCGTCCGATTTGAAACGGACGGTTGCGATTAGAACAGAGGGGAGGGCGGTGGCGCCCGGCGGCTAGTGGCGAGGCAGGCAGCGGCGCCATGGCCGGACAGCGGTGGCGCAAGTCGATTTGGAGGCTCGGTGCACGAAACTCGACGCAACCGGGACGTCAAGAGAGAGGGGAGAATGGCGAACACGATGGTGGAGTTGGTTGAAGCGATTGCGCTCGGGAGCGGAGTGTCCACGCAGCGCAGCGGCTCTGTGCCGGCGGCGGTCGCGGACACGGGCTCTATGGGCGAGACAGTGGCAGTAGAGGGGTTTGGCGGGTTCGGGGGACTCCACTTACCACTCTGCGAAGCTCAGAGGCCGTCAGAACGGTGCGGAGAAGCTTGCTCACAGCGGAGCGGCGGCGGCAGCGCGGAACTCGGGCGCGTTGGTGGCGGGGTGGTTCTGGGTGCTCCGAGAGGGCGATGTGAGGACGGCAGGGTACAGAGCATGAGCTTTTATAGCTCGGAGGGGTGCCGCAAGGGAGGGAAGGGTGGATTCCACCGCGGATTTGCGCTCGGCCGCAAAGGAAGGGCGGCGGCGCAGAAAGGAAAGAGGAGGGGAAGAAGAAAGGAAAGGGTCAGGGGCGTTCGGTGCTTGGCTTGCTAGTCACGGTTCGGTGTCGATTATGGCAAGGGAGATTTCCTGCTCCGTATCGAGCTCGGCAGCGGAGGTTCCACCGGCGAGAGAAAGGAAGGGAGCGGGAGGGAGAAGAAAGGAAAGGAGGGGATGCATCTTACAAGCGGGACCGGTTCGTCAGCGGGGGAGAGAGAGCTGGGGTGCGGGAGCGCTTCTGCTGGGCCGGCCTGCTAGAATGGGCCGAGGCGCAGGGGAAGGAGGAAAAGGCCTACGGGCCAAAGTAGCATGGAGAGAGAGGAAGAGGGAAAAATTGTTTTTCCTTTTTATTTCTAGATTTTCTAAATCAATTTCCAAATGCACTTTTGAAACCCAATTTGAATTTTGTAAATTCCAATCAACACAAAATGTTATGCACCAGCATGAATGCAACAATCATTTTCCTACTTGCGATAATTTTATTTTACGAAATCTTTAATTAGTTTCCCTAGGTTATAAAATGACCACACAAATGCATTTAATTTGCTTTTATTCTATTTTGAAAAATGCAAAATTTATGGTGTTACACCAGACGTGTCCGGTGCACGATGTCCGATGTGATTCTAGAGAGCTCCCAGGAGCACCGGACGCATCTAGTGCTACCCCACTGGACGCTCGGAGCATCCCGTGTGGGAAACCCTAGACCACTGGACTCTGGCCCAAAAGGACGACTGTGTCCGGTGCTAGCGTCCTGTGTGACA
The DNA here is from genome assembly GCA_022036555.1 of Microstegium vimineum. Taxonomy (NCBI): domain Eukaryota; kingdom Viridiplantae; phylum Streptophyta; class Magnoliopsida; order Poales; family Poaceae; genus Microstegium; species Microstegium vimineum. The sequence continues at coordinate 16,348,835 of CM039138.1, read as the reverse complement.
TGCGCGTAGAACAGCATGCATCGGACGCGTCCAGTGCCTGCACGTGTAACAGAACTGTTTGGCGGTACTAATACATATTACATCCAGTTCGAATAAAACAACATTACATCAGAGTGAAGGGGTAATCATTACAATTCGAGTCTTAATGCAGTAGCAGAAGAAAATAGTTTTTCTTAGTGCCAGGTATTAGTCCATCCTCTAAAAGAAAGAGATAAGATACTACAGGTGACCATTGCCCATGGTTCTAGTTGTCGCCCATACCAGGGTAGTGACAGTTGATGCAGTATCCGAAGCGCATATCACCATATGCAACAACATGGGAACAAAGCCCTGAGTACGAGAATGTACTCAGCTAGACTTACCTGTCATAAACTAAAATAAAAGACACCAAGGAGTATGCAGGCTTTATCTAGGGTGCTGACTCAATACTTTTCCTAAAAGCATTATCTAGTACAAGTTCGTTCATTAATACCATTAGCCAGGTTTTATTAATAATTACCAATCACTATGTTAGCACCTATACTAAGCATACACTTGATTAAGCAAACAATGATAACCAGTCACCCTTCTGGTCCATCTAAATATCATCATAGTACCCGTTTTAGTTCATCAATTCATCCCACAATAGACATAGCTCAAGTCAAGTTCTCACTAACGGGGAGAGATCGCGATTCAAATCGATTTCCTATCCAGCTGGAGGGTTATTCCTCAAACAAACTGAGCTTCACCTACCACGGTTGCTATAGATCACTAGAAGCATATTTAGATGTCGCAGACCAAGTCACAACCGCCAAGTACCAGGGTTACACGACAGCTAGTGCCGCTTTGACTAGTTGGCCGACTAGCCGACCCTTGGACTTATTCTTTGTTACCACATCTCCCCCGATCCTTCCACAGTACAGCGCATCTGGGTCTCGGTCCTGCCCGAAATGTACACTAGCTTCACAGTCGGAATGAGTTATCTAACTAGCTAAATGTGAGTCTTTGTTCAACATGACAAGAGGGATGCCACACGATCGACCCTTAAGTGGACACATCCGAAGAATAGCAGCCCACGGCGCACAGCTCACATGGATATTTCCGCTCTCCTTCGTCCGGACAATTTATCAACCTTCCATGGTTGCCTCACAATTTCATGATAGACTTTCCATCCCCCTCGGTGTGTCACATCGGGTGGTACATGATAGGAGATCACTAACATTATAATAGTCTAAGAAGGGGTAAGCATATGACCTATTCTGTTTTACCATGTGATGATGACCCGTAGGGTTTGCTGTCCGATTTTTCGATGAGAAATGGTGGATAACTCGATTGGTGGATGGAGATGACGTTCACGTCTCGACTACAACCATACAAGGACGCTGCGCCTTAGCAACCGATACACCACCTCCGATGGTTGTCGTGATCTGCGGCACGACAACCAGCCACTAGGGCTCCCTTCCTGCAAGCAATTGAAGAACCAACAAGAACAAGATGAACAAGCACTTAATTGCACGATGAATATGAAGGTTTCAATCTAAGAACACAATATGGTGAGGTTCTGATGACAATCAGACGGACGGTTGATCCAACATGCGCGTTGAAAGGCGTTAGCAATGGCTAACTCAACAAAACAAAACATAATCTGTTTATGGCGGCTCTAAAGACTTATAAGGAGTTGGGAGGATGACCACAAGGGTGTTGGGGTCGTGCTGCAACCCTAGGACGCGTCTTTAATGGACCCAACTTGATACATGGGCCATCGGCCCAAAATAAGGTGACACAGCACCGGTGGGTAGAAAAGGTCTCGGTACAAAAATGACGACTCTAGACGTGTCTGATAAGATATAGCCATGGTTCTGGGTCCGTTGGAAAGTAGACTTGATAAGCTTCCAAAAACAAGTTGGCATCCCAAATTGAGTCTTTATGAAGTCGTGGCATCCATCAAAAGTTGGCGTTGTCCTGCAGTCCAAATCCAGTTAGCGCCCATCCTTTGCCCTGCTGATCCTCTCCATTGTTCATAAGAAAAACAAGAGTGCACATGTCTCCATTGTCTAAATATAATGTACAAGAGTTTGAGAATGAACTTACTTGATGGTTGATTTCATGGGCACGAGTGGTGTTGTAGATGGTGTTGGTGTGGTGTTGATGTCCTCATCCTCCTCCCCTTCTTGCATTTAAGTTATCCTTGACTCAAGCTCATCTTCCTCTCCCAAATATGGCTTCAAATCTGCAATGATAAATGTGGGACTAACCCCAAAAGCTACAGAAAGATCAAGCTTATATGCATTCTCATTAATTCATGTTAGCACTTTAAACAATCCATCATCTCTAGGCAACAATTTAGATTTTCTCAATTCAGGAAACCTATCCTTTCTCAAATGCAACCAAATCAAATCACCAGGTTCAAAAATCAATTTCTTTCTACCTTTATCTCCAGCAAGCTTATACTTAGCATCCATGCGCTCTATGTTTTCTTTAGTTGTTTCATGAAATTTTAACATAAACTCAACACGTTGCTTAACATCAAAATTCAATTTTTCAGAAGTTGGTAGAGACATTAAATCAATAGGAGCACGTGGTAACAAGTCATAAACAAGCTCAAATGGGCACATCTTGGTAGTAGAATGCAATAAATGATTATAAGAAAACTCAATATGAGGCAAACAATCTTCCCACATCTTAATATTCTTCTTCAAAACAACCCTTAACGTAGTAGACAAAGTTCGATTCACAACTTCAGTTTGACCATCAGTTTGGGGATGACATATAAAAGCTTAGTCCCCAATTCAACCCATAAAGTTCGCCAAAAATGGCTAAAAAATTTATCATCTCGATCAGAAACAATTGTATTTGGCACACCATGCAAACGAACAACTTCTCGAAAGAACAAATCAACAATTTGTGTAGCATCATCAGTTATAAAGTGTGCCATCTTAGAAAGTCTATCCACAACCACAAAAACACTATAAAGTCTCTTCCTAGTCCTTGGCAATCCCAAAACAAAATCCATAGAAATATCTTCCCAAGGTGCATTAGGAACAGGTAGAGGCATATACAAACTGTGCGGATTTAATCGTGACTTTGCCTTTTGACAAGTTGTGCAGCGAGCAACAAATCTCTCCACATCTCGCCCCATCTTTGGCCAAAAGAAATGACCAACAAGTATGTCCTCTGTCTTCTTTGCTCCAAAATGTCCCATCAAGCCACCTCCATGCGCTTCCTAAAGCAACAACAAACGAACGGAGCTAGCTGGAATGCATAACTTGTTAGCTCTAAACACAAAGCCATCATTTAGAATAAATTTATTTCATGCTTTTCCATCTTTACATTGTAGCAATACTTCTTTAAAATCATTATCATATACATATTGTTGTTTAATTGTTTCCAAACCAAAGATCTTATAGTCAAGTTGTGTTAATAAAGTATGCCTCCGAGACAAAGCATCTGCAATGATATTCTCTTTCCCTTTCTTGTTCTTAGTGACATAAGGAAAAGATTCAATAAATTCAACCAACTTAGCATGTCTATGGTTCAGTTTTCCTTGACTATGAATATGCTTTAATGATTCATGATCAGAATGAATAACAAATTCTTTGGGCGACAAATAATGTTTCCATGTTTCTAATGTCCGCACAAGAGCATACAATTCCTTATCATAAGTAGAATAATTAAGAACATGTCCACTTAGTTTCTCACTAAAATATGTGTTGACGCCAAAAATGGGGCTTCTGGCGTCAGCACTGCGTACGGCCTGCGGAGACCGTGTAGCAGTAAACCCCTTAAGCGGCTTAGGCCACTTCGATGATCGATTCCAGGAGTGCTAGTCAATTTGACCTGTAATTGACAAGGAGATGAAACGTCAAATTATAGAACCTGCCGGTTGTTGCCAGATAGTTCCATGAGTATGTGGCTCTCATATAGCCGATGAATATAGGAGACTGACTAAAGAGTCAACTCCGAACAGTGGAAAGCATTACGATGGTTTATAAACGGCTATCGCAAGATATTAAACCCAAGGTATATAATTTAGCCGATCATATGATGATAACAAGGTAAAGATGCGATACATGTAACATTATCATCATCAAACCATCAGATCTACCTAGCATACCAAATAAAGATTAATCATCAACAGAGATGTGTTCCCATGCAGCCATGATGACAATTAACCCAATAACCCGACCGATTTACTAGCATTGGGGTGTTTCCATGCAGCCATAAAAGTAAACAAGCCGAACCACATCTAGTACACTTAATAGATCCAATAGATTAAGATGCCAATGTACAAGTATCGTATGATTGAAACATAACCAGATCAGTTGTGTTAGCCGATATGGGATCCATGAGGCTTGAACAAGATCCATGCATTCAACCTTAGATAGATCTAAGTCTGCACAGACATAACCCAACATCTAATGGTAGTGGGGTCTGGTAAATGCAGCTGTGCCACATATGTTGAACTAGATGCGACCATGCTCAAACCAATCTAATAACCAAACACATGTCTTGAACCCGTAACATGTAACAACCACAACTTATGGATTAGCCAATATGATCTTAGATCTATCGCTCCTTTAAGTGTAATGATAGATGCATCGGAGGCAATAGATCTAGATGGAAAGTAATGCACAAGCCAATTGGTTAGATGAGATTGAGCAAGATATTGTAGCAATAGATTAAACAAAACATAACTGACAATATTGATAACTTAATGAATCTATTAGATCACAATTCTAATATAGCCGATAACTAGCTTGAAGCCATAATTCATGTGAGATTGAAGCAATGCAGCCCCATGAACAATAGATTCAAACCGATAACTAGCTCATACCGAGCTTTCAATAGTTACACAATACAACCGTACAAACGAGACATGAACCAAGGCTATACTTACAAGCAAACCGGAGGTCGATCTAGTCGATGCAGCCCAATCCGTCGAAGGTTCACCGAAATCTCCTCTACTCCTACTCCTAGGGGTGGCCGAAGGCCGGAAACTAAGACTAAGTTGTGTATTTGATTGATTGGATATCCTTCTCATTCCCTATGCATTGCTATTTATAGACCATAGCATGTACCCTAATCGATCGTCACGCAAGTCCTAATAATAAGGAAACAAACCCTAACTTGGGCCTCAATTTACTCCATCGCCGAGATTGCCGCGTACGTGTTATTGAAACCGGCTGAAAGATCTCTTCAAGATTCCTCATTTCCTTAGTCGATCTTTCGGGCTCGTCTTGGATGCCTCCTCCGAAGGCCTGGTAGGAGCCCATCAAACCGTATCTGGTCATACCAAAATACGGTGTTGACACATGCCCCTAATTTTGGGATAAACTTGTTTTATTCTAAACTTCCTCCAAAAATCCCAAGGATCACACCAATAGTCGGCTCGTCTTCCCAAAATATGTCTGCACTATTGGGAACCGAAATAGCCGACTCCTCCGCTTCTACCAATCCCACGCCACGACGCATCTTTAGATCGACTCTTCATCTTCACGGAGGATCTATATAATGCTAGGTACTCTCCCTTGGGCTTTGGTACTCATTTGCAACCAATACTGTAGCCCCCCAGAGTCATCAAGAAAACCCCAATGGCTGGAGGCAATAGCCGCGGAAAGCGCCCGACAAATGGTCTTCCAAAGGGTATCCCTATGCGTCAACGTTTTCTCCGGATGCGGTAGGTTTGATCAGCAATTTTTTTTCGAATGTCCTCCATTTGATGCTTTCCATTTTTCTAGCATGGACATCAACGGCAGTGTCCATCGTATTGACCTCACAATCGGCAACCCTCTTCCTCCTCCTGCGGGGGTTGGCTCTCCTGGAGCCCCGCTATGGAAGAGGAGCACCACCGCATATAGGAGATTAGTGGACTTCTTTCAGAGGCGACCGAAGAGGAGAACCACCTTAGATCGGCAGTCGAGGTGTAGCATGTAGCCTTGAACGCCGTCGAGGACGAACTTGTCGAGGCGAGAAATCGGCTATCTGCACCCGATAACACGGTGGCAAGTAAGACAACTCTTCCCTTGTTATCCATTCAAGATCTTTTCCGCCCCTCTGTCATTCTCACTCCTTCTTGGTCTCCATAGTGCTAATGGTGCAGTTGGAGGACTTCTGCCAGATTGCCACCATTCTCACTGACGCCGTCAATGCTAGGGGTGAGGCCTTGGGGCATCGTCTCCAGGACGTCCGACTGTTGACACCGTTTTTCAGCACATGTCAAATGAGCTAAGGCTTGACTGGTCAACGGCTGCTTTCCATCGGCATCGGGAAATCATGAGTCAATATTGCCGATGAGAGTGCTGCGGGAAGACCAAGTGCGCTGCCGATGGAGGCTGGGTGATCCTTGCCGACAAAAGTTAATCGGTGAAGTCTTGCTGATGTTGATTGCCGATGAGGGGACATTGCCGATTGCCGATTGCCGATGAAGGGTCATTGCCGACTACCGATGAAGAGTGATTGCCGATTGCCGAAAGAGACTGATTGGTGAAGACATTTACCAGTACAAGGTCGCCGATCGGGAAGCATTGCTGATGCCGATGGGCATGGAGTGCCAGTGAGTATATCATAACTTAGTGTTTGATGTCAGCAGAAGGCTACCAGTGGTCAAAGAAGGAAGACGCGGATTGAAGGGATCTGCCGATGGAAAGTTTCCATCGAAGAGAAGTATAAGGAAACTGGTGTTTTGTACCAGTGTTATTATAGTAGTTTGAGTCCGACTCTTGCATGAGTTGTTTATTTTCCTTTAAAATAGGCGTGTCTGTTTAGGAAAATAAATATGGTTATCCGACTCTTGCGCGAGCCCGTTTCCTTAAAATTAGGAGTTTGTTTTAGGAAGGGTACGTGTCGTATCTTTGTACAACTCTCCATGCGGGAGTATAAATACGTGCCTGAGGGCTACGGAAAGATAATCAATCCAATCAAAAAACAAATCAATTTTACTCTTATTCTACTTTTTATCGCAATTTCCCTTTTACTGCATTAGCTGTAGTTATCAACGAGTTCTTTCAAGCTTTGACGGGCTGCATCACCCTGATCTCCGTCAAATCCTTGCAAGTTCCGCGTGGGAGTACATCTGAGCTTTGGCATCCGGGCGCATCGCTGTTGCCTCGTTCAGCTCTGCTCTAGTTATCCTGATCAAGCCTCAATCCCAGTATTCGGGCGCATCGCTGTTGTCTTGATTGGATCTTGTTCTAGTTATCGTCCTTATCGATTAACTGGTCAAATCGACTGGCACGCCTCCGGATACCGAGCTTTGGGTAATAGCCCGAGGTGTTCGCAGATCCTGACGCTTTTTGTGTCAACACCTCTTTTGGCACGCTCGGTGGGACCTGATTATACAAATCTACACATCTATTATGGGTGATCACACCGACGTTAACCAGAGGAACGTCATTGAAGTTTCTGAGGCCGATCTGAAAGATGATCAGAAGCAGGCCATGGAGCGGGCTATGGAGGAATATAAGTAGTTATATCTCAAATCCTTCAGCCTCAGCAGGAGTGGCGAAGCAATACAGAAGCAAGATCCGCCGTTACCACGCCAATCCTGGTAAGCTACAAGAGATGGTTAATGCCGCTGTAAGTCAAGCATTAATTAGCCACTCCAACGTGCTGTCCAATACTGTCTACAATGCTATTACGCAATCATTCAAAGAAGGAGATGCACCGCGATACGTCGGTCCAGCGTACCATCAACTTGGATTGGCATCTACAAGCCCATCGGCAGCCCCAATGGCGTCTTCCACTCCCGTGGAACCGTCTGCCGATGTGGCCACATCGCCAAGACCGAACCCTGGCAGCGTCATCAAGCTCAACGCAGATCCAGTGGCGTCGGCAATTTCAGGACCAGCCCCTGCTAACTGGTGGGGATACGGTATGCCTCCGAATCTATATGCTGGTTCTAATCTGGTGCAGGGAGATAGTTCAGCCTGGAGGAACTCTACGACATCGGCAACACAGTCACAGCCGATGGCCCCTATGATGCACAACTCTACGCCTGCTCCAACTGTACAAGTGCCATCAGATGACCTCCAAGTAATCCCTAAAGTACCTCTAATGCCACCATCGGCAAGCTCTGTGCCGATGCAACACATCATGACAGCTGGCAATCAACCTCTGGTGGCGAATTCTCAAGCTGGAGCGCTAGTTCCCCAGGATAATCTGGTGATTGATTGCTCCAGAATACAAGAGCCACATGCTCCAGTCAGCTATCAGCCATCGGTAAGCCATATGTCGATGATTTATAATCCTGGATGGGTCAACCAGCCGCCAGCTCAACAGTCTGGTGTCTCGATGTATCAGTATGGAGGCCCAACTTACACTCAAAGCGGACCATCGGTACAACAACCGATGAATGCGGTGGTTCAGCCTAATCCGCCAAGTGTGCAAAACTATCCATCGGTAAGTCAACCGATGCATAGTGTTCAGATGACTAGTGCTTCGCCCGTGACTACTACGCATCATCTTCAAGAGGCGCGTCAGCCGACTCCACCAGTCAACAACCAGCCAATGAGTCGGCAAGAGCAGGATGCATACTGGGTCGGTAAGATTGCTGAAGTCATGAAAGAACAATTCGGCATCAAACCCAAGGTCAACACATACTCTTATCGGACTCCGTATCCTCCTGCATATGACTTGATTCCTCTTCCAAATCGGTACAAAGTGCCCGATTTCACCAAGTTCTCCGGCCAAGACGACACGTCAACAATGGAGCACATCAACCGCTTCATCATCCAGTGCGGGGAAGCTGCCAGCAGGGAGGAGTTAAGGGTGAGATTGTTCTCTTCGTCATTTTCTGGATCGGCATTTACATGGTTCATATCACTGCCTCCAAACTCTGTAATCACATGGGCCGATCTAGAGAGGCAATTTCACAAGTACTTCTTCGCTGGCATACATGAGAAGAAGCTTACCGATTTGGTCAAAATGAGGCAACGTAACGACGAATCGGTAGAAAGCTTTTTTCAGAGGCTACGAGACGTGAAGAACAAGTGCTACAGTCTCGTGCTTGATGATCGGCAACTGGCAGATTTGGCCTTTCAAGGATTACTGCCGCACATCGAGGACAAATATGCGTCCCAGGAGTTTGAAAGTCTAAGTCACCTGGTGCAGAGAATTGCCGATCAAGATATCAAAACCTTTGAACCCAGAAAGACTTGGAACAAGAAGGTGACCTTCATCGGGAAAGAAGAAGACTCTGGATCGGATGAAGAGCTGAGCATCGACGCAGCTGAATGGGTGAAGGATAAGAAGCCTGTGTCGTGTCCGTTCGGCCAAAAAGAGACCGAGAGGTTCACCTTCGACATTACCAAGGCCGATAGGATGTTTGACTTATTGCTGCAAGAGGGGCGAATCAAGTTGGTGCCCAACCAAGTGATTCCATCGGCCGAAGAGCTCAAGAAGATTAGGTACTGCAAGTGGCATAATGCAACCTCACACAGTACCAATGACTGCAAGGTATTCAGGCAGCAGCTGCAGTCGGAGATTGAATCTGGGCGTATTAAGTTTGAAAATTCTAAGGTCCAGAAACCAATGAAGATAGATCGGCACCCGTTCCCAAACAATATGGTGGAAATCAGTGAAAAAACTAGAGTGCTGACATCGGAAGCTGCCAGAAAGAGTTTATCGGTAGATCCTAACTACCAAGTACATGAGCGCGACGCAAGAAGGTTTGCCGATGATAGAAGGGGTAAGAAGGTTGCCGATGAAGGTAACAGTGCCAACAGGGCTCCTGGGGTTGTAATCACACACAAGCAGCCAAGGCGAGATCATCGGCAATCACGTGAAGAGCGATATCGGCAAGAAGAAGAAGAGCATCGGGAATGGCTTCGGCATAAGGACCACTGGAGGTGTCCCTTCTTCGTTCACTGCTGGGAAGAGGGCATCAAGATGCCTACTGCCAATAACCGTCCAGAGTGTAATGGGTATTACGCTGCCGATCGGTCAGGTAAGAGACCTTGTTTTGATGATCAGGCACCCAGGTACGCCAGGCCGCTCAGAGGGAACAGATCGGCACATGACCGACTGGGGGGCAAGCTCAGTGCCCATGACAGGCTTGGCCGACGTGTTGATCAAGGGGAGCTGGAGGAGATGGGCAATGCAAGAGTACCCGACGAAGAGTGATTCTCCAGAGATCCCAACATCGGAAGAAGTGCCGATGTAAGCGGTGGGAAGCAGCACCAGCCCGTCTGGAAGACCAAGCTTCCTCCGTGGTGCCCTAAGGGCCTGACCAAGACCCAGAAGAGAAGGATTCAGTGCCAGCGCCGTGATGATCTATACGACGACGCAGAACCCTCGAGGGAGAAGCAATGGAGGCTGAAGTGCAAGGACAGGGATCCATGGTCGTCATGCTGCCGATGGAGTTCATGGCACCCGTCAGTGATGATGAAGAGGCTGCCGATATGGCACAATTGGTGCTCGATCCGATGACGGCTGTCTTTGAAAAGCCTGCCGATGATGAGAGGCAGCACTTAAGAGCTCTGTTTGTTAAGGGCAAAGTGGATGGTCAGCCGATGACCAAGATGCTGGTAGATGGTGGCGCTTCGATCAATATAATGCCATATGTCGTGTTCAGAAAGCTTGGTAAAGGTGACCAAGACTTAGTTAAGACCGACATGGAGCTCAAAGACTTTGAAGGTAACGTGTCGACAGTTATGGGGGCAGTGTGCGTTGACTTAACCATCGGCAGTAAAACTTTGCCGACGACTTTCTTTGTGATCAGTGGCAAAGGCACCTATAACTTGCTGCTGGGAAGGGATTGGATCCACGCCAATTGTTGTATTCCTTCTACTGTGCATCAAAGTCTGGTACAGTGGATCGGAGACAGGATTGAAGTCGTCCGAAGTGAAGCCCCATCTACTATCGCATCGGCAGAATTGGAAACGTACGAGCATACCAGGTGCATATCTGGCGAAGCCTGGGACAAAGACTTCCTCAAGGTTGCTGATTACCGTATCAAACCGATCCAAGCAGTCGGTCCTGAGGAAGAGTTTTAATGGATCAGTTCGCCGATGACGGAAAATTGGGGCAGGGCTTTACGTCTGCCGATGACTTGCTCGAGATCGACATCGGCGATGGTAGCAAGCCTAGGCCTACCTTTATTAGTGCTAAGTTAGACTCCCAATGTAAGCAGCAGTTAACTGATTTATTGAAAGAAAATAAAGATTGTTTTTCTTGGGATTATAAAGAGATGCCTGGTTTAGGCCGATCAATAGTTGAACATCGGTTACCCATTAAGTCTGGTTTCCAGCCACATCGGCAACCTGCACGCCGATGCAATCCTACTATTTTACCCGACATCAAGGCTGAGATTACAAAGTTAATTGAAGCTAGATTTATTCGGCAATGCCGATATGCCGATTGGATTTCTAATGTGGTTCCTGTGTATAAAAAGAATGGAAAACTTTGTGTTTGCATTGATTTCAGGAATCTTAACAAGGCTACGCCGATGGATGGTTACCCGATGCCCGTTGCCGATCTGCTGATCGATGCTGCTGTTGGACATCAAATTATTAGCTTCATGGATGGTAATGCTGGGTATAATCAAATATTCATGGCTGAAGAAGACATATCCAAGACTGCTTTCCGATGTCCAGGTCACGTTGGCTTATTTGAATGGGTAGTCATGACTTTTGGCTTGAAGAATGCCGGTGCTACTTATCAGAGAGCAATGAATTTTATCTTCCATAAGTATATTGGCACAATAGTTGAAATTTACATTGATGACGTGGTGGTTAAGTCTGGAGGCTTCAAGAAGCATCTTGCCGATTTGCGTAAAATATTGGAGTGCACAAGGGAGCATGGGTTGAAGATGAATCCTAACAAGTGTGCATTTGGCGTATCGGCAGGGCAGTTTCTGGGTTTTATGGTGCATCAGAGAGGCATTGAAATCGGCAGAAAGTCTATTGATGCAATTAACAAAGTAGTTGCTCCTACAAACAAGACTGAGTTGCAGTCCTTGATCGGCAAGATTAATTTCATCAGAAGGTTTATATCTAATCTATCTGGTAAGATTAAATCTTTTAGCCCCCTGTTAAAATTGAAAGCCGATCAAGAGTTTACATGGAAAGAAGAGCAGAAGTCAGCCTTAGAGGAGATTAAGAAATACTTGGTAAATCCTCCAGTCTTGGTTCCACCTCAACAAGGGAAGCCTTTCAGGTTATATTTGTCTGCCGATGACGGTGTTATCGGATCAGCCTTAATTCAAGAGTTTGAGGGGAAGGAACGTGTAATATATTACCTGAGCAGAAGGTTGGTGGATGCTGAAACCAGGTATTCGGCCATAGAGAGGTTGTGCTTATGTTTGTACTTCTCTTGCATTAAATTAAGGCATTATTTACTGTCGGCTGAATGCACTGTCATCTGCAAAGATGATGTGGTCAAGTACATGCTGTCAATGCCAATTTTGAGTGGACGGATCGGTAAGTGGATTTTGGCACTGTCAGAGTTTGACCTAAGGTATGAATCGGCTAAGGCTGTTAAGGGTCAGGTAATGGCCGATTTTGTTACTCAGCATTGTAATATGGTGAGCTTTGTTGAGATTGCTCCTTGGGCTTTATTCTTTGATGGGTCTACATGCAAGGATGGAGCAGGTATCGGTATTCTCTTGATTTCACCCCGAGGACAGAAGTATGAAATCTCGTTGCCGATTGTTGCTACTTCAACAAACAATCAGGCTGAGTACCAAGCTTTACTTAAGGGGTTAGAATTACTCAGGGAAGTGCGTGCCGATGCTGTCGAAATCTTCGGTGATTCTATGTTGGTGATTAACCAATTGATCGGGACATATGAATGCCGAAGTGAAGTTTTGATTGCTGCCCATGAACAGTGCTTGCAATTGTTAAGGGAGTTCAAAGAGTATCGCCTTGAGCACATTCCAAGGTTGCATAATGAAGAGGCCAATCGGTTAGCACAGAATGCCTCAGGGTATCAACCGATTCAAGAAGTCACTACATCGGTAACAGTTGCCGATGACTGGAAAAAGGAGATTGCCGATTACTTGAGGGATCCATCTAGAAAAGTTGAAAGGCGTCTTAGGTTCCAAGCCACTAAGTACGTGCTCCTCGACGACAAGTTGTATTATCGGACGATTGACGGAGTTTTGCTTAGATGTCTCGGCAAAGAGGAATCGAAAGAGTTGATGGGTGAGATCCATGAAGGTGTATGTGGAGCGCATCAATCGGCATTCAAAATGAAGTGGATGATTAAGCGAAATGGATATTATTGGCCGACAATCCTTGAAGATTGCTTCAATTATTTCAAGGGGTGCCAGGACTGTCACAAGTTTGGTAATGTACAGAGGGCGCCTGCATCGGCAATGAATCCTATAATTAAGCCTTGGCCGTTCAGAGGATGGGCTATTGATCTCATCGGTCAGATTTATCCGCCATCAAGCAAGGGACATAAGTTCATACTTGTTGCTACTGATTATTTCACTAAGTGGGTTGAAGCAATTCCTTTGAAGAAGGTGACATCGGCAAACATGGTGGATTTCGTTAAAAAGCACATTGTTTACCGATTTGGTATTCCTCAGACTATTACTACCGATCAGGGAACCATGTTCACATCGGGAGAGTTTGATGAGTTTGCTGCTAGCATGGGTTTCAAGGTGTTAAACTCTTCTCCTTATTATGCCCAGGCTAATGGTCAGGCTGAAGCTACTAACAAAGGGGTTATCAAGCTTATTAAGCGTAAGATTGAAGAGAACCCTAGAAGGTGGCATGTGGTGCTAAACGAAGCCTTATGGCTATATCGGATGGCTTGTCATGGTGCAACTAAAGTTTCGCCGTATCAGTTGGTCTATGGACACGATGTTGTCCTGCCTTGGGAAATTAAAACTGGTTCTAGGCGATTATCTTTTCAGGATCAATTGACGACCGATGATTATGCTACTCTGATGAAAGATGAGTTAGAAGATTTGGCAGGTCATCGGTTGAGGGCATTGATTAGCATTGAAGAGAATAAGAAGATGCGAACACATGGTTGATATGTGCCCATGATGTTTAGTTTTGATGATGAGCGATTGTCCAACACATGAGTGTTTCAGTTTGAGCGTCTACTTCTAACCTCTTTGCGAAAGCAAATGTGTGCCTGTTTATCGGCTTGTGGTGTGCAGGTGCTATGCCTAGTGACAGTGGTCAATGGCGTGGAGAAGGTCGAGTAGAGGCTTGCCGTGCCGATGGACTGAGAGCGGTGAAGGGCGGAAGCGGGGCTCGGACTGAGGGACCATGGGCGCCGGCGGACTAGCTCTGGTGGCTAGTACTTGGCCCCGGCGAGTGCGAGAAGACATGGAGGTAGACCGAGTCGACCAAGTCAAGACGGTGGACGCGCGAGTCGAGCGGAGGCTCAGGGGACTCGGAGTCCGACCGGGCGAAGACAAGGTGGCTCGCGTCGAGTGGTTTGATGGTTTGGGCCTCAAAACCATCCGCGTCGGTTTTCGAGTTTGGGCCGCAAAACTCGGGGTTCGGTAGTTGAGCCGAAAGCTACCGGTGGCGGGTTTCGCGGGTTTGGGCCTCAAAACCCGGGCGGAGCTTCCGAGGAAGCGGGGATGGCACGTGGCGGAATCCTGGAGGTTGCGTCGAGGCGACGACAACTCCTGGCAGGAAGCAGGGCCGTCCATTCAAATCGAGGGAGATATTTACCGGAGCTTGGACTGCAATGCTTAGGCTAGGTAGTTCACTCATTGTATCTAAGGGGGTCTTTGGGAAATAGCCAAAGCCTCTAATAAATAGAGGATGAAGGGGTATCCTCATCCTATCTCTTGAACCCTAATCATTTGCCCCAACTCTCTCTCTCTCTAACCTCTCTCTAGTTCATGAGATCCCTAGGTTGATCCCACCAACCTTTGTAAGAACTCGAGTTTGTTGCAAGGAATCGGAGGCCGTAACCTCCGTAAGCCATGGCGGCTTCGATTTCTTGATCGTGACCCCGTTTTGCTTGTGTTCTTCGCGTTTTTCTTTTGCTCTCTCTTTTCCCGAGATGATTTCTCTTTGTAGGGAGTAGCTCTTGCAAATCCGTTTGAATCAAGTTGTTCATATTCGAGAGGAGCATCTTTGCACCGAAGGATCCATCCTCAAACCTCTCGAGTACACAGTTCGGGCGTTTTCTTTGCGGTGTGCTTCGTTTTCCCTTTTTCCCCCAAATCCGAGTGTTCCCGTTTTTCCGACCCAAATTGAGCGACGATTTCTTTGGGATAGCTCCCCAACTGCTCAAGGATCATGCCTACAAAGTTTGGTAGCAGTTGTTGATCTTTTGGTCGAGTTTTGGAAAGATTTGGCGGAGAGAGATCCGTTTTTTCGCGTTTTCTGCGTTTCGGGTGCGTCGGACGCTCTGTATTTGGGCGTCGGACGGTCCGTCGAGGCTTCTCCGTCTAGGCATCGGACGCTACGTCGTGCTGACGCCAGCGTCCGTCGCGATCGTCCATCGCGTGGGGTTTTCTGCCCGTTTTTCTGAGTTTTCGTCTGGCTCTCTGGAAGGCCGACGGACGCTCGTCCAAGCGTCCGTCGCCCAGCGTCCGACGCCCTGCCTTCTGCTTCTCTTCTGCAGTGCTCTCTGGAAGGTCGACGGACGATCTCTCTGCGTCCGTCGCCAGCGTCCGTCGCCCTGTCCTGGAGCGTCCGTCGCCCTGTCCTGGAGCGTCCGTCGCGCTGTCTTCCAGCGTCCGTCGCCTGTTTTTCTGGCTGTTTTGCTTAGGGTTTTTGCCTCTTTCTCATAGGGGTTGAGAACTCTATCTTGGGGGTTTCCAGTGAGTTTTCCTCCACTGCCGGTGAGCTCTCATTTCTCCGATTTCGTCTAAATCCCCGCTCGCATTGCTCGGGGGAGGTTGAGCACCCAGCAACTGGGTTTGGCTTTTGGGAAGAGTGGCCCGAATATTTCTAGAGAAATTTACGGCTCCCATTCACCCCCCCCCTCTGGTCGCCGTTCTCGGTCCTTCAATTGGTATCAGAGCTGGTTAAGGATCATTCCACCTTAAACGGTTCTTGATCCGCGAAGGCGACATGGAGCGAGGTGTTGGCAAACCTCCGTTCTTCGATGGAACGAATTTCGCCTATTGGAAGGTGCGCATGTCCGCTTACCTTCAAGGGCTTGATTCGAAGATCTGGGAGATTTGTGAGAATGAGGACTACGTGGTTCTTGGTGCTCGGATCACTGAGCTCCAAGCTACACAACATGCTTCAAACGCAAGAGCCCGTAGCATCCTCTTCTCGAGTTTGTCTCTTCCTGAGTTTGAGCGGGTTTCGAGTCTCACTACGGCACGGGAGATCTGGCAAACACTTGTGCGATATCATGAGGGAAACCCTCAGATCAAGTCCAGACTCTTCGACACGTACCGTAGGGAGTACGAGAACTTCGTTCAGTTGGCCGGCGAATCTGTTGACGGGATGTTCACTCGCTTCCAATCTATCGTCAACAAGATGCGTGCTAATCGGACCAACTTACCTTATGATGATCATGAGATGGCTATCAAGCTTCTGCATGCTCTTGATCGGAAGGTATGGGAGATGAAGGTGGCTGCCATCCAGGAGTCACCAGTCTATGACGCCCTGACCGTGGACGAGCTATTCAGCAAGCTCAAGTCCTCGGAGATTGACCACCAGACCCGGGCCAAGCTTGAGAACCCGTCGAGCCCATCCATGGCGTTGGTTTCCGGCCCCGGCGGTGTGTCTTCTTCTTCCTCTAACCCTTCACACTCTTCGTTCGCTTTGTCTTTGATGTCTGTGATAGAGGAACAAGTGGAGGCGCTTGGAGATGATGAGCTGGCTTTGGTCATCACCAAGTTCTCACGGTTTGACAACAACCGTTTGAACCGTCGGCGTGGTGGCTCAGCAAAGGGGTGCTACCGTTGCGGTGATGAGGATCACTTCATCGCAAACTGCCCCAAGAAAGCTGCGGGTGACTTCACCAAGCGCAAGGACAAGCGCGAGCACTGCTTCGAGGACAAGCACAAGGCCAAGGGCGGCTACAACCGAAAGTTCTCCAAGAAGGTGATTGACAAGGTGAAGGCCAAGCACCGAGCCTTCCTCGCCTCCCTCAGCGACATCGATGCCTCCTCCGACGGGGGTTCTTCCTCAAGCGATGATGAGTCGAAGGGAAAGGTTGAGGACAAGCTCAACGACCTCTGCTTCTACGCCAACGCCAAGCACGGTGGTTTCTGCACCATGGCGATTGAAGAAGGCAAGGTCGGGAAGTTCAAGGATGGCCCCGACTACGACTCCGACACACTCGAGGTATCACCCACCATCGAATCCCTCTCTCTCGAGCTTGAGTCTCTGAACGATACCTTGCTTAGTCAGGATGCTTTGCTCAAGCGTGCCGCTTGTGAGAGGAACGATTTCAAAGCAAAGTACCTTAGCACGCTTCATGAGCTGGAGTTTGCTAAGGCACAAGTGGTGGTTACCGAGGAGGTAGAGTGTGATGCTTGTGCCATCCACATGTCTGATCTTGTCACACTTCAGGACAAATATGGCACTCTACTTGAGGAGATTAGTGAGCTGAAGGCTAGGCCTAGCTTACTTGGTGCATGCAAGTCTTGCTTAGGCTTGCGTTCTGAGCTGGCACAAAAGGATGCTAGGATTGCTGTGCTAGAGAAGGTCAGCTCAGATAGCACTAGAGAGTTGGATCGCTTTGAGGCTTTGGAGTTTGAGATCGCATCGTGCAGACACGACAAGATGCGTGCCGAGGAAGAAAACACATACCTTCGGTCCATCTTGAGCTGGGTGTCTTGCCGAGAGCCGCAGTTGGGGATGATGCTTAGCCAGTGCAAGCGAGCTGGCAGCACGGGAGTAGGCTTTGCTGTAGGTGGGAAGGACGATAGTTTGTTCGGTAAGATCGGTGAGTGCAGTGGTTTGAGCAAGAATGAGAAATCCACAACAACACCCAAGCTTACCAAGATCACTCCACCTAAGCCTACCGACCCCTCCAAGTTTCCTATGAGAGATGGTGTGTTTGAAGAGCCACCCAAAACAACTCCACAGAAGCAAGTGTGGATTGCCAAACCAAATCACCTTCGCAACCCACTTGATACACTGCCAGACATCTCTAGTGATCCCCTTCCTAAGAAAGCGAGAGTCACCCAACCCAACAAGAGAGTGCCTACCAAGAGTGTAGTGAGGTACCATTGTGAGTATTGTGAGCGGGATGGGCACTTGGCTGAGTTTTGCTTTAGGAGGAAGAGAGATGATCGGAGGCAGGTTGAGTTGAACAACCGGGACATGTACCACCCACGAGTTGGGGCGCGTGAACCGGAAGTTCAGAGGTGCACTTCTAGGCCTAGAGGTACAATGCCTCAAGGTGCTAGGCCTCAGGAGGCGAGACCACGTGGTGGTCGTGCCGGCGGGGGGTACCGGTCGTGACCCATACGACTACGGGCCTCGTGGCGGTGGTTTTACTCCACCCTTCTTTAGCGGACCACGTTTTCCCTATCGTGGTGATCGCTATCCTCCCGTGGGGCAGGAGATGTTTGGTTTTTCTCCTAACCCATTCTTTGGGCAAGTGGGACAACACTGGTATCCTTCACAGTTTACTAACCCCAGTGTTGGTCCGTTTGCTCACTCTATGTCTTTTTATTGATGTAGGAAGGAGGACTGGAGGAGACTTGGCTTGTGGATTCTGGATGCTCACGCCATATGACCGGAAGTGCCAAGTGGTTCTCCAGCCTCGACCCCGTGCGCCACACCGAGTACATCACTTTCGGGGACAAGAGTAAAGGTAAGGTTGTCTCCCGGGGGTCCATCCGAGTCAATTCGTCTTTTGTCCTCAAGGATGTTGCTTTGGTTGCGAATTTGCATTTTAATCTTCTCTCGGTTTCGCAACTCCTTGAAGACGATTTTGAAGTGAGCTTTAAGCCAAACTTGTCTCGGATTTTGGACTCTCGTGGTGAGCTTGTTTGCTAGATTTTACCCTTCGGGAAGGTTTTTCGTGCGGATTTTTCTATCTCTTCCGGACCTTCTCGTTGTCTTCTTGCCGGTTCTTCTTCCGAGCTTTGGAAGTGGCATAGGAGATTGGGACATTTGAGTTTTGACTTGCTTGCAAGGCTTAGCTCAATGGACCTTATCCAAGGATTGCCAAAGCTGAAGTTCGAGAAAGATTTGGTTTGCCATCCTTGCAGACATGGCAAGATGGTTGCTGCTTCCCATTCTCCCGTAACTCAAATTATGACCTCTCAACCTGGCGAGCTCTTACACATGGACACAGTTGGTCCAGCTCGGGTTAGGTCGGAAGGAGGGAAGTGGTATGTGATTGTAGTCGTTGATGATTACTCGAGGTACTCTTGGGTGTTCTTTTTGGAGAGTAAGGATGAGGCTTTTATGCATGTGCGTGATCTGATTTTGAGATTGCAAAATGAGCTACCTAAGCATGCCATGAGAGCTATTCACAGTGATAATGGCACAGAATTCAAGAATGCTCAATTTGCATCTTTTTGCTCTTCTTTGGGTTTGGATCACCAATTTTCCTCTCCTTACACTCCCCAGCAGAATGGTGTTGTTGAGCGCAAGAATCGGACCCTTGTTGAGATGGCCAGGACGATGCTCGATGAGCACAGGACTCCTAGGCGGTATTGGGCCGAAGCACTCAATTCTGCTTGCTATGTTTCCAATCGCATTTTTCTTCGGGATTTTAAGAAAAAGACCTCTTATGAGCTGCGATTTGGGAGACCACCCAAGGTAAGTCACCTACGGGTGTTTGGGTGCAGGTGCTTCATCCTCAAAAAGGGCGGTAAGTTAGATAAATTTGAATCACGGTCTTCTGACGGTATATTTCTTGGTTATTCTACTCACTCTCGTGCTTATCGTGCACTTAACCTTGAGACTAACCGAGTGATGGAGACTAGTGAGATTACATTCGATGAAACTATGCCCTGTGTTTCCACTGCTTTTGAGCTTGCAGGTGATGATGAGGTGAACACCAGCATTTTTGTGGAGAAGGAGCAGGACGACGCCGATTGGGGTGATCCCGAGCCGACTCCACCGGCTGCCCCAGTCGACCCTGTGACGTCTACTTCGGCTCACGGCCCGGACCCTTCTACTTCCTCTACATGGGGGCCGTTCGAGCAGCTTCCTCAGTCGGTGCCCGTTGCACCTGAGGGAGCTCCAGCTGCTGTCGAGGGGGAGGCGACTTCTTCACGTGAGGCACCGCTACACATTCAGCATCACCACCCTCCTCAGACTATGATCGGCGACATCAACGAGCGTACCACACGCTCCAGGTCATATCGTATCTCTCACTTTGCTCATTCGGCTTTCGTCGCGTCTTTTGAGCCCCAAGATGTTGGACACGCATTGATGGATCTGGATTGGGTTAATGCCATGCATGAGGAGTTAGAGAACTTTGAGCGAAACCGCGTTTGGGTCTTAGTGCCACCACCACCAAGTTGCCACCCCATTGGAACCAAGTGGGTTTTCAAAAACAAACAAAGTGAGGATGGGGTGGTAGTGCGTAACAAGGCTAGGTTGGTAGCGCAAGGCTTTTGTCAAAAGGAGGGAATAGACTATGAGGAAACCTTTGCTCCCGTAGCTCGTTTAGAAGCCATTAGAATCCTTTTAGCTTTTGCGGCTTCTAAGGGTTTTAAACTTTTTCAAATGGACGTTAAAAGTGCTTTCTTAAACGGCTACATAGAGGAGGAAGTGTATGTTAGACAACCTCCCGGTTTCGAAAATCCCAAGTTTCCAAACCATGTTTTTAAACTTCATAAAGCTTTGTATGGTTTGAAACAAGCACCTAGAGCATGGTATGATAGGCTAAAGACCTTTTTGCTTGCTAAGGGTTTTAAAATGGGATCGGTAGATAAGACGTTGTTTCTCCTCAAGCAAGGCAAAGACACTCTCCTTGTCCAAATTTACGTGGATGATATCATCTTTGGTGGTTCTTCTCATGCTCTTGTTGCCAAGTTTACAGATCTTATGAGCAGGGAATTTGAGATGAGCATGATGGGAGAGTTGACTTTCTTTCTCGGGTTGCAAATCAAGCAAACCCGAGAAGGGACGTTTGTGCACCAAGGCAAGTACACGAAGGATATCTTGAAGAAGTTTGACATGGGCGAGGCAAAGCCCCTCTCGACGCCTATGTCAACTACTACTGCCTTGGATGCGGATGAGGAAGGAGAAGCAGTGGACCAGACGGAGTACCGCAGCATGATCGGGTCGCTTCTGTACCTGACGGCGACCCGGCCGGACATTCAGTTCGCCGTCTGCCTGTGTGCTCGCTTTCAGGCGTCCCCACGGACATCGCACAAGCAGGCGGTGAAACGCATCATGAGGTATTTGCGCTTCACTCCCGAATTTGGTCTTTGGTTTTCTGCCTCCTCCTCTCTTGTGCTTTGTGGTTATTCTGATGCCGACTTTGCCGGTTGCCGTCTTGATAGGAAGTCCACTTCTGGGACTTGCCAGTTTCTCGGTTCTTCTCTTGTGTCTTGGTCTTCTCGTAAACAGTCTAGCGTGGCACAGTCGACGTGCGAAGCTGAGTACGTTGCCGCGGCTAGCTGTTGTTCGCAGTTACTTTGGATGATTGCGACTTTGAAGGATTTTGGCCTTGAGCTTACTAAAGTGCCTCTGCTTTGTGATAGCACGAGTGCCATTAGTGTAGCCAAAAATCCCGTGCTTCACTCTAAGACCAAGCACATTGATGTTCGCTTTCACTTCTTGAGAGATCACTATGAGAAGGGCGACATTGACCTCCGGCATGTCGATACCCAAAACCAGCTTGCGGATATTCTCACAAAACCTCTCGATCAAGTTGCGTTTTCTCGCCTTCGGGGTGAGTTGGGTGTTTGCTTCCCTTTTTAGTTGAGGGAAGCTCTTTGTGTTTCTTTTTCTTTTTTTGTTCTTTTTTGTCTTTTCTTTTAATTGGTGTCATTACTTTTTGCATCTCATTTGCATTTGTGACATAGTTCATATTAAGCTTCATACCTATAGCCGATATAATGAATCTATGCTCTGTTTGAGGTGCTTTATGTGTCTATGGTGTTGCCTAACTTAGACTCTCTTTGATCTCTTGATATGCAATAGAGCTAAGTTAGAAAAGCTTTAAAACTGATTTTAATTCCCCATGTCACCTCTGAAATGGCACTAGCATGTGTAGGCTTTTGAAGGTCCTTCTTGGCTGCCTTATATATAGCTTGTATCTATGGCTCTTCATTGTTTCATTCACTTCCATTGAGCACCATGCTTAAAAATTGATCTAAAATGAAATTGCTCACTGTTTTGTGAATTGGGAAGATCGAGTTGGGTCTGCATTGTGAGCACTTCACCGTGTGTTCGAGACTGCTTCCCATTTGGGTTGATACTTGAGCGGTGTCGTGTATGACCAAAACCGGTTGTGTTAAGTCCTTTGACTTCGCTCGGTTGGTAAGCAGTGGCATCACTTTGCTTACAACCACTCGCATACAACTTAAATGTGCCTAAAACTGAAATTTGGCTGCAAAACTCTGAAATTTGAAAAATTCATTCAGTTGGGTCATTGGTTTGTTGTATGATCTTTGCTAGGGATAGTTTTACTTGCTATACATGAGATTGCTTTGAGATAGGTCCTATCTTGTTTGCCATGTCTAGTTGTCTCTAGGAGGTGATACCCATTCCTTGCTCACACATGTAATGCTCTCTAAAATAGCTTCTAAAGTGATCTTTAGCTCAACCTGAGTCTTAGTTGGGCACGTAGAGCTTTTCCTATTCTCACAGGATCACATCACTTAGAGCATCCTTTCATTGTCTTTGCTCTATGTATGAAGCTTGTTGCACTCTTTTTGCATATCATGGCATTTGTGGCCGGTTCTTGAGTTTTGAGCTTTGATGAGATTCATGTGTCAACAAGGGGGAGAGATGTGCATTTCACTCCATCTACACTTAAGGGGGAGAGTTGTGCATTGTGGGAAGAAAGCATGGGGGAGAGATATCTGATCAAGGGGGAGAAAATGTGCTTTTTGTGAAATTCTTGCTTCTTTGGCTCTTTTCACCCTTCCTTGGTATCTTGTGTATGCTTTTGCCCAGGGGGAGCTTTTGCTAGATGTGTTGAGCCTTTGCCTCTTCTGGAGGGTCTAGCTTGTGCTTTGGCTCCGACAGGTTTCGATTGGCTTCTTGAGTTTTTATGCGTTTTAAATTGGTTTCCTTGAGCTCCCTTTGTGCTTCAATTGGTATTCTGAGCTTTGAGAGCCTTGATTGGTATCTTTGGCTTGCTAGCGGTTTTGAGCCCGTTTCTGCCTCTTCTTGAGGGCTAGCATTGTTTTGCTTGGTTGCGTCGAGCCGTTGCCCATGTCTTTGGGAACCAAGTTTTGGATGCGTTTTGCTTCTCTCAAGTGACCCCGTTTTGGCTTTCTTAACTTTTGGTCATTTGGAGAGCTTTATCTTGTTGGCTCAAATCTGAAATGCACTTGTGTTGACAATGCACTCATCAAGGGGGAGATTGCGAACACATGGTTGATATGTGCCCATGATGTTTAGTTTTGATGATGAGCGATTGTCCAACACATGAGTGTTTCAGTTTGAGCGTCTACTTCTAACCTCTTTGCGAAAGCAAATGTGTGCCTGTCTATCGGCTTGTGGTGTGCAGGTGCTATGCCTAGTGACAGTGGTCAATGGCGTGGAGAAGGTCGAGTAGAGGCTTGCCGTGCCGATGGACTGAGAGCGGTGAAGGGCGGAAGCGGGCCTCGGACTGAGGGACCATGGGCGCCGGCGGACTAGCTGTGGTGGCTAGTACTTAGCACCGGCGAGTGCGAGAAGACATGGAGGTAGACCGAGTCGACCAAGTCAAGACGGTGGACGCGCGAGTCGAGCGGAGGCTCAGGGGACTCGGAGTCCGACCGGGCGAAGACAAGGTGGCTCGCGTCGAGTGGTTTGATGGTTTGGGCCTCAAAACCATCCGCGTCGGTTTTCGAGTTTGAGCCGCAAAACTCGGGGTTCGGTAGTTGAGCCGAAAGCTACCGGTGGCGGGTTTCGCGGGTTTGGGCCTCAAAACCCGGGCGGAGCTTCCGAGGAAGCGGGGATGGCACGTGGCGGAATCCTGGAGGTTGCGTTGAGGCGACGGCAACTCCTGGCAGGAAGCGGGGCCGTCCATTCAAATCGAGGGAGATATTTACCGGAGCTTGGACTGCAATGCTTAGGCTAGGTAGTTCACTCATTGTATCTAAGGGGGTCTTTGGGAAATAGCCAAAGCCTCTAATAAATAGAGGATGAAGGGGTATCCTCATCCTATCTCTTGAACCCTAATCATTTGCCCCAACTCTCTCTCTCTCTCTAACCTCTCTCTAGTTCATGAGATCCCTAGGTTGATCCCACCAACCTTTGTAAGAACTCGAGTTTGTTGCAAGGAATCGGAGGCTGTAACCTCCGTAAGCCATGGCGGCTTCGATTTCTTGATCGTGACCCCGTTTTGCTTGTGTTCTTTGCGTTTTTCTTTTGCTCTCTCTTTTCCCGAGATGATTTCTCTTTGTAGGGAGTAGCTCTTGCAAATCCGTTTGAATCAAGTTGTTCGTATTCGAGAGGAGCATCTTTGCACCAAAGGATCCATCCTCAAACCTCTCGAGTACACAGTTCGGGCGTTTTCTTTGCGGTGTGCTTCGTTTTCCCTTTTTCCCCCAAATCCGAGTGTTCCCGTTTTTCCGACCCAAATTGAGCGATGATTTCTTTGGGATAGCTCCCCAACTGCTCAAGGATCATGCCTACAAAGTTTGGTAGCAGTTGGTGATCTTCTGGTCGAGTTTTGGAAAGATTTGGCGGAGAGAGATCCGTTTTTCGCGTTTTCTGTGTTTCGGGTGCGTCGGACGCTCTGTATTTGGGCGTCGGACGGTCCGTCGAGGCTTCTCCGTCTAGGCGTCAGACGCTACGTCGTGCTGACGCCAGCGTCCGTCGCGTGGGGTTTTCTGCTCGTTTTTCTGAGTTTTCGTCTGGCTCTCTGGAAGGCCGACGGACGCTCGTCCAAGCGTCCGTCGCCCAGCGTCCGACGCCCTGCCTTCTGCTTCTCTTCTGCAGTGCTCTCTAGAAGGTCGACGGACGATCTCTCTGCGTCCGTCGCCAGCGTCCGTCGCCCTGTCCTGGAGCGTCCGTCGCCCTGTCCTGGAGCGTCCGTCGCGCTGTCTTCCAGCGTCCGTCGCCTGTTTTTCTGGCTGTTTTGCTTAGGGTTTTTGCCTCTTTCTCATAGGGGTTGAGAACTCTATCTTGGGGGTTTCCAGTGAGTTTTCCTCCACTGCCGGTGAGCTCTCATTTCTCCGATTTCCAGCAACTGGGTTTGGCTTTTGGGAAGAGTGGCCCGAATATTTCTAGAGAAATTTATGGCTCCCATTCACCCCCCCCTCTGGTCGCCGTTCTCGGTCCTTCAGAAGAGGGTTGCCAGATGGTATGACAAGAAAGTAAAGGTAAAGGAATTTGCCGATGGTGATTTAGTTTGGAAGTTGATTTTACCGATCGGGACTAAGAGCTCTAAATTTGGAAAGTGGTCCCCTAATTGGGAGGGTCCTTATCGGGTAAAACAGTCTACTCCTGGTAATGCTTACATTTTGGAAACTCTCGAAGGAGTTGCGTTCTCTAGAGCGATCAACGGCAAATACTTAAAGAGGTATTACACCAGCATATGGGTGGACGCATAGCATGCTCGTTTGGATGCCGATGAAAGAGAAATTATAATACATCGGTAAAAATGTGTAAACGTTATATTACAAAACCCAAAATCAAGTATTAGAGTTACATTCTTGCCGATACAACAGACAAATTACAGTAAGGAGTGGATGGCTGATATCGCACGAAGGCAAATTTGCTCTATTTCGTCCATCTCCTTAGCGTCGGCATCGGCAGAACCCTCGACTGGCCTGATCTTCTTTTTCCACAAGATGGCTTGTTGGGCGTTCTGGTCCCTTTCTTGCCGCAGGACCCTGACGGTGTCGGACAGCTGGGTTTTCTTTTGGTTGGCAGCGGTCAAAGCCTCCTCGACCTTTTGTAACTCAGCTAGTAGTTCCTCTTTCTTTGCTGATAACTGAAAGATTTCTTGATTGAGGCCGTTGATGGAGACTTCTGCTTGGCCGATACCCTTATGCTTTTCATCGGCAATGTTTTTCAACTTGAGCTTCTCTTCCTCGCTCTTGGATTGAGCGGCCCTATCGGCAATGTGACGGGAAAGCTTCTGGTACTGGATTTGTTTGATGTCGAGGAAGGTTGCCTGGAGAAGGATTTCTCCCATATCGGCAGGGAGATGGCCTTGGATGTCCTTGAAAACGATTCTTGCTGCCGATGAGTCTTGAATGAGTTGGGACGTGTCTTGTAGCAGCAAGGAAAGCAATTCTTCAAGTTTGTACTTGATCTCTGTCGATAAAGTTGGGACAGAGCTCTCCTCCTCCTCATCGTCATCGGGGATGTCAACTGCAAAGGAGAACAGACTATCTGCTTGGATGAGGCCTTGGCGTTCATCTTCATTCTGAGGATTCAGCCTGAAGGAGAAGAGACTGTCTAGAGAGTCCTGAGCCTGGAAACAGAGGAGTTAAAATATGCTGATTGTAAAATTATACTATGAGCTTTAGGGTGATTGGCTTACCGTCTTGAATCGGATCTCCTGCCTAGGACTTGGCATGCTGGATGGTCCGACTTCATCCTGGGCATCGGCAGCAGATGCCGATGATTGGGCCTCTGCTGGAGAAGTAGCCGACGCTGCTGGTGCTGGTGGTGTTATTGTCGGCGTCGCTTCCGACGTGGTGGCCGGTTCTTGTAGCGGCGCCGCCGCTGTCTCATCGGCAACTTCGGCCGACGGTTCTGATGCCGATGTTGCCTCCGTTACGGTGAGTGGAGCTGTTTCTTCATCGGGGAGTCCGGCCGATGTGTGCCGATGGTGATGCTGCCTCCACTGGTGTAGCAGGTGGAGTTGCTTCTTGATCTGGGACGTCGTCCATTGGTTGATCAGGCACAGGAGCCGATGGGAGTTCTGCCGATGATACGCCGGCGGCTGGTGCAACTGGAGCTGACAGAGTTTCTTCCGATGACGCGCCGACAGTTGGTGGTGCAACTTGTGCCGATGGTGAGGGAGAAGTCAGCCTCAGGCGCCTCTTTTTCGTTGGCGCAGCAACAAGGGAACCGACCCGCTTTGACGAAGACCGGGGGGCATCGGCAGCAGGGCTGGAAGGTGCTTGTCTGCTTGAAGCAGCTGCCGATGACCACAGTGCCTAAGAATATAAAGCAAGTCATATGAGGTAAAATGTTGCCGATAAAAACAGTATGTAATCGGTACGGGTAAAGATGAGTTTACTGCATGAACCTGCGTCAGGGCAACAACAGCGGCCGATGTAGCCTGGGCTTTTGTAAGTGTCGGCGTAGGTACCTGTTGAGGCGTGAAGGCAGCTAGCGAAGGAGCTTTGTTGCCGATGATTGATATGGGACCCATTATCCGAAGATTGAAGGGTCT
The DNA here is from genome assembly GCA_022036555.1 of Microstegium vimineum. Classification (NCBI taxonomy): domain Eukaryota; kingdom Viridiplantae; phylum Streptophyta; class Magnoliopsida; order Poales; family Poaceae; genus Microstegium; species Microstegium vimineum. The sequence continues at coordinate 16,321,490 of CM039138.1, read as the reverse complement.
GCCACTGTTGCTCGTTGTGGGGATCGGGTCATAAGCCTGTCAAGCGCAAAAGAGTTAAGTACCGATGACGAAAGTAAAGTAATATAAGAATGCATCGGATAGAAGACTTACTGCGTCATCGGGGATGATGTGATCGGCGTCAATCAGGTGCCGATAGTAGTGCGATGACTTGGCGAATAGCTGGCATCTCCATTCTTGCCACCAGGACTTGTACTCGTTCGTGATGGAGGTTGGCGACCAGGAGGAAAAGTCGATGTCTGCTATATCGGCATCGGGAGGGAGATTGACGACTTTGTTCCAGTCTAGGGCACTGGAAATTGTCTGCCTGGGCTTCACTACTTTGGAGTAGCAGAGTTTGATCGGCAGTTGGCCAAATGTCAGTTGTCTCGCTGATGCCGATGGGTAGTAGAACTCATATGAAGGAGGGACATTCTTCCCGGATCCAAAGATATTCACTGGAATGGCTCGGGGAGTGATGCTAGCCTTCATGATCGCTTGGTTCTCAAGCACGTTCCCATCGGTAAGGTTGAATAGCAGCGGGAACTGATTGTGTTCATCGGTATATGGCCACCAGAGCCGTTCCGTGGAGGAAAATCCATTATATAATTTCTAGAAAAATGCGCCGAACTGCTCTACATCGGCATCGGTCCTTGGCAGCACTATAACAACTTCTCCAAAATTGAGTGGAGGGCGAGTTGCCGATTCGTCGTCCCTATACTGATAATCTTCTGATGTATCTCTCGGGAATTGTTGGGCGAACAGGTCGAACTGAAACACTTTCTGCATATGGGCGTTTAGCCACATGTTGATAAACCACTAGGGACCCCCAAGGTTGCCGATGGGTTCCCCTAGCAGTAGCTTCTGGGATACTTGATGTAACAGGCGGTATACTGCTCCAAGAAGATATCTGCCCAAGGGAAGTCTTGTCCCATCGGCAAGTAGTTCAGCTGCAGGGAGGTGCATGGTGGTCGGTCCGAAGGTTTTACCATAGAAGACGAACTTTTCTAGCCACATGTTCAGAAACGTGGCGTGCTCCCGCTGGGTTACCGATCCGGTTTTCTGGTACTCGTGGATGTAGCCTGTCCAACCGCCGATGTTCCGGGTGTTCACCTTGTGCTCAGCTTTTCTGTTAAAAAGGGTGAAGGTATCGGCAGAGGTGATGTCCAGACCGGTCAACATGTAGACATCGGTAAGAGTGGGGGTGGCTGGTCCATGCTTAAAGAGGAAGGAATTCATGCTATCGGACCAGAAATATGAAGCTGCCATCAACATGTTTTCGTTTTTTTCCATAACGGCAATTGAAAGTCCGATGCACTGATCCAGGTTGCGTTCTTGCCAGTACACCTGCTGTGATCTAGCTACCCTAAGGTACCAATTCTTCCACCCCTTGGTAGGTTTGGGCCATGACCGGAAGGCGTCTTTCCATAATCCTAACCCAAAGCACTCGGATCTGAAGGGTACCCGGTTGGTTTCCGCATTGATTATGAAAGTGGGATCTGGATTGCCCATGGGGCCTAGGCAGCTAAAGTTGGAACCGGTGAGTGGGATGACTACCTTGTTATACAGCTCCTAGGAAAGAAAGGGAAGAATCAGAAAAGGAACGGGGATAAATCCAGATTCAGGAGAGAAAAGAAATGGCAGGAGGTTGGATTAGGAAGAGGATAGGTCTCACCTTTGGGATGTCGACGTGGATCGCCATTGGAGTCGAAAGAGTGCTTGCGGTTCGTCCTTGGTTGTGGAGGTGACTGTTGCTCGAGCTCGGACAGGTGCTCTTCGAGGGCGCAGCTGGAGGTTGAGGACGAAGGCAGGGAGGTGAAAGTGAAAATGAACTCGGGGTAAAAAGGTAGTGTGGATCCCGGTAACTTTTATAAGCTTGTTCAAGGGTATTTTGGGGTTGCGGTCCACACTGTGCAGGAATGTGGAGAGGTTCGCGGTAGATACGCGCGGTGATCGAGGTGGTCTGCAATTGTTTGTGCTACAATCGAGGGATTTTATTATTAAATTGCAGTTCCACACACAGAGATAGAGGAAATTGTGCATCTATCTCGGAGGTAACGGCTACAGCAACGGCTACAGTGGAGAGAATTTCGGCACGTAAAGTATTATACATTCCGAAACTGGGGGCATGTGTTGACACCGTTTTTCAGCACATGTCAAATGAGCTAAGGCTTGACTGGTCAACGGCTGCTTTCCATCGGCATCGGGAAATCATGAGTCAATATTGCCGATGAGAGTGCTGCGGGAAGACCAAGTGCGCTGCCGATGGAGGCTGGGTGATCCTTGCCGACAAAAGTTAATCGGTGAAGTCTTGCTGATGTTGATTGCCGATGAGGGGACATTGCCGATTGCCGATGGGGAGACATTGCCGATTGCCGATGAAGGGTCATTGCCGACTACCGATGAAGAGTGATTGCCGATTGCCGAAAGAGACTGATTGGTGAAGACAGTTACCAGTACAAGGTCGCCGATCGGGAAGCATTGCTGATGCCGATGGGCATGGAGTGCCAGTGAGTATATCATAACTTAGTGTTTGATGTCAGCAGAAGGCTACCGATGGTCAAAGAAGGAAGGTGCGGATTGAAGGGATCTGCCGATGGAAAGTTTCCATCGAAGAGAAGTATGGCCAGCTCGATCCAGCCTCTCTCCCTCTCTTCTAGCTCTCGTACGCGGTAGCCTCGAGGTTGTAGATGCTCACCGAGGAGTTGGTTGAAGCGGTTAGGGTTATGGTTCGTCGGAACGGGAACTCTGCCTTGCGCAAGCGCACGACACCCGCAACACCGGCGAGGGTTACGCTGGGCTTCTCAGCGCCGCTCGCTCTTGTCTAAGTCGCGTTAAGGTTAGCCGATTAGTTCGTGGTTAGGTAGTCGGAGTCGGTTGAAGCTTTAGTGCATGGCCGCAACTAAAACAGAAGCATCGTGCCGCCGTGAACTCGCCACCATGCCGCTCTGCATGTGGCGGAGCTCATCGGAGGGTTTGCAGGGCCCCAATCTAGGCTAGATCGAACCGCTAGGGTTCAGTGTAGGTGTAGCCACCGCTAGCTTGGCAGTAGAAGTTCGCGCCATCCAGCGTAAGAGCCGCAGCATCGCCGTGCCGCCATGGCCGCCGTCGAGCATGCTTCGGTGAGCCTCGGGTACAACCAGCTACATGGTTCGATACGGGTTGCGTAGGAGAACACCGCCATGGGGTTGGTTTAGCCGGAGACCTCACCGTCGGCGATAGACTGATGGTCGAGCACCTCCAGTGCATCGGCTCTGTGGGGAAGAACCTGACCAGTGGGTCCCGCTTGTCATAGGCTCTAAGTGTTTTCTATTTTGTTCTTTTTCAGTTTTGTTTGCTAACTTTAGAAATGCATAACTAATTTCAGAAAAAATGCTAATGTTATGTTTTTCTCTATGCATGAAAAATATAATATGACCAGTGGTTACTGTTCTTTTGTGCTGTTTTAATAAAAATGTACAGCAAGCTTTATATGCTTAGTTTAATTTGTTTAATTCATAACTGTAGTTTGGTAGGTGCTAAAATCATGGTTGTTGTTGTTTTGAGTTTGCCTCAGCATGCACTTCCCATGAAAAATGTTAAAGTGTCAGTAACCTTTAATTTAATTGCATGTTGTAGTTCTTTTGGTTAAATGCTTAGTTAACAACATGCAATTTTGTTTTAATTGTTAAGTCAGTTATGTGTGCTTCCTGTGGATGATGATTTTTTGTACATGTGTTACTTACTTAGTATTAACTAAGAAAAATATGAAATCTGTTATTTCACACTTTTCAAATTGTTTAAGTAATTTATGTATAAAATGTGCTTGTTTTCTCATCACCAGCAAAGTATTAATTTTAACTCCCTTGTAAATGTGTTTTCTGTTGTTGGTGCGAATACCAAAGTGGTAGCTAATTATGTAACCTTGCCTGTCTAATTTTATCATAATTTTTGGAATGTTGGTTAAAAGCTTTACAACTGTTCTAAGTTATAACTGAAATCTATTAAACATCTGGAACATGTTTTCTTGCTAGAATTGTTTGAGCTATTTTAATTTGGTTTCAGCAGTAGCTATAATTGACTTTGTTATAGATAACTTGTGCATCTATCTGGTGTTAAATGTTCACAGCCATAACCTGTTTTGTTTAACTTGGGTACATTTTACAAGTTCATCTTTAAATATGTGTTTTCCGGTTTCTTCAAAACAGCATTGCTTGATGTGACTGTTAGGCTAATTTAAAGTTGGATCTAGCTGGAGAGTGCATGGAATGTTTTGTAGAAAATTTCATAAGCTTTCCATAAAGTGAAAGTTTGTAATTTTTTTTGTGTGTAGCACTAGCTACACATTTTTCTTTCGGCTGCTGTTTTAAGTGTTTGTATGCGTTGTTATGCATGTCCTAAGTGATGTATGCCTTGTGTTGTTTAATCCAATAGCCTAAGGATAAAACATGTTTAGTTGCAGGTGTTAGAGAGCTAACCGAGGAGAAAAATCTCTACTACAGGTTGTTAGCTAAGGGTAAGTGTTAACCTCTCTATAGGAGAAGAGATTTGTACCTACTCGGTGAAAAAATAAAATAATACATAATACATTCATCATGAGCATTCATTCATGTGCATTAGGCATGTCTCATTTCCAGTATATGACTTGTCATATATGTTGGATCATCATACATATATACATGCATCCAGGATCGCTGGAGGGAGTGACCTTGCTCGAGTTCGAGGAGTTGGAAGGAGGAGTCCCGCCGGAGATTCAAGCTTCCGGAGTTCCCGAAGGAGGACAGGGTCCTGAGCTTCCTGAGTGCCCAAACCACCTTCCCTCCACCTTTGTGAAAGGCAAGCCCTGGAGCATTATACACCATTCTTACTCTTTTTAAAAGTATTTTACTTACAATACAACCACTTGTTTGTGCATTAAGTTAGTAGGAGTTGAAATGAAACCCCTTACTGCATTATATCTCCGTTGTCCAACAAAAAGAACCTTGTAGGCCCAGGATTGAAACCTATGCTTAGCCCTGCTTAGACCGGTAGCGTGGGTGGTCTGCCATGTCCCACAATGATAGGTGATGCTGGTCACGGTTGGCTATATTTGCTATCGTGGAAAATAACCATGTGGAAGTAATAAATCGAGACCGGGCGGACAAGGTGTTGTGAGCCACTTGACATGGAGGTCTTGTGAGCGGGTTCTCTCCGCCTGTGTTGCTAGGCACTGGATCGTGGTTGGACATCTGCTAAGATTGAACGCATGCCTCCTTCATAGCTGGCCGAATAACTCGTCTCGACCGCGAAGGCTAACTCTGTGGGTTCGGTTCGGAATCCCCTCCTAGTTGGGTCATAAAGACCGCAAGCGGAATACTAGACCGTGGGCAAGTACCTTGAACGTCCTGGCCTGACACCAAGTGCAGGCAGTACTTGAGCTACCTGGCTACCATGATTCGCTACTCATGCCTGTAATTGGGGACCCGCGGGCTACCCGAACAATAGTGAAGGTGACCCGAATAAGTGTGTCGGCAGGCATACTTGGGTGTGATTGAGGAATAAACCTCTAGCTGGATAGGAATTCGATTCGAATCACGATCTCTCCACGTTAGTGAGAAACTTGAAAGATCTTCCTCCCATTGTAGAAACCTGAACTCTAATAAGTAACCAAAAGATGCTTATGTGCTTTTTATGCCAAGCACAATATGGTTATTATTGTTTGATAAATCAGTGATTGCTCTAGTAGAGGTGCTAATGAGATCTGATTAATGTTACTAATCTAAAGCCAAATGATGTTTTATAATTATGAGAATACATGAGTAATTAGGAATGCTCTTTTATGCAAAAGTATGCTACCTCATGAGATCCACTTGATAAAGCCATGCATAATCCTTGAAGTGTCTATGGTTATATATCTATCTCTTTGTCGGGTAAGTCTAGCTGAGTACAATTGAGTACTCAAGATTTCTTTACCCTTGTTGCAGATGGCATGGTCTATTCTGGCTATTGTCAGACGTGCCTCTATCCTGCATGTGATTATGAGTGAAGGCCATGGGCAATGGTGGATCCTTATGTCTCTCCTTGTTGCTTTTGATGGGACTGTACTAAGTGTGGCACTATATTTGTTTTAAACAATTTGCAATGGGTATTTGTGAAACAAGAGCTTCCGCTACATTGATTTGAACTTGGTGTTGTAATAACACTTCTTTAAACTCTGTTGTAATATTATTTTGTTTCGAACTTATCATTGTGGACGCGTGGTTACTGAATCGAGTACGATCTCGGGATGTTAATTGTTTGTGGTTTGAAATCCTTCGAGATTTCAAGGACTACCAGGCTTATATGGGCTCTAGTGTGACAGTGCCGTCGGAAACGGTGACCATTACACTAGTGCTCTTACTGGTTGGGCGGTTCCGTGACACTCATCTCCCATGGCAATACAGTCTCATGTCTGTAGACCAGCTCGTAAGGTGAACATTTGGTTGACCCATGACAAGCCATCCTGTAAGACCACAGAGTTTCCACAAGTATCAAATGCCATCGCTTAGGATATTCCAGAATCTTCTTCTAGATTATCTTGATCAATATCTAGTTGGACGCTTCTGCTTGCCCGTTGGCCTGAGCGTAATATGGGGAGGAATTGATTACATTGAAACCCGTCTTGGCCGCGAAGTCGCCAAATTCTTTGGACATGAACATTGTCCCTTGATTGGTGGTGATGGTCTGAGGGGCACCAAACCTGTAAATGATGTGTTTCCTAATGAACTCAATTATCTTGACTGACGCTTCTTTTAAGGGGATGACCTAAACTCACTTGGTGAAGTAATTTGTTGCCACCAATACAAACTTATGCCCCTTGCTAGACGATGGAAACACTTGACCAATCAAATCTACCCCCCACCCCCTGAATGGCCACGGCTTAATGATGGGATTCAGAGCCGATGCCGGGGATTTCTGAATCTTACCAAATTTCTGGCACTCCTAGAAACCCTTATAATATCTGAAGCAATCTTCCATTACGGTTGGCCAGAAATACCACGCCCTCTTGATCATCTATTTCATTTTTTGAGCAGACTAGTGTGCACTACAGATGCATTCGTGGATCTCCCCCATTAACAGCTTGGCTTCCTCTTTGTTAAGGCACTTGAGTACCACACCCTCGACCGTCCTGTGACATAGTTGATCAATGTTGGCACAAATTATGACTATCTTTTACACCATGCTCTCCCCTCTCGGCCAAGATCCAAGAGAGGCACTCTAGAGTGGAATCCATCCATTGGATCACTCTGTGTTTCCTCTCAATGACTCGCAAGCAAAGCACATGGATCCATGGGCCCAAACCAAGGAGATAAATGTGACAACCCACTCAGAACCAGCAATTAGCACCAATGTCAAGTGGGTCCAACCTCGGGACCACAGAGGTGGGCCAGAACCCCCAAGGGGGGGTTCAGATGATCCACACTAAGGCCCAAACGGGCTCCACTCAGTCCCTAACTAGTGGGACCTCATCCAAGGAGGCAAGGGAGAGCCCACTGGCCATAGGGTGGATCGGCCAATCCACCCTTAGGTCGATTGGCTTCCCCCCACCCGCCACACCTTCTCCCCACGTGTTGGATCACAACCATCCATGCCTTGGTCGGTTTCAAGGTCGGTTGATCCAAGGGTGGAGGATGGAAGGCCCTGGATCGCTGACCTGGCCCTGGAGTAGCCCCTACTCCACCCCCTACTATAAATAGAGGGTCACACCCCCTCTCTACAGATGAAGAAGAAGCCTACAAGCTCTATTCCTTAGATTGTTCTAGGAGTTAGTCTAGTGTGGGAGTTAGAGTTGAGTTGAGTTGTGCTCGGGATTTCCGTAGTTGTCTTCTAGAGAGTTTGGTATAGCTCTTGTATCTTTCCTTCTTTGTAAGACTTTATCTTATTCAATATATATATTTCTCTTTACTTTACTTAGTATTTACTTTGAGCATTTCTATACTAGATATAGTCTTGCTATATGCTTTTGCTCTTTAATAGCCTTTACATCAATAGTTTGTGATCCTTGTGACCTTTCCTGTATGCGGTCATTGCCTGTCATACGGTGCTTTGATTATTTGATCATAGTCAAAGTAGTAAGTTTTGTGTAAGCGTGGTGCTTATACATCATCTTATCCTTGGTTATCGCTTGTTGCACGGATTGTTTTGTGGTAGCTAGCAAGAGGTGACAACCTTGTCTAGTCATTGTATTCCACTACGTGTTCTTAGGCAAGTTCTTACAAGGTAAGGCCCCAGTAAGAAGAGGGCGCGGTCTGGTAGGAGTTTTGTCCTCCTACTGATCTATCCCCTCGCCTAGCATACTTGTATTGAGGAGACAAACTATAGTGTCTATACTAGTTAATTAGCTAAGTATATTGAAGTAGAGTGAAGTACATAGGAGTCCATATTCTCTTCTTGTTGTCCTCCCACCTAGATAGTCTCTAAGGTCCGTTCTAAGTATCATTTACCATAGATTCTTCATTCATCACCCCTTCCTATCACATATATCATTTACCCCTCTATACTAGTTGGTACTAAAGTTGAGGTGCTCTCTAGGATCTCTATCTAATTATCATTTCTAGCAAGGCTTTCCTTTGGGATAATATAAATTACGATACCCTGGAATACTCCTGGGTGAAGTGCTACAACGGTTATAATCTGTGCGCTTGCGGATTCACCAACAAGCATTTCTGGCGCCGTTGCCAGGGAAAGCTTAGCTAAGAAATTTTAATTAGATTGAATCTGGAGATTCTCGTTAACTTAGTTATCTATTAGTTATAGGGGTTACCCTTTGCCTGTGTTTCTCTTAATTATGACGCAAGGCATTGTATGAGTGAGTTCCACTTTCGAGCAACCACATTAGAAAATCTTGAGAGCTTCCGAAGGAACTCTAGACACCGTCTAGTGTCCCCTCGAAAGTTCATCTTTAATTTCGATCCACTAAAGGAAGGAGGCTACACTTCGTTTATCAAGCAAGCTATGGCTTAGGAGGCTATTTCCGACTTTTCGGTCCTGTCAGTCGCTCATGTGGCGCGAGGACCTGAAGTTAATACAGGGAGTGCAACCCTCGAGCTAAAGCCAGCCTTGATTAAACTAGTGCACGCCAACCCATTGGGTGGGGAGTCCCATAAGGATGTTACTTCCCATCTCAAACACTTCACGGAGGTGTGTGGCATGATCAAAGGAGTGGCGTTTGTCACCATTTGTCTTCGCCTTTTTCCATTCTCATTGTTGGGGAAAGCGAAGCAATGGTTCTACGCTCACAACGAAGAAGCCACCACTTGGAAGATGGACCTCTTGATGAAGAAGATAGATGAAGGTTCCAAGAAGGAACGACAGGCCATCTACCCCATTGCCGCCGCACAAGCTGTTGAAGCTGATCCATGGTGTGAGGTGTGCGGAGGAAATGATCACTCGGGCAACAATTGCCCCGAGACATCAAAGGAGGACATGAATTTCATCAGCAACAACAACAACAGCAACAACAACAACAACAACAACTACGGGTATTGATCCCAACAACAAGGAAGCTGGAATTCACGCCCCTTCTATCAAGGTAATGGAGGTAATGGTAATTACAACAATTACAATTCTTACAATAACCAACCTTCATTAAAAGATCTTGTTTTTGGGCAATCTAAGATTAACGATGGTATAAATAGAAAGATGATTGCCACTGATAAAGTTCTTGAAAGCTTTGGTGAGAAAATGGATAGCTTCACAACTGCTATGAAAAATCAATTGAGCTTTCATAAAATGCTAGAAACCCAATTAGCTCAATTAGCAGCAGCTATGCCATCAATGGAACAAGGTAAGATTCCTGGGAAACCAGATGATTCAATTGAGCATGTTAATTTGGTCAGCACAAGGTCCAGTAAGCCTCCACATCGCTCATATTGGGGCTATCTTCTCGATCCTCCCTTCATCATGAAGAAGGAAGACCTAGGCCTCCCGACGATCAAGTGCTCAATCGGACAACAAACATTCCACACCAACTTCTACGATCTTGGATCGGGCGTCAACATCATGTCTAAGGTAACTTATGACAACTTGTTAGGAGGACCATTGGTCCCCACATGTGTTCGATTGCAGATGGCAGATCAAACCATACGGTTTCCCGAGGGACTCGCAAGGGATATCCTCGTGAACATCCAAGACGAGTACATCCCCACCAACTTCATCATCCTAGACATGGGAGCCAATGTGGAAGTACCCGTCATTTTGGGAAGGCCCTTCCACAACACCACTAATACGGTCATCTTCGTAGGATCGGGCCAGATTCACTTCCAATTCCCGAGTCACAAGCTAAAGTGTGCTTTCAATGGTTATAAACTTAACAAACGGGTAAAAGCACAACCACCAAAAATAAGAGTTCAAGCTCTGTGCCAAAATAAGTAATATCCGGAGGCCAAGATCAAAGAACTCAAGAATGACGAACCCGCCAATCCAAGGCATGTTTGGAAAACAAAGGAAGTGCACACACCATGGTCTCCATCTCCGGAGCCATCAAGTATACCCGAAGAATGAACAAGAAGGAGAGTCCTACTCCAAGGACTTAAAATCAAGGAGCCTTCATCGAAAGGTAAATCGGTAGTTATCTTTTATTTCCCTTCATAAATTTAGTTCAAACCTTTAATTCTTTTCCTACTTCAAATTTAGAAAACTAAAGTTAGATTAAGTAAAACTTGAGAATTAGATTAGCATCAAAATTTGACAAAAAGTAGGGCCAATAGGGTGGTCGGGGCTTGGTTAATCAAGGATCATGTAGGGGTCTTTATAAAAGAAAAAGAAAAAAATGGAGGACTAGGGTGGTCGGCTGACCACCCTATGACCCCCTTGTCCATCCATCTTTTCCTCTCCACCATCCTTTGTCCAAGCATCTCATGATTTGAGTAGTGGGACTCCCAAAAATCAGATTCTTGCTTTGGGAGACATCTCTTTTGTCTTGTCATGCTTTAAAGTACATCAATCACTTTTAACATGACACATCCTTGTCTCCCACTACTCATTGTCCAAAGTGGGGAATCATGACACCCATCACTTCCACCATGTCATGCTTTGAAAAAGAAAACACATCAATCACCTTCCACCAAATCATGACACACCTTTGTCCCCCACTACTCTTTGTCTAAAGAGGAGAATCTTGACTACTTTAGCTCAGCTTTTGATCACATCATATCACATCTTTCACCTTTCACCAAGCACTAGAAAAAGGATGAGTGGAATCTTCACTTTAAAGGGATGGCCGACCACTTTGTGTCACCTCCTTCTCTCTCTTTTGCTCTATGTAAGGCATCCACTAAACATGTGATCATGGCACCCAAGGGGCATGCCCAAGGGTGGTCGGCCGACCACTCCATGGCACCCCCTTGGTGCCATTTCCTTCCCCTATAAAACCCCAAGCAAGGAGAGCTTCATCCCTCACACCTCCACAAGAATTCAGTTCTAGTTGAAGCCTCTCCTTGCCTTGCTCTCTCCTCTCTTCATTCAAGAGAAGTTCTTAGCTTTCAAGAGAAGTAGTGTTTCTCTCACTAATCCACAAGAAGATCTCTTGTCTTCATCAAGTTTCTCTTAGCTTAAACTTCTCCCCACAAGGCAAACTAGAAATCCACTCCACACACAACTCTCCCTAGTCTTTCCCTTGTGTCTTTCTTCCTCTCTAGAAGATGAAGAATCCGATAAGCTCCATGTTCAAGAAAGCAAAACACATCGTAAGGGGGAGCTCATCTCGTCACTCCCACCAATCCGAGGGCACTTCCCAAGGGTGAAGAAGGGGAGGTTCTGCCCGATACACTTGGTAGAACCTCCAAATTGAAGAACATCCTTAGGAGGAAGAAGAAGTGCCGGAGGAGGTACCTCATATGGAGGCATTCATGGTTCCCCCAATGAGGACCTACGATCAACAAAGTGGTCTCTGGTTCAATCAACTAGAGAATCAACGATATCTCTCTCTGGGACCGATCTTTCGATCATACAAGGATATTGGATCCAAGTCTTCTCTCCAATGCAGGTATGACCACCGAATTGGAAACTATCTTCTCTACTCTTGGTTGGTCTGGCTTTTTGAAAATAGAAGAGTTTGGAATTGAATTGCTCACCTTAGAGTTTCTATGCTCTCTCCAACTCTCTAATAATGGAACTAGCTTTCGCATGGTTAATAAAAGCTATAGTTTAACTTGGAGTCATCTAAGTGTTGCTCTTGGTTTTGATAATTCATGTTTGATAGACTTAGACCCTGCCATACGTAGTTTCAACAAAAGGAAATTTTGGTTCTCTATATCTTATCTAAAAGATTGCTCTAATCCTAAACCTGAGGAAATTCACAATCCAACCCTTCATTTCATATATCTTTGGATGAAAATGACTTTGTTTCCTGGAAGTAATGCTAACTTGATAAGTGACATGGAATTAAAATTACTTTATTCCATGGTCAACAAAATTCAAATCTCTCCTGTTAAATGCTTAGTGGAGTTTTGGCAAAGTTCAATTGAGAGTATTGTGTCTATTCAATTCACATCTTTAATTACTCATCTTGCCGAATCTATGAACCTGCTAGATGACACTTATCCTTTCGTTTACATCTCTGCTCCATTAGCTATGATTTCTAAAGAATATCTTAAGCATGCTCATGTTCAAATGCTAAATAGAGATGCCAATGGTGATTTAAAAATGATTTACAGTGGCCATACAATTGAGGTGCCTCTTCCAAATAGGAACCTTAATTGTATAGGACCCGCAAGCTAACCCTTGATTTAGATAAAGGAATTGGGCAAAGAAATTTTGCAAGCTCAAACAGGAGAGCTCAGGAGGGGCTACACTTTGTTCATCTTGAGCAAGGTGGTCCTTCCCAAGGAGGTGCTGGCGAGGAGGAAGACGATGCATCTTCTGATCCTATGCACACTTCCAGTGGCATGCCTCCTCACCCATCACGCCCGCAACAACCACGAGCATCCTTGTCGTCTACACGAGAAAGGGGGCATCGTGGGCTGCGGCAAGAATTCGTTCACCTCACCAACACCGTTGGTGAGTTGCGTGTTGAGCACAATGAGACAGCACGCATCGTCCAGCGAACGACCAAGAACATTCAAGCAATGCATGAAGAACAACATCGGCGTTGGGACTTTTGGCGGCAACAACATCCACATCCGCCACATTATTAAGCAAAAAACAAGCTTGGGGGAGATTCTCTCCCCCACAAAGGTAAGTTTTTAATTTCAGCATTTATATTTATGCATTCTCTTGCTTATCTTAGCTTTGCAAAAAAAATCTGCATATGATAAAATAAAATAAAAAGACTTTCTCTACTCTCACATATTCCATGAAAATTTAATATCTCCTATGGAAGTGATGAATAGTTGCTCTGCTAAATGTTTCTCTAGAACTTAGTTTACAACTTGGTACTTCTTTAAGTATGGATTACTTGTCTTGAAAAGAAACCACCATGAACCTCAAAACTTTTGTGGGTTGCAAATGCCGTAACTATGTCTAAGTAGTTGTGAGACATGATATGACAAGATAAGAGCTGCTATAATATTGTTCTAAGCAAGAATGACTATCGGAGTTTTATTTATTAAAATGATAAAACACTTTGATGTTCCTCAATGGTGACAATTCCTACCAAAGCCATACATGCTCTTTCATGATATAAGCTTTCTACATAAGCTGCTTGCTTTGTGTTGAGTTTGGTCAAGTTTTGTGACCCTTGTTGAGAGATTTATCATGCTCCCAAGATCAAGATCACATACACGCCACATAAACTTGTTGCTTCTACACTGAAAGTACGCAGAAACATGCCTTACATTTCCACATAGTTCATACTCCATGCTCTAAGTAGAAAAACTCTCTCTAGTTGTTGCTAGTAAATGAGACATAGACTATGCAAAATTATGAAAATTTTAGGGGCATTCTAAAGTCCAAAATTTTATGAGCATTACAAAGTTCTTTTGAAAAAAAATGAAAAATGATGAAATGAATGAGCATCTTCAAAGCTCATAGAAAAATGAAACATATAGCCATGTCTCAAAATAATTTTAGGAAAGAGAGATCATACACAAATAGGAGTATTGATCATTTGCCATGTGTCCACACACTTGCACATCTTGATCTAAGAGTATGACACTTCTCTCCTCAGATCCGGAATTTGACTTTACAATATATGCAAGGTAAGTTTGCTACATCTTTGATCCCTACCTATAGCTCCACATAAGCTTTAGAGATAGGAAGAAATAAGGCAAACTTGGATATATGCCTTGGTGAGGAATCATACACACCTTATGAGCGACTCGAGAGTACCATTTGAGGAATACTAAGTTTTCTGTTACAAAATCTTGCAAAACCTCCGATATGAAACTTCTTAAAGAATGAGAAAACTAGTGCTCAAGTCAAGTTGTTCTATCTCTCAACCTCTCAAGACAAAGGATAAAGCTATAAGCCCCATGAAGGACTAAGGTAATCTGGGTGAATCTTTATTGCTAACTTTTCCATTCAAAAGAGAAGTATGTTTGTTGTAAACCTAGTACTCTTGAAATATGAAGCATAGTAGCAACTCCTGATCCATCAAGCTAAGTTTGATAATTTGCTCGGGACGAGCAAAGGTTAAGCTTGGAGGATCTTGTTGGCACAAATTATGACTATCTTTTACATACCTAAAATATTGCCACCAACCTCAGAATCAAGGATAAACAAACACATCATGAGCATAATTTCTCGAATAACTAGTTCCACATGTCCATGAGTGTTTGAGTATAGGAATGAAGAAATGGAGCAAAGGAGAGCCAGTTGGGCCCACATAAGGGGTCGACCGACCACCCTATGGGCCCAGCATGCTCTCCCCTCTCGGCCATGATCCAAGAGAGGCACTCTAGAGTGGAATCCATCCATTGGATCACTCTGTGTTTCCTCTCAACGGCTCACAAGCAAAGCACATGGATCCATGGGCCCACACCAAGGAGATAAACATGACAACCAACTCAGAACCAACAATTAGCACCAATGACAAGTGGGGACAGCCTCAGGACAACAGAGGTGGGCCAGAACCCCCAAGGGTGGGTTCGGCCGATCCACACTCATGCCCAAACGGGTCCCACTCAGTCCCTGACTAGTGGGACCTCATCCAAGGTGGCAAGGGAGGGCCCACTGGCCATAGGGTGGATTGGCCGATCCACCCTTAGGTCGGTTGGCCTCCCCCCAACCGCCACACCTTCTCCCCACGTGTTGGATCACAACCATCCATACCTTGGTCGGTTTCAAGGTCGGTTGATCCAAGGGTGGAGGATGGAAGGCCCTGGATCGCTGATGTGGCGCTGGAGTAACCCCTACTCCACCCCCCTACTATAAATAGAGGGTCACACCCCCCTCTCTACAGATGAAGAAGAAGCCTACAAGCTCTATTCCTTAGATTGTTCTCGTAGTTAGTCTAGTGTGGGAGTTAGAGTTGAGTCGAGTTGTGCCCGGGATTTCCAAAGTTGTCTTCTGGAGAGTCTGGTATAGCTCCTGTATCTTTCCTTCTTTGTAAGACTTTATCTTATTCAATATATATCTTTCTCTTTACTTTACTAAGTATTTACTTTGAGCATTTCTATACTAGATATAGTCTTGCTATATGCTTTTGCTCTTTAATAGCCTTTACATCAATAGTCTGTGATCCTTGTGACCTTTCCTGTATGCGATCATTGCCTGTCATAGGGTGCTTTGATTATTTGATCGTAGTCAAAGTAGTAAGTTGTGTGTAAGCATGGTGCTTATAAATCATCTTATCCTTGGTTATCACTTGCTGCATGGATTGTTTGTGGTTACTAGCAAGAGGTGACAACCTTGTCTAGTCGTTGTATTCCACCACGTGTTCTTAGGCAAGTTCTTAAAAGGTAAGGCCCCACTAAGAAAAGGGCGCGGTCTGGTAGGAGTTTTGTCCTCCTGCTAATATATCCCCTCACCTAGCATACTTGTATTGAGGAGACAAACTATAGTGTCTAGACTAGTTAATTAGCTAAGTATATTGAAGTAGAGTGAAGTACATAGGAGTCCCTGTTGTCTTCTCATTGTCCTCCCACCTAGCTAGTCTCTGAGGTCCAATCTAACTATCATTTATCGTAGATTCTTCATTCATCACCCCTTCCTATCACATATATCATTTACCCCTCTATACTAGTTGGTACTAAAGTTGAGGTGCTCTCTAGGATCTCTATCTAATTATCATTTCTAGCAAGGCTTTCCTTTGGGATAATATAAATTATGGTACCCCGAAATACTCCTGGGTGAAGTGCTACAACGGTATAATCTGTGCGCTTGCGGATTTATCCAATAGTCATAAGAAATACCAACAATCATCAAGAATGACAAACTTGGTAGCCTGGTACCTCAGCTTTTTGGAGACACGCTGTGAAGGATTCTTCACGTACTCAATGATATTGGTCCTCCAATCATTATCATCTACCAGTTCATCAACTAAAACCTCCACGATATGCCGATACCCAGAAGCACTCTGAGCCAATAGGTTGGCTTCTTGATTCGGGTCCCTAGGAATATGCCTGATGTTGACCGAGGGGAACGACTCAAGCAATTCTTAGCAATCCTCATGATATCTTTTCAGTATTTCATTTTTGCACACGTATAGGCCGAGCAGTTGATTAATTACCAATTGGGAATCTCTGTCAACCTCAACAGGTTCGTCCCCTACCTCTCATAGCAGCTGCAACCCTTTAAGAAGGGCTTCATATTTAGCCTGATTGTTGGTAGCCATCAGCCTGATCCGGAAAGCATACTCTAGGCTTGCCCCCCGAGGCGACACCAGGACGACGCCAATACCTCCTCCTTGTTTGTAGGTAGATCCATCGAAGAACAATGTCCATGGGGTTATGTCCACCAACCGGATTCCCTTCTCATGATGGTGAGTGATGAAGTCGGCCATCACCTGACCCTTAACCGCCTTGGCCGACTCGTACCTCAAGTCGAACTCCGATAGCGCAAGGATCCATTTGCCAATCCTTCCATTCAGAATAGGCATAGACAGCATGTGCTTGATGACGTCAAACTTTGACACCACCGTGCATTCTGATGACAGCAGGTAATGACGCAACTTGGTGCAGGAAAAGTATAAACATAGGGACAACTTTTCCGTGGGGGGATACCTTGTTTCAGGATCGAGCAATCTCCTACTTAGATAGAACACCACCCTCTCTTTTCCTTCGAATTTTTGTATCATAGCCGACCCAATCGTGTGGTCGTCGGCTATTACGTACAGCCTGAAAGGTTTTCCGCTTTGGGGAGGGATTAGCACTGGGGGAGATTTCAAATATTCCTTGATCTCCTCGAAAGTCTTTTGCTATTTGTTACCCCATCTGAACTCTTGCTGGTTCTTTAGCTTTAGCAGAACCAAGAAAGGCAGGATCTTAGCTGATAGGTTCGATATGAATCGCCTGATTGATCTTGCCAATCAAGGACTATAGCTCAGTCTTTGTAGTTGGTGGCACGGCTTTGTCGATTACATCAAAGCTCTTATGTCCAACCTCAAACCCTTTCTCATGCACCATGAAACCCAAAAATTGTCCATCACCCTGAAAGCACACTTGTGAGGGTTCATCCTCAAACCATGTTTCTTCGCGCACTCCAAAGTGGCTCTGAGATCTTCAAGGTGCTCTCGGTATCCCTTGGATTTCACCACCACATCATCGATGTAGACTTCTACTATTTTGCCGATTAACTTATGAAAGATATAGTTCATAGCTCTCTGATAAGTTGCACCGACATTTTTCAACCCGAAGGTCATAACTACCCACTCGTACAGCCCCAGTGCACCAGGACATCTGAACGTGGTTTTGTGCACATCCTCTTCGGCCATGAAGATCTGATTGTATCCAGCATAACCATCCATGAAACTAATCACTTTGTGGCCTGCTGCTGCGTCAACCAACATATCAGCCACCGGCATCGGATATCCATCCATCGGGTTAGCCTTGTGGAGGTCCCTGAAGTCGATGCAAACTCTCATTTTTTCCGTTCTTTTTGTACATAGGTAATCCATTCGGCATACCTGCTTTGCCAAATGAACTTTGCCTCGTAGAGCCGAGTGCTTTTAGCATTCACATCGGCCATAATGTTAGCCTTGATCCTCCTAGGCTGCTGTTTGACTGGTTGATACCCCTCCTTGATCGGCAGGTGATGTTCGACCAGCTCTCGGTCGAGACCGGGCATCTCATAGTATTCCCGAACGAAACAATCTTTATACTCCTTCAACAGAACTATCAAGTCTTTTCTAAACTTAGGTTCTAATTTCACACTGATATACGTCGGCCTAGGTCTATCACCGTCCCCAATATCGAGTGTTTCCAATTCGTCAGCCGACGTAAATCCTTTTCCCAGCTTACCCTCATCGTCATCGATCGAGGCATGCGCTACTTCACTCCTTTTTAATCCGACTGCTCGGATCGGCTATTGACACACCATATTGAAAGTGAGGAGGTCTCCTTGCAACCTTTGGCCTGAAAAGCAATCACAGGCACAATCTTCCAAATCCCAATGAGTAGGGTTGACGGTTGCTATGGAAACTGTGTCATCGGCCGGGACGACCTCGAGTTCGTCATTATCCAGCAATTGTACTGCAACCTGATGCATTGTAGACATGATGCAATAGTTGTCATGAATCCAATCCCTCCCTAACAGCAGATTATATGAACCATCTCCATCAATGACGAAGAAGGTAGTCAACAGCGTCTTGCTGCCAATTGTTAGCTCCACCTACAGGGCTCCCCGAGCCTCCGATGTCCTTCCTCCGAAGTCGCTGAGTGTTAAATCGATCTTAAAGAGCTTTTTGGATTCCAGACCCAGTCTCGGAATGACATGAGCTGGCATCAGGTTGATTGAGGCACCACAATCGATCAATATCCTCTCGACGAATTTCTCATTGATGTATCCTTGGATGTATACTGCCTTAAGGTGTCTATGCCTCACAGGCTCGTCAAAGACCACCTGGAACTCACGCGCGAGTGCACTGGCCTGATCTCCAAACTCCGACTCATCAAAATCAGAGTAGACTTCGACATCTACCGGTGTCCTGAATTCCACATGCAGGAAGAAGTTCGCGACACGACCTGCTGCATCGTGACGCCGCATGTCAGCTCTTTGACGTGAGAACCTCCTCTTCTGAGTCTTGGTCATCCCTCTAGGCCTCTGAGATGCTTGGTGCCCATCAGGCTAGCCTGGCCGAGACTGAGCATGGTCTATACTGACAACTTCAGTATTGGGCCAACCACGAACACCATCTTCGATGACCGTCGATTCCCCCCTTTATATTCCACTTGCTTCTGGGTGATCGGTCATCAGTTTGGAGCCTTATGTATTTTTTGAACCATTCGTTACACCTGGGACAATTATCCCTAGCAGGCAACTCCAGATTCTTGTCGAGGCAGTACGCAAAGAACGAGCAATTCTCGTGCACGTCAATCGGCTCCACAGCTCTAGAATGCTCTAATAGCAGGTTCTTCTCTTGGTCTTCTTCGTTTTGACGCCCCCATCTAGCCTGGGCAGCAGATAGATACTCGATGCCAGGTGGATCGACTATACCGTTCAAGAAGAGCAGGGCCCTTTGTCTCTCCATCATTTGCAGGTTTTCCTCAAATTCCTCCTCGGTCACCATGGAGTCCAGACCGAGGGCCCTCAGCCTCTCATCTCGGGTTGGGTGTGAAACTTTAGCTTTGCCCTTGTCCATGTCTAGCGATTGTGGTCCCACTGAGCGTGCCAAAATGTGTAGACGCCAAAAATGGGGCTTCTAGCGTCAGCACTGCGTAGGGCCTGCGGAGACCGTGCAGTAGCAGAGCTTGATCTCCTAAACCCCTTAAGCGGCTTAGGCCGATTCGATGATCGATTCCAGGCGTGCTAGTCAATTTGACCTGTAATTGACAAGGAGATGAAACGTCAAATTATGGAACCTGTCGGTTGTTGCCAGACAGTTCCATGAGTGTGCGGCTCTCATGTAGCCGATGAATATAGGAGACTGACTAAAGAGTCCACTCCAAACAGTGGAAAGCATTACAATGGTATATAAACGGCTATCGCAAGATATTAAACGCAAGGTATATAATTTAGCCGATCATATGATGATAACAAGGTAAAGATGCGATACATGTAACATTATCATCATCAAACCATCAGATCTACCAAGCATACCAAATAAAGATTAATCATCAACAAAGATGTGTTCCCATGCAGCCATGATGACAATTAACCCTATAACCCGACCGATTCACTAGCATTGGGGTGTTTCCATGCAACCATAAAAGTAAACAAGCCGAACCACGTGTAGTACACTTAATAGATCCAATAGATTAATATGACAACGTACAAGTATCATATGATTGAAGCATAGCTAGATCAACTGTGTTAGCTGATATGGGATCCATGAGGCTTGAACAAGATCCATGCATTCAACCTCACATAGATCTAAGTCTGGACAGACATAACCCAACATACAATGGTAGTGGGGTCCGGTAGATGCAGTCGTACCACATATGTTGAACTAGATCCAACCACGCTTAAACCAATCTAATAACCGAACACATGCCTCGGACCCGTAACCTGTAACAACCACAACTAATGGATTAGCCGATATGATCTTAGATCTATCGCTCCTTTAAGTGTAATGATAGATGCATCTGAGGCAATAGATCTAGATGGAAAGTAAAGCACATGCCAATAGATTAGATAAGATTGGGCAAGATATTGTAGCAACAGATTAAACAAAACATAACTGACAATATTGATAACTTAATGAATCTATTAGATCACAATTCTAATATAGCCGATAACTAGCTTGAAGCCACAATTCATGTGAGATTGAAGCAATGCAGCCCCATGAACAATAGATTCAAACCGATAACTAGCTCATACCGAGCTTGCACGAGTTACACAATACAGCCGTACAAATGAGACATGAACCAAGGCTAGACTTACAAGCAAATCGGAGGTCGATCTTGTCAATGCAGCCTAATCCGTCGAAGGTTCACCGAAATCTACTCTACTCCTACTCCTAGGGGTGGCCGAAGGCCAGAAACTAAGACTAAGTTGTGTATTTGATTGATTGGATATCCTTCTCATTCCCTATGCCTTGCTATTTATAGACCATAGCATGTACCCTAATTGACCATCACGCAAGTCCTAATAATAAGGAAATAAACCCTGACTTGGGCCTCAATTTACTCCATCGCTGAGATCACCGCGTTCATGTTATTGAAACCGGCCGAAAGATCTCTTCAAGATTCCTCATTTCCGTAGTCGATCTTTCGGGCCCGTCTTGGATGCCTCCTTCGAAGGCCTGCTAGGAGCCCATCAGACCGTATCTAGTCATACTAAGGTACGGTGTTAACACATGCCCCCTAATTTTGGGATAAACTTGTTTATTCCAAAATTCCTCCAGAAATCCCAAGGGTCACACCAACAGTCGGCTCGTCTTCCCAAAATATCTCTACACTGTTGAAAACCGAAACAGCTGACTCCTCCGCTTCTACCAATCCCACGCCGCAACATGTCTTTAGATAGACTCTTCATCTTCATGGAGGATTTATATAATGCTTGGTACCCTCCCTTGGGCTTCGGTACTCATTTGCAACCAATACTGTAGCCTCCCAAAGTTATCAAGAAAACCCCAATGGCTGGAGGCAATAGCCGCGGAAAGCGCCCGATGTATGGTCTTCTAGAGGGTATCCTGCGAACACATGGTGGATAAGTACCCATGAGGTTCAGCTTTGATGATGAGTGATTGACCAACACTTGAGTGTTTCAATTTGAGCGGGTTATTCTATCCTCTTGCGAAAGCATGTGTGTGCCTATCTATCAGCTTGTGGTGTGCAGGTGCTATGCCTAGTGACAGTGGTCAATGGCGTTGAGAAGGTCGAGTAGAGGCTTGCCGTGCCAATGGACTGAGAGCGCTGAAGGGCAGAAGCGGGGCTTGGACTGAGGGACCATGTGCGCCGGTGGACTAGCTGTGGTGGCTAGTACTTGGCACCGGCGAGTGCGAGAAGACATGGAGGTAGACCAAGTCGGCCGAGTCAAGACGGTGGACGTGCGAGTCGAGCGGAGGCAAAGGGGACTCGGAGTCCGACCGAGCGAAGACAAGGTGGCTCGCATCGAGTGGTTTGGTGGTTTGGGCCTCAAAACCATCCACGTCGGTTTCCGAGTTTGGGCCGCAAAACTCCGGGTTCGATAGTTGAGCCCAAAGCTACTGGTGGCGGGTTTCCTGGGTTTGGGCCTCAAAACCTAGGCAGAGCTTCCGAGGAAGCGGGGATGGCACGTGGTGGATTCCTGGAGGTTGTGTCGAGGCGACGGCAACTCTCGGTAGGAAGCGGGGCCGTCCATTCAAAATGCGGGAGATATTTCCAAGAGCTTGTACTGCAATGCTTAGGCTAGGTAGTTCACTCAATGGATCTAGGGGGGTCTTTGGGAAATAGCCAAAGCCCGTTAAGTAGCCATCCCTCATTCCATCTCTTGAACCCTAATAATGTGCCCCAACTATCTCTCTACCCTCTCTCTAGTTCATGAGATCCCTAGGTTGATTTCACCAACCTCTGTAAGAACTCGAATCTTTTGGTGGGAATTGGAGGCCCGACTCTCCGAGTGCCATGGCACGGTTAGTTTCTTGATCGAGTTTCCCCGGTTGCTTGTGTTCTTCATGTTTTGCCTTTGCTCTCTCTTTTTCCCGAGTTGATTTCTTTTTGTTGAGAGGAGCTTTGCAAAATCCACTTGAACCAAGTTGTTCGTATTCGTGAAGAGCATCTTTGCACCGAAGGAATTCACCTCAAACCTCACGAGTGCGTAGATCGGGCGATATCTTTGCGGCGTTCTTCGTTTTGCCTTTTCTTCCCCAAATCCCAGTGTTCCCATTTATCCTCTCAAAATTGAGAGATGATTTCTTCGGGATAGCTCCCCAACTACACAAGGATCATGCCTACAAAGTTTGGTTGCAGTTGGAGTTCATTTGGTTGAGTTTTGGGAAGATTTGGCAGAGTAAAATCGGTTTTCGCGGGTTTTCTTTGCGCTGTTCTTGAGCTCCGGACCACTTTGGACAAGGCTCCGAACCATAGGCGAGTGGTCCTGTGGTCTGGCCGAAAGTCTGCAGAGCAGCCCCTAGCTTCGGACCAAGCTCCGGACTAGTCCTGTGGTACCGTCGGACCACTAGTCCGGAGGTTGGGAGCTCACTACGTGGGCTGTTTTGGGAAGAAATAGCGTCAGACCACCCTCCGGACCACCCACCGGACCATAGCACCGAACCATAGCGAGTGGTCCGGTGGTACAGCCGAAAAACTACAGCAACACACCTAGCTCCGGACCTCAGCTTCGGAACTTACCACCGGACTATAGCAAGTGGTCCTGTGGTCACTGTTGATCGCTGTTTTGGTTGGTTCTTCCTCGTCCGGACTCCGAATTGAGTTTCGTTTGTTGTGTTGGTTTCGTAATCACGCAGGGAACTTGATTAAGAACTTGTGAGACCAGTTCTCATAAGTACTTTTGGGTGAGCTCTCTTCTCTTCTCTCTAAGGGTGTAAGAACTTCACTATCAGTGTCTTGGTTTGAGTCTTTGGTTTCTAGAAGATTCGATGTACATCTTGGTCATCACCAAAGGTATCCACCCTCTCTAGGGTCGTGATCTTTCTTGTGGAGTTAGCTTACTTGCTGGGGCTATTTTAGGGAAGAGTGGCCCGAATATTTCGAGAGAAATTTGAGGCTCCCATTCACCCCCCCTCTGGTCACCATTCTCGGTCCTTCATATCCCTATGCGTCAACGTCTTCTCCGGATGCGGTAGGTTTGATCAACAATTTTTTTTTCGAATGTCCTCCATTAGATGCTTTCCATTTTTCCATCATCTTCATCAACAACAGTGTCCATCGTATTGACCTCGCAACCGGCAACCCTCTTCCTCCTCCTGCGAGGGTCGGCTCTCCCGGAGCCCCGCTGTCTCTGTCCGGCTCCACCTCCAGTGACTCTACTATGAAAAGGAGCACCACCGCATACTAGATATTAGTGAACTTCTTTCAGAGGCAACCGAAGAGGAGAACCGCCATAGATCGGCAGTCGAGGCGCAGCATGTAGCCTTGAACGTCACCGGGGATGAACTTGTCGAGATGAGAAATCGGCTATCTACAGCCGATAACATAGTGGCAAGTAAGACAACTCTTCCCTGGTTATCCATTCTAGATATTTTTCAACCCCTCTGTCATTCTCACCCCTTCTAGGTCTCCATAGTGCTAACAGCGCAGTTGGAGGACTTGCGCCAGATTGCCACTGTTGTCGCTGACGCCATCAACTCAGGGGGTGAGGCCTGGGGGCATCGTGTCTAGGACGTCTGACATCGGGCTCAGGAGGTGGCCCTGCATGGTGTCCGCCACGACGCCGTTGTGGCCCTCTCCGCTGCTGAGGCCACCTCCGACATCAACCTCCAAGATAAATAGCCAGGGTTCCCAAGAAATGACGACCCTGAAGACTATGAAGACCTTCAAGAAGCTTTTTGGGAGCATGGCAAATCGATAGTCGATGTTACCCGTGCCGATCGAGGACATCATTAGCAAAGTGTTCCTCGATGATTAGCTTGTAATAGGTCTATTATTAATAAAAGGATCTTCGAACTTCAATTCTACTCGGGCCCGTCTTGGATGCCTCCTCCGAAGGCCTACTAGGAGCCCATCAGACCGTATCTGGTCATACCAAAATACGGTGTTAACAATATGCAATGGGTTTTACTTCTTGTAACAAAACACCACCCAATCCAATTCCACTAGCATCACATTCAAGCTCAAAAGTCTTATTAAAATCAGGAAGTTGGAGAAGAGGTGCATGTGTCAACTTATCTTTCAACACATTGAAGGCATTCTCTTGTGTGGTTCCCCAAGAAAAGGACACTCCCTTCTTTGTAAGCTCATTCAATGGTGCAGCAATGGTGCTGAAGTTTTGCACAAATCGACAATAGAACCCACCAAGTCCTAGAAAGCTCCTCACTTGGGTGATAGTCTTTGGTACCGGCCACCCCTGTATAGCTTCCACCTTGGCTTTATCAACCTCAAATCCTTGCGGAGTAACAACATAGACAAGAACAGAAACACGATCTGTCAAAAAGGTACACTTGTCAAGGTTACCAAATACTTGTGCCTCTCGTAGAGTGAAGGACCGAGAATGGCGACCAGAGGGGGGGTGAATGGGAGCCTCAAATTTCTCTCGAAATATTCAGGCCACTCTTCCCAAAAGCCAAACCCAGTTGATGGGTGCTCACCGACAGTGGAGAGAAACTCACCGGAAACCCCAAAACATAGGTTCTCAACACCTAGGGAAAAGAGGCAAGAACCTAGGCAAAACAGGCGAAAACAACAAACCAAAACAGCCGTTGGACCACTCTATCAGGGCCTCCGGACCATAGCACAGTGGTCCGGAGCCTTGCTGAAACAAATCACGCAGGGAGCACTTGACCTATGGACGACTTGCTCCGGACTAGTCCGATGCTACCGTCGGACCAAGGAGCACTGGGCCAATGTTGTTTCTTGCCTCAGCCAAAAACACACAGTAACCAACCCTGCTCCGGACTAGATCGTTGGACTACACCGTCGGACTAGAGGGAGTGGTCTGACATGTAGTTGACTCACTGGTCAAAGACCAACGGACTACTTGTTAATGGTCCGGAGCCTCAAAAGCGAGTGGTACGGAGGGTTGTCCGACGCCCTTCATTGCTTGACAAGTTCACTGGTCAAGACCACCGGACCACTTGCTATGGTCCGGAGCTAAGGGAAAGTCGTCCGACACCTAGTCCCACACTCTCGAGCAGAAACTCTGAAAACCGCAAAAACGTTTTTCACTCCACCAAATCTTCCCAAAACCCAAACAAATGATCACCAACTGCAACCAAACTTTGTAGGCATGATCCTAGTGCAGTTGGGGAGCTATCCCAAAGAAATTATCGCTCAATTTGGCTTAGAGAAAAGGGAGGAGAAGAGATTTGGGGAAAAGCTCAAGAACGAAGAACTCCGTAAAGAAATTGCCCGATATACGCACTCGTGAAGGTTTGAGGAGAATTCCTTCGGTGCAAAGAAGCTCCTCACGAATACGAACAACTTGGTTCTAACTGATTTGCAAGAGCTACTCCCTACAAAGAGAAATCATCTCGGGAAAAAGAGGGAGCAAAAGCAAAATGCGAAGAACACAAGAAAAACGGGGACACGACCAAGAAAGCGAAGCCACCATGGCTTACGGAGGTTACGGCCTCCGATTCCTCGCAGCAAAACCAAGTTCTTACAAAGGTTGGTGGAAACAACCTAGGGATCTCATGAACTAGAGAGAGGGTAGAGAGAGAGTTGGGGCAAATGATTAGGGTTCAAGAGATGGGATGAGGGATACCCCTTCACCCGCTACTTATCGGGCTTTGGTTATTTCCCAAAGACCCCCCTAGATACATTGAGTGAACTACCTAGCCTAAGCATTGCAGTCCAAGCTCCGGAAAATATCTCCCGCATTTTGAATGGACAACCCCACTTCCTGCCGGGAGTTGCTGTCGCCTCGACGCAACCTCTAGGATTCCGCCACGTGCCATTCCCGCTTCCTCGGAAGCTCCACCTAGGTTTTGAGGCCCAAACCGAGGAAACCCGCCACCGGTAGCTTTGGGCTCAACTACCGAACCCCGAGTTTTGAGGCCCAAACTCAGAAACCGTCCTCGGTTGGTTTTGAGGCCCAAACCACCAAACCGCTCGACTCGAGTCACCTTGTCTTCGCTCGGTCGGACTCTGAGTCACATGAGCCTCCGCTCAACCGCTCGTCCACCGTCTTGACTTGGTCAACTCGGTCTACCTCCATGTCTTCTCGCACTCGCTGGTGCCAAGTACTAGCCACCACAGCTAGTTCGTTGGCGCCCATGGTCCCTCGGTCCGAGCCCCGCTTCCGCCCTTCACAGCTCTCAGTCCATTGGAACGGCAAATCTCTACTCGACCTTCTCCACACCATTGACCACTATCACTAGGCATAGCACCTGCACACCACAAGTCGATAGACAGGTACACATTTGCTTTTGCAAAGGGTTAGAATAAACCGCTCAAACTAAAACACTCACGTGTTGGTCAATCACTCATCATCAAAGCGGAACATACATGGGTACTGATCCACCATGTGTTCGCAATCTCCCCCTTGATGAGTGCATTGTCAACACAAGTGCATTTCAGATTGGAGCCACAAGGTAAAGCTCTCCAAATGATGAAAAAGCTAAGAAAGCCAAAAGCGGGGTCACTTGAGAGAAGCAAAACAAGTCCAAAACTTGGTTCCCAAAAACATGGGAAACGGCTCGACGCAACCAAGCAAAACAAAGCTAGACCTCAAGAAGAGGCAGAAAACGGGCTCAACACCGCTAGCAAATCCAAGATACCAATCACATCTCTCAAAGCTCAAAACACCAATTGAAACCTCAAGGGAGCTCAAAAGATACCAATTGAAATACCAAGGGAAGCTTAAAGATACCAATTGAAACACCTTAAAGCTCAAGAAGCCATCAAAACCTGTCGAAGCCAACAAAGCAAGCTAAATCCTCCAGAAGAGGCAAAGGCTCAACACATCTAGCAGAAACTCCCCCTGGAAACATGCACACTCAAGATACCAAGAAAGGGTGAAAGGAGCCAAGTACGCAAAAGAGAGATACCAATTGAACCAAACGAGGGACAAACGCGGACCAAAGCTCAAAAGGCCACAAATTCCAATTTCTGCCGCTTGACTAATGCAAGTATGTTTCTCCCCCTTGGAACTCCTCCTTGGATGGATATGAGGATGAAATGCATTCTTTTCCCCCTTGTTGATACATGCAACTCATCAAGGCTCACAAACTCAAAGACATAGCCACAAATGCCATGAAATGCAAGATGCATGCAAAATCTTCATACTTAGAGCTAAGACAATGAATAGATGCTCTAAGTGATGTGATCCTGTGAGAATAGGAGAAGCTCTACGTACCCAACAAAGACTCAAGTTGAGCTTAAGGTCACTTTAGAAGCTATTTTAGAGAGCATTACATGTGAGAGCAGAGAAAGGGTATCACCTCCTAGAGACAACTAGACATGGCAAACGAGATAGGATCTATCTCAGAGAAATCTCATGTATAGCAAGTAGAACTATCCCTAGCAAAGTTCATACAACAAGCCAACGACCTAACTGAATGATTTTTTCAAATTTTAGAGTTTTGCAGCCAAGTTTCAGTTTTAGGCACATTTAAGTTGTATGCGAGTGGTTGTAAGCAAAGTGATGTCACTGCTTACCAACCGGGAGAAGTCAAAGGACTTGACACACCGGTTTTAGTCATACATGACACCGCTCAAGTTCCACCCATCTGGGAAGCAGTCTCGAACACACGGTGAAGTGCTCACAAAGCAGACCCAACTCGATCTTTCCAATTCACAAAACAGAGAGCAATTTCATTTTAGATGAAATTAAACATGGTGCTCAAAGATAGTGAATGAAACAATGAAGAGCCATAGTTACAAGCTATATACAAGGAAGCCAAGAAGGATCTTCAAAAGCCTACACATGCTAGTGTCATTTCAGAGGTGACATGGAGAATTAATTTTAGTTTTAAAGTTTTTCTAACTTAGCTCTATTGCATATCAAGAGATCAAAGAGAGTCTAAGTTAGGCAACACCATAGACACATAAAGCACCTCAAACTGAGCATAGATTCATTATATCGGCTATAGGTATGAAGCTTAAAATGAACTATGTCACAAATGCAAATGAGATGCAAAATGCATTGACACCAATTAACACTAGAAGACACCAAAGAAAAGAAGGAAAAGACAAATAAAAACCAAAAATAACTATGATACACAAAGAGCTTCCCTCAACTAAAAAGGGAAGCAAACACCCAACTCGCTCCGAAGACGAGAAAACGCAACTTGATCCAAAGGTTTAGTGAGAATATCCTCAAGCTGGTTGTGGGTCTCGACATGCCGGAGGTCAATGTCGCCCCTCTCATAGTGATCACGCAAGAAGTGAAAGCGAACCTCAATGTGCTTGGTCTTAGAGTGAAGCACTGGATTTTTGGCAACACTAATTGCACTCATGCTATCACAAAGAGAGGCACTTTAGTAAGCTCAAGACTGAAATCCTTCAAAGTGGCAATCATCCAAATCAAGTGCGAGCAACAGCTAGCCACGGCAACGTACTCAGTTTTGCGCGTTGACTGTGCCACGCTAGACTGTTTGTGAGAAGACCAAGACACCGGAGAAGACCTGAGAAACTGGCAAGTCCCAGAAGTGGACTTCCGATCAAGACGGCAACCGTCAAAGTCGGCATCAGAATAACCGCAAAGCACAAGAGAGGAGGAGGTGGAAAACTAAAGACCAAATTCGGGAGTGAAGCGCAAGTACCTCATGATACGTTTCACCGCCTGCTTGTGCAAAGTCCGTGAGGACGCCTGAAAGCGTGCACACAAGGAGACGGCGAACTGAATGTCCGACCGAGTCGCTGTGAGGTACAGAAGTGACCCAATCATGCTTCGGTACTCCGTCTGGTCCACCGCTTCTCCTTCCTTGTCCACATCCAAGGCAGCCGTAGTCGACATGGGCATCAAAAGAGGCTTTGCCTCACCCATGTCAAACTTCTTCAAGACGTCCTTCGTGTACTTGCCTTGGTGCACAAACGTCCCTTCCCGGGTTTGCTTGATTTGCAACCCGAGAAAGAAGGTCAACTCTCCCATCATGCTCATCTCAAATTCTCTGCTCATAAGATCTGCAAACTTGGCAACAAGAGCATGAGAGAACCACCAAAGATGATATCATCCACATATATTTGGACAAGAAGAGTGTCTTTCCTTGCTTGAGGAGAAACAACGTCTTATCTACTGATCCCATTTTAAAACCCTTAGCTAGCAAGAAGGTTCGCAATCTATGAAACCATTCTCTAGAGGCTTGTTTCAAACCATACAAAGCTTTGTGAAGTTTAAAAACATGGTTTGGAAACTTGGGATTTTCGAAACCGGGAGGTTGTTTAACATAAACTTCCTCCTCTATGTAGCCGTTTAAGAAAACACTTTTAACGTCCATTTGAAAAAAGTTTAAAACCCTTAGAAGCCGCAAAAGCTAGAAGGATTCTAATGGCTTCTAAACGAGCTACGGGAGCAAAGGTTTCCTCATAGTCTATTCCCTCCTTTTGACAAAAGCCTTGAGCTACAACCTAGCCTTGTTGCGCACTACCACCCCATCCTCACTTTGTTTATTTTTGAAAACCCATTTGGTACCTATGTGGTGGCAACTAGGTGCTGGAGGAACTAAGACCCAAACGTGGTTGCGCACTAGCACCCCTCCTCATGAATGGCATTAACCCAATCCGGAACCATCAAAGCGTGTCCAACATCTCGGGGCTCAAAAGACGCGACAAAAGTCGAATGAGCAAAGTGAGAGAGATAGGACCTAGACCGTGTGACTCGACGGTCGATGTCGCCGATGATGTTCTCCGACGGGTGCTGCTGCTGGATATGCCGCGGATCCTGCCTGGACGAAGTGGCCTCCCCCTTAACAGCAGCTGGAGCTCCCTCAGGTGCAACGGGCACGAACTGAGGAAGCTGCTCGATCGGCCCCCATGTAGAGGAAGTAGTCGGGTCGGGGCAGTGAGCGGAAGTAGACGTCGCAGGGTCGACGGGGCAGTCGGTGGAGTCGGCTCGGGATCACCCCAATCGGCATCGTCCTGCTCCTCTTCCACAAAGATGCTAGTGTTCACCTCATCATCACCTGCAAGCTTAAAAGCGGTGGAAACACAGGGCATAGTCTCATCGAAAGTAATCTCACAAGTCTCCATCACTCGGTTAGTCTCAAGGTTAAGTGCACGATAAGCACAAGAGTGAGTAGAATAACCAAGAAAGATACCGTCAGAAGATCGAGACTCAAATTTTTCCAACTTACCGCCCTTCTTGAGGATGAAACACTTGCACCCAAACACCCATAGGTGACTTACCTTGGGTGGTCTCCCAAATCGCAACTCATAAGAAGTCTTTTTCTTGAAAGCTCGGAGAAAAATGCGATTGGAAACATAGCAAGAAGAACTGAGTGCTTCGACCCAATACCGCCTAGGAGTCCTATGCTCATCGAGCATCGTCTTGGCCATCTCAACAAGGGTCTGATCCTTGCGCTCAACAACACCGTTCTGCTAGCGAGTGTGAGGTGAGGAAAACTAGTGATCGAGACCCAAAGAAGAGCAAAGAGTTGCAAAGTGAGCATTCTTGAATTCTGTGCCATTGTCATTGCGGATAGCTCTCATGGCATTCTTAGGTAGCTCATTTTGCAATCTCAAAATCAGATCTCGAACAAGTGGAAAAGCCTCATCCTTACTCTCCAAAAAGAACACCCAAGAGTACCTCGAGTATACATCAATGACTACAACAACATACCACTTCCCTCCTTCTGACCTAACCCGAACTGGACCAACTGTGTCCATGTGTAAGAGCTCGCCGGGTTGTTTGGTCATAATATTCATCACATGAGGATGGGAAGTGCAACCATCTTGCCAAGCCTGCAAGGATGGCAAACCAAATCCTCCTAGAACTTTAGCTTTGGCAATCCTCAGATAAGGTCCATTGAGCTAAGCCTTGCAAGCAAGTCAAAACTCAAATGCCCCAATCTCCTATGCCACTTCCAAAGCTCGGAAGAAGAACCAGCAAGAAGACAACGAGAAGGTCTGGAAGAGATAGTAAAATCCGCATGAAAAACCTTCCTGAAGGGTAAAATTCAGCAAACAAGCTCACCACGAGAGTCCAAAATCCGAGAGACATTAGGCTTGAAACTCACATCAAAACCGTCATCAAGGAGTTGCGAAATCGAGAGAATGTTAAAATGTAAATTTGCAACCAAAGCAACATCCTTGAGGACAAAAGAAGAGTTCACTCGGATCGACCCTCGGGAGATAACCTTACCTTTACTCTTGTCCCCGAATGTGATATACTCGGTGTGGTGCACGGGGTCGAGGCTGGAGAACCACTTGGCACTTCTGTTCATATGGCGTGAGCATCCGGAATCCACAAGCCAAGTCTCCTCCAGTCCTCCTTCCTACATCAATAAAAATACATAGGCTGAGCAAACGGTGCAACACTGGGGTTAGTAAACTGTGAAGGATACCAGTGTTGTCCCATTTGCCCAAAGAATGGGTTAGGAGAAAACTCAAACATCTCCTGTCCCATGGGAGGATAGCGATCACCACGATGGGGAAAACGTGGTCCGCTAACGAAGGGAGGAGTGAAGCCACCGCCACGAGGCTCATAGTCATCTGGGTCACGACTGGTACCACGTCGGGCACGACCACCACGTGGTCTCACCTCCTGAGTCCTAGCACCTTGAGGCATTGTACCTCTAGGCCTAGAAGTGCACCTCTGAACTTCCGGTTCACGCACCCGAACTCGTGGGTGGTACATGTCCCGATTGTTCAACTCAACCTGCCTCCGATCATCTCTCTTCCTCCTAAAGCAAAACTCAGCCAAGTGCCCATCCCGCTCACAATACTCACAATGCTACCTCACCACACTCTTGGTAGGCACTCTCTTGTTGGGTTGGGTGGCTCTAGCTTTATTAGGAAGGGGATCACTAGAGATATCGGGCATAGTATCAAGTGGGTTGCGAAGATGGTTCGGTTTTGCAATCCACACTTGCTTCTGTGGAGTGGTGTTGGGTGGCTCTTCAAACACACCATCTCTCACAGGAAACTCAGAGGGGTTGGTAGGCTTAGGTGGAGTTATCTTGGTAAGATTGGGAGTTGTGGTGGGTTTCTCACTCTCGCTCAAACCACTGCCTCCGATTCCTCGCACTAAAACCAAGTTCTTACAAAGGTTGGTGGAAACAACCAAGGGATCTCATGAACTAGAGAGAGGGTAGAGAGAGAGTTGGGGCAAATCATTAGGGTTCAAGAGATGGGATGAGGGATACCCCTTCACCGCCTACTTATCGGGATTTGGCTATTTCCCAAAGAACCCCTAGATACTTTGAGTGAACTACCTAGCCTAAGCATTGCAGTCCAAGCTCCGGAAAATATCTCCCGCATTTTGAATGGACGGCCCCGCTTCCTGTCGGGAGTTGTCGTCGCCTCGACGCAACCTCCAGGATTCCGCCACGTGCCATCCCTGCTTCCTCGGAAGCTCCGCCTAGGTTCTGAGGCCCAAACCCAGGAAACCCGCCACCGGTAGCTTTGGGCTCAACTATCGAACCCCGAGTTTTGAGGCCCAAACTCGGAAACCATCCTCAGATGGTTTTGAGGCCCAAACCACCAAACCGCTTTCCTTGAGTCACCTTGTCTTCGCCCAGTCGGACTCCGAGTCCCATGCGCCTCCGCTCGACCCGCTTGTCCACCGTCTTGACTCGGTCGACTCGATCTACCTCCATGTCTTCTCGCACTCGCTGGTGCCAAGTACTAGCCACCACAGCTTGTCCGCCGGCGCCCATGGTCCCTCAGTCCGAGCCCCGCTTCCACCCTTCACCGCTCTCAGTCCATCGGCACGGCAAGCCTCTACTAGACCTTCTCCACGCCATTGACCACTGTCACTAGGCATAGCACCTGCACACCACAAGCCGGTAGACAGGCACACATTTGCTTTCGCAAAGGGTTAGAATAAACCGCTCAAACTGAAACACTCACGTGTTGGTCAATCACTCATCATCAAAGTTGAACATACATGGGTACTTATCCACCATGTGTTCGCATAGATCCTTAAAAACAACACATAGGTTGTCAAGATGTTCTTCCATAGACTTGCTATAAATCAATATATCATCAAAATAAGCAACAACAAATCTTCCAATGAAAGCACGCAAAACCTCGTTGATCAATCTCATGAAGGTACTAGTGTAGGGTTATGAGGTTGCTACACTAGCCAGAAAACAAAATTTTTCTACCCCATAAACCGGGAACTAGTACTAGTTATAGATCACGGGGTTACCACTAGACGCGCAGGTGCAGCGGAAGCGACTTGATGTAGTCGTGCGCGTCGCAGCAGTGCCATACAGTTGCGAGGTCGTCCGTCTCAACGTCTTCTTCTCGCGGTTTGTCCTTGTGCTCCTGATGCGGCACCTCCGAGGACTCCCACACGTGCAGGGAAGAAGCGTCACCCCTCTGGACTGCTAGGTCCGCGAGGAGTACTAGGCGCGAGCGTGGGGAGGGAGACGACGGCTGCCAAAGGACGTAAGTCTAACTCGCCCCGCGCCTCCACTTGCTTATATAGGCATCCTAATGAGCTCCCACGTTGGAGGCCCATTAGCAACCCTAAACCTAGTCTAATTCGGGTCCAACCCGAATTAGGCTTCCAGCCTCTTAAGCGTGTGACCCTATGGGTTCACGCACACATAGACATGGCCCAAGTACTCTTACTCGACCAATAGTTGATAGCGGCCTCTAGCAAGGCGTGTCACCTCCTATACATACGCTACGATCCTATCAAACAAACCACCACAATACAATATACATGTTATTCCTTTGCCTTATGATATTTGGTCCAACTCGTGGGTTAATACTTAACCCAAGCATGGCCATGCATTTCATGATCTAATCATTTGAGTGATCCAGTGATATCTCTCTCTCTCATGGACAGTGGCAAATTCCATCTTGATTGACTATGTCTCACAGCATGTTTCCTGACAAACCCGAAAGTCACCTTTATAACTACCCAGTCACGGAGTAGCGTTTGGTAGTCCCAAGGTAGGTCGTTTCACATCTTGAGTCCATACGACAATCTCAGGTCTAAGGACATAACGTACATGATGTGTATAGAGACAATCTCATGTTGGGTCTGTCCAGCACCATGTCCTACATGTGCCCACATTATTAGTTCGACATCTCCATGTCCATGACTTGTGAAACATAGTCATCAACTAATAATGTGTTGATCCAATATTCATGTACATTCTAGTACAAACTTCGATCAGGGACAACTTTAGAATAACCATACAAGTAAAAGAGT
The DNA here is from genome assembly GCA_022036555.1 of Microstegium vimineum. Lineage (NCBI taxonomy): Eukaryota > Viridiplantae > Streptophyta > Magnoliopsida > Poales > Poaceae > Microstegium > Microstegium vimineum. Next base: position 16,286,591 of record CM039138.1, on the reverse strand, counting down.
TTCACAAACAATTCACATAATTGCTTATCGATACAAGTTGTCTTTAATGGATATTCATTGAACTCATAATATGTCATGGATACAAGGAAATACAATCATCTCTATGATTAACTCTAGGGCATATTCCCAACAACTAGGTGCATTAGTTAACCCAAAAGGCATGACTAACCACTCATATAAACCGAACTTAGTTTTGAAAGCAGTTTTCCATTCATCTCCTAATTTCATGAGAATCTGGTGGTAACCACTACGCAAATCGACTTTGGAAAACACAATAGCACCACTCAATTCATCTAGCATGTCATCTAAGTGTGGAATATGATGATGATATCGAATAGTAATATTATTAATAGCTTGATAATCCACACACATATGCCATGATCCATCTTTCTTAGGTACTAAAATAACCGGAACAACACATGGACTAAGAGACTCACGTATGTGACCTTTGTCGAGTAGTTCTTGCACTTGACACTGAATCTCCTTTGTTTCTTCAGGATTGGTCCAATATGGTGCATGGTTGGGCAACAAGGCACTGGGAATCAGGTCAATTTGGTGCTCAATGCCTTGAAGTGGTGGCAGCCCTGGTGGTATTTCACTTGGGAACACATAAAAAAAACTCTTGCAAAATGTCAGCTACCACAGGAGGCAAGGAATGCTGCATATCGTCAATGGAAATCAATGCGTCTTTGCATATCAAAGCATAAGCAACAGAAGTGGATGCATTCAACTCATTAACATCAGATTTAGTAGCAAGCAAACAATTCCCATTCAATTTAATCTCAGCTTTCTTATGAACAATAGATTTGGCATTTTTGTTGCTCTCACTTTTAGACTTTGCAGCTTTAGCAACATCATGCATAATAGCTTCAGGAGACATAGGATGCAACACAATTTTTCTATCATGGTATAGAAAAGAATACTAATTTGCTCTACCATGATGCATAGAATCCCTATCAAATTGCCAAGGTCTACTGTTGGTATTTCTTATGACTATTGGATAAATCCGCAAGCGCACAGATTATACCGTTGTAGCACTTCACCAAGGAGTATTCCAAGGTATCGTAATTTATATTATCCCAAAGGAAAGCCTTGCTAGAAATGATAATTGGATAGAGATCCTAGAGAGAACCTCAACTTAGTACCAACTAGTATAGAGGGGTAAATGATATATGTGATAGGAAGGGGTGATGAATGAAGAAGCTACAGTAAAAGATACTTAAAACGGACCTTAGAGACTAGCTAGGTGGGAGGACAACAAGAAGAGAACAGAGACTCCTATGTAATTCTCTCTACTTCAATATACTTAGCTAATTAACTAGTCTAGACACTATAGTTTGTCTCCTCAATACAAGTATGCTAGACGAGGGGATAGATTAGTAGGAGGACAAAACTCCTACCGGACCGCGCCCTCTTCTTACGGGGGCATTACCTTTTAAGAACTTTCCTAAGAACACGTGGTGGAATACAACGACTAGACAAGGCTGTCACCTCTTGCTAGCTACCACAAACAATCCGTGCAACAAGCGATAACCAAGGATAAGATGATGTATAAGCACCATGCTTAGACACAACTTACTACTTTGACTACGATCAAATAATCAAAGAACCCTATGACAGGCAATGATCGCATACAGGAAAGGTCACAAGGATTATAGACTATTGATGTAACGGCTATTAAAGAGCAAAAGCATATAGCAAGACTATATCTAGTATAGAAATGCTCAAAGTAAATACTAAGTAAAGTAAAGAGAAAGATATATATTGAATAAGGTAAAGTCTTACAAAGAAGGAAATATACAAGAGCTATACCAGACTCTCCAGAAGACAACTCCAGAAATCCCGAGCACAACTCGACTCAACTCTAACTCCCACTCTAGACTAACTCCTAGAACAATCTAAGGAATAGAGCTTGTAGGCTTCTTCTCTTCATGTGTAGAGAGGGGTTGTGTGTAGGGTTATGAGGTTGCTATGCTAGCCAGAAAACAAAATTTTTCTACCCCATAAACCAGGAACTAGTGCTAGTTATAGATCACGGGGTTACCACTAGACGCGCAGGTGCAGCGGAAGCGACTTGATGTAGTCGTGCACGTCGCAGCAGTGTCGTGCAGTTGCGAGGTCGTCCATCTCAATGTCTCCTTCTCGCGGTTTGTCCTTGTGCTCCAGATGCAACACCTCCCAGGAATCCCACACGTGCAGGGAAGAAGCATCATGCCTCTGGACTGCTAGGTCCGCGAGGACTACTAGGCGCGAGCGTGGGGAGGGCGACGGAGGCTGCCAAAGAACGTGAGTATCTCGCCCCGCACCCACCCCTTTCTTATATAGGTGTCCTATTGAGCTCCCATGTTGGAGGCCCATTAGGAACCCTAAACCTAGTCTAATTCGGGTCCAACCTGAATTAGGCTTCCAGCCCCTTAAGCGTGCGACCCTATGGGCTCACGCACACATAGACATTGCCCAAGTACTCTTACTCGACCAATAGTTGATAGCGGCCTCTAGCAAGGCGTGTCAACTCCTATGCATACGCTATGATCATATCAGACGAACCACCATAATTCAATATACATGTTATTCTTTTGCCTCATGATATTTGGTTCAACTCGTGGGTTAACACTTAACCCAAGCACGGCCATGCAATTCATGATCTAATCATTTGAGTGATCCAGTGATATCTCTCTCATATGGAGAGTGGCAAATTCCATCTTGATTGACTATGTCTCACAGCATGTTTCCTGACAAACCCGAAAGCTACCTTTATAACTACCCAGTCACGGAGTAGCGTTTGGTAGTCCTAGGGTAGGTCGTTTCACATCTTGAGTACATACGACAATCTCAGGTCTAAGGACATAACGTACACGATGTGTATAGAGACAATCTCATGTCGGGTTTGTCTAGCACCATGTCCTACATGTGCCCACATTATTAGTTTGACATCTCATGTCCATGACTTGTGAAACATAGTCATCAACTAATAATGTGTTGATCTAATATTCATGTGCATTCTTGCATGAACTCCGATCAGGGACAACTTTTATAATAACCATACAAGTAAAAGAGTTTCACAAGCAATTCACATAATTGCTAATCGATACAAGTTGTCTTTAATGGATATTCATAACGTGTCATGGATACAAGGAATACATCATCTCTATGATTACCTCTAGGGCATATTCCCAACAGTGTGACCCTCTAATTATAGTGCGGGGTGGAGTAGGGGCTACTCCAGCGCCATGTCAGCGATCCAGGGCCTTCCGTCCTCCACCCCTTAGATCACCAAGGCATGGATGGTAGTGATCCAACACGTGGGGAGAAGGTATGGTGGTTGGGCGGACCCAACTGACCTAGGGGTGGATCGGCCGATCCACCCTATGGCTAGTGGGCCCTCCCTTGCCTCCTTGGATGAGGTCCCACTAGTCAAGAACTGTGTGGGGCCCGTTTAGGCCTGAGTGTGGATCGGCCGAACCCTCCCCTTGGGGGTTCTGGCCCACCTCTGCTTTCCTGAGGCTGGCCCCACTTGTCATTGGTGCTAATTGCTGGTTCTGAGTTGGTTGTCACGTTTATCTCCTTGGTGTGGGCCCATGGATCCATGTGCTTTGCTTGTGAGCCGTTGAGAGGAAACATATAGTGATCCAATGGATGGATTCCACTCTAGAGTGCCTCTCTTGGATCATGGACAAGAGGGGAGAGCATGGTGGGCCCATAGGGTGGTCGGCCGACACCCTATGTGGGCCCCACTGGCTCTCCTTTGCTTCATTTCTTCATTCCTGCATTCAAACACTCATGGACATGTGGAACTAGTTATTTGATAAAATATGCTCATGATGTGTTTGTTTATCCTTGATCCTTGGATTGGTGGCAACATTTTAGCTATGTAAAAGATGGTCATAATTTGTGCCAACATCTACCTAGCAAAATATTACAAGTATGCATAGGCACAACATCACATTCAACCACAACATTATAGGATCCAATTGAAAAATTGATTCACACAAGTCTTGTTACCTTTGCCTTACCACTGTTGTTTAACCATTGAATGTAATATGGATGTGGGTGTGGTTTGGCTATTAGCGCAAGCTTCTCCACCATGTCGATGTTGGCCAAGTTGTTGCAGCTACCTCCATCAATGATCATGCGACGTGAACGCTCCTTGATGACACACTTTGTTTGGAACAACATGTGTCGCTGATTTTGCTCCGCCTTCTGCATTTGTGGACTAAGCACATGTTGTAAAATGAGGCTCTCATAGTGGTCGGCTTCACATGCATTAATATGTTCTTCCCCATTTCTTCACTACCTGCATGGTCAGCCGCAAGCAATGCAAGTGTATCGTCATCAAAATCACTAGCAGATGAATACTCACCATCATCTTTGACTATTATATAGCACTTGCTTGAACACTCACGCATCATATGTCCATATCCCTTGCCTCAATGACACTGAATGTCTCTTGTTCTACCTGTAGATGCGATGAACGAAGCACTTGCACCAGGCTTCTAAACTGTCTTTGTCACTGAATTCGTTGGAGTAGCACGAAGCTTGTCGCTAGTAGGAGCTTGCGTAGTCATAGTACTAGTCGTACTTGGCTGTCATGAATTAGTCTTTCCTGCAAAAAAGTTATTCTTGGCACTCGCACGTCGCCCCTGCATTTCCCTTTCAGCTTTACAAGGAAGATGAAACAAACGGGTTACGTTAGTGTACTCTTTATATGCAAGGATGTTGTGAATTTCATGATTTAACCCACCCAAAAGTCTTGCCATAGTAGGTTCCTCATCCTCCTCTAAATTAACACGCAACATACCCATTTGTAATTCTTGATAATACTCTTCTACACTTTTAGCACCCTGTCTTAGTTGTTGTAGTTTATGTAGCAAATCACGTGCATAGTAAGAAGGAAGAAATCTAGCCCTCATGATTTTTTTCAAAGCATCCCAAGTCTATGGTATGTTATTAGGATTTTTCTTACTATACTCTATCCACCATACAGTAGCAAAGTCACTAAACTCACTAGTAGCAACCCTAACACGTGTATTCTCAGGAAATTCATGACATGCAAACTTTTTGTCAACAATAATTTCCCATGAAATCTATGCATGAGGATCATACTTGGCATCAAAAGGAGGTATTTTAAATTTAATCTTACTGAAAACATCATTGTTATTGTGTACCTCATGTCGACGGTGACCCATACCTCTCCGATTAAAGCGTAGGCCATGTCGATCACGAAGGTCATTGTCATCATGATCCATATCACCAGAGTAAGCATCCTCATCATTATCTTTGACTCGCTCCTTGTCCTTGTTGCCTTCATGATCTTTGCCTTTTGTGTGGAATTCATCAAAGCGATTGAGAACAGCAGCAAGGCTTTTCTCCATATGAGCAACCGGTGCTTCGATTCCTGTAAGCTTGGTGGTGGTGGCAAGTTGGGCGGCCTCCAGTTGCCCAATTGTATCATTGGTGACTGGTAAATCTTGATCAAGTCCTTCTGTATGCAGCTGCACTTGCCTTGTAAAATATAGAATGATGCCCTTGGTGTGCGGAGATTGTGGCATCTTGTTATTATACTCTATTCCGGACATGGTTTTAAAAGACAAGAACAATAGGAATACAGGTGAAGAAATAAAATCCCTACAACTATTATGATGTAGCTATAGCAACACACTCGCTCTCAACTTGTTTCTCAAGCTCTTACCGGTTCTTACCTTGCTCAGCAAGAGGGGTCAACAACCAGCAAGCCTGCAACCTTGGAAGTGAACGGATCGGTACCGTACCAACAACACCTGTCAAGTTGTAGTCGAATATGTGGAGTTGTAGGTGGCCAATGCTATGCACAAGGATAGATACTAGCACCACGTTAGTCACAAAAGCGAGTTGAATAATTGTTCAAAGGTGGTACTATGCTGGACCTAGCCTAGACCGTGCTAGAGACGCGAGCCTGGACACAAAGGAACTCACAAGAACCACCTAATCAAAGGAGACAAGACAAAGATCAACCCCCTTTTTTTCTTCTTCTTTTTTCCTCTTTCTTTTTTTTAATTTTTTTCAGGGGATCCTCAAAACTTATTATATGAACAGAGAGATGTCAAATGAGCAATTCACCACACACACTTTTTCCTCAAAACTGATTATATGAACAGAGAGATGTCAAATGAGCAATTCACCACAAACTCTCTCTCTCTCTCCCTCTATCTCTCTCTAAAGTAAGCTTCGTTGTAATATGGTATAAATCAAGTAGTTTAGATTTGCTTATCGAAAGGAACTCAGACTCACAAAAATAAATATCAGAGTAGTGCTTAGACTCAATTATGGAAAACAACTCGGACTCAGAATTTATAGCAGCGAATACAGGTAGAACTCAAACTCGATTATAGAAAACAACTCGGACTCGAACTTGATAACAGTGAATACTAGGGTAGTACTCGGACTCGATTATACAAATCAACTCAGACTCGAACTTGACAACAACGAAATCTACTTAGACTCAGACTAGAACGTGACAAGACCTCGAAACTCTAAAGGACTATAACTAAAACCAGCAACTCGACTCAACAAGCCCTAACTAAGTAGTACTAGCAAAAAGGCTCAACGGGTTTATGGGATTATGGAAAAAGAATCTACTGTTTTTTTGGCTTTTCTAGACTATGGGAAAAAATGCGAAGGATTGGAAGTCTCCCACCGATAAACCTTGCTCTGATTACCAACTGATTACGACCCGTATGGTTTGATATCCGATCTTTTGATGAGAGATGGTGGATAACTCGATTGGTGGATGGAGATGATGTTCATGGCTCGACTACAACTGTCCAAGGACGCTATGCCTTAGCAACCGATACACCACCTCTGATGGTTGTCGAGATCTTGCGGGCGACAACCAGCCACTAGGGCTCCCGTCCTGCAAGCAATCGAAGAACTAGCAAGAACAAGATGAACAAGCACTTAATTGCACCATGAATATGAAGGTTTCAATCTGAGAACACAATATGGTGAGGTTCTGATGACAATCAGACGGGAAGTTGATCCAACACACGCGCTGAAAGGTGATAGCAATGGCTAACTCGACGAAACAAAACCTATTTTTTTTGTGGCGGCTCTGAAGACTTATAAGGAGTTGGGAGGACGACCACAAGGGTGTTGGGGTCATGCTCCAACCCTAGGACGCATCCCTAATGGACCCAATTTGATACATGGGCCATCAGCCCAAAATAAGGTGACGCAACACCGGTGGGCAGAAAAGGACTCGGTACAAAAATGATGACTCTGGACGCATCTGATAAGATATAGTCATAGTTCTGGATCCGTTGGAAATTAGACTTAATAAGCTTTCCAAAAAGTGCTAGAATGTCCTAATCGGAGTCCATATGAACTCGTGACATCCATCTCAAGTTGGTGTTGTCCTATAGTCAAAATCCAGCTAGTGCCCATCCTTTGCCCTACTGATTGTTGACACAAAAGGTGGCACAAAGGGTACACCGCAAGCGCATGGCTGTCAAGGTAGCTTTCACCCAAGATTATTCTAGGGGTATCGAATCCACGGGGAACGTGAAGTGTACTTAAAAACGAACTAAGTTTGTACTATGATGACACAAGGGGTTTATGATAGGTTGGGTAGAGAGGATCTCTATGGTTATGAAACTAGCAAGGTAAGATAAGATACAAAGGTTGTTCACTTCGGGCCACTAGGCCACTTAGCAATAGAAAGGGATGAGAAGGGTGCTAAACCGCCTATCACAAGAAAGCCTACGTTTTAAGAACTTGGCCGAACGTGGTGGGATCAAAGCCTAGATAGGTATGTCACCCCTACTAGGTACCACAAACAAACCGTTGGACAAGTGTAACACCCTAATTTTAGCTTTTGCAAATAGAGGTTAATGTTGAGGTTGTTATTCAATTTATACTCATGATAACATATTGAGTAATTAAAACTTTTTTGAATAAAAGCAAATAACCTTAGAGCATAGTAACATGTTTGTTGCATTCATGCTGAGCTTATGGATTTTGGTTGAGTGTAGGATAGGTTGAGTGAGTTCAAATTCAAATCCCATTTAAATTTGGACCTGTTTTTCAAAAGCAATTAAAAGGAAAAGCTCTTATTTTACCCCTCTCTCCCTTTCTCTCTTTCTGGCCCACCTCGGGAACTAGCCCAACCCTCCCCCTCTCACAACTGCAACCTCTCTCTCTTTCCCTCAACCCAACTGAGTCGGCCCAAGAGCAAAAGCCCACGCAGGGCAGCACTCCCCCACCTGCATCCTCTCTCTCTCTGCACTGCGGGCCCTGCATGTCGGCGCCGCTTCCAGCAGACACGCACACGCACTGCACTCTCTCTCTCTCACTGACCCGCATGTCCCACCCGTCAGGCGCACCTTCCTTCTTCCTCGGCGCGCGGAGATGCCGCCCGACATCACCGCATCCCTTCCTCTTCACTCCGATGGAAGGCATCCGACACCCGGCCATCAAGGGCGCCTTCCGCCTTGACGCCCCGGTCGCAGACGCGCCCGCGATCACCGCCCCTGCTGCGCTCTATAAAAGACGCCGCGAGGTTTCCCTTCCTCCCCTGCTCACTCTCTGTCCACGCTCCCACACACACCACTGCCGCGTCCGCTTTCATGCCATCCCGGAGGTGCAACACCGTCGTCGAGCGCTCGAGGAGCTCCGTCGTGGTACCACGCGTCTGTAACGCTCCTCACCGATCTCTCTCTTCTCTTGTCTTACCGAATCAGCGCTCACCGTGCCTCCCTGTGTCTTCCAGACCACCGCCGAACGACGCCGGGCCACTTAGAGCAGCACCAGTCCACGCAGTCGGTTTTGTCTAACTCGTGGTGACTCCATTTACATCCTAGTCCTTTGAATTCGGTCAATTAGGCACCTTATGCCCCGAATCAATGAGCACAGTGGCCGCCGACAATGGCGCCACCGTGGCCACCTCGCACTGGCGAGTTTAGTCCTCAACCGAGCACTGCAATGTAATCGCACGAGCACCCCGCACCTCCCTGTGCTTTCAATTCCGCATCTAGTACCTTGTAGCACCATTCCCGCACGGCACAGAGCACACCGGCCATGGCGCCGCCGCGGACACCCCGCTTCGGCCGACCATCGCAACACCCGAGCACCTTTTCGCACTCACACGAGCACACAGAGCACCCTCGTCGGGAACGCCATTCTGACGTTCTCCGACGATCTCACCTGGCCGGATTCCATGGCGCTGTTGTGCGCCGAGGGCGAGTCCCTCCCCTTTTGTTTGCCACCGTCAGATCTGCACTGGACGACTGAGATCACATCTTACCGGTTTGTTAACTGGTCGGTGCACCGTGCACCCGTGGACCACTAGCCCTGCACGCTGCGTCAGCAGTCCACGCACACATGGTACACCGCACTAGTCACACGCTGACACGTGGCGCTCACGTGGCGGAGACCGGGTCAGCACCGACCGGCTCTGCCCCTTTTACACTCAAGCCCCTGTACTTTTCAGCAATCAACCCGCAGTCCACTCCTGTTTTAATTCCTTTAAATCCAAACCTGTTTTTACTTGTTTTAGCCCCTGCTGTTTTGAAAAATAGGACCCGCCGTCTGTAGCTCGGTTTTAACTCAGAATTTATTTATTTTAATTCCAAAATAGTTCTGTCCAATTACAGAAATGCCATTCATACCTTAAAACATGCATATCTTGCTCATTTTAAATCTGATTAGAGTGAATTTCGCGCTCATGTGATCGTAGAATCATATAGAATATTTTTAAAAGCTTTTCATCCTCTGTTTATACTGTTTGGTGTACTGTTCTAATTAAACTCTATTTGTTTGCATGTATTGGATGGCTTGGAATATTTGTATGGTGTTTGATTGATGTTTAGAAGGGAGTGAGCAAGTTGAGTTTGAGAATCTGAGCTTTGACCAGCAGGACCAGCAGGAACCTTTGGAGAAAGGCAAGTGTAACTAAGGCCCCCTTGCACCTATGTAACCTTAATTCACCTTTTTATTCATGCATGAGTCCATTCAATTTGATGAACCATAGGCTTTCATATACTAGAACTTTGATCCTTATACCTTGTATACCTATGGGAGTAGTTGCATTATGGCTAGATATGCTATGCTTATGAATGACAAATGCTTAATTTGATTAATGGACTTATGGAACAAATGTAAAATGAGGCTTTTTAGCAACATGATAAAAGGGGCTAAAGCACGGGTTTTGTTTGCTTTAGTACCTCTCCATAGGAACTCCCCTGAAGCGGCCACCCAGGAAGGCCGTGCTACCCCGAGTGTTATATGGCTCTGACTTTAACTAATTATGTAGTATATTTCTAGCTTGTTAGAGGTTACCATTTTATTAGCGCATGAGGGGAGGGTCGAGTGATGTTTGGCAGTTTTCTTGTCTTGGAGGCATGCGTAGTGCTGCGACCATACGAGCCACAAGAAGGAGAACACCCATGCATACCTGACATTAGCCTCGCGACCCTAACTTGTTAGAGTATACTAGCGAAAGGTTATGTAGTGAAACCCTGCCACGCTTCCTAGGTAGAGGCATTATGGGTCTAGCTAACCCTGGCAAATGGGAATCACGGCTTGGGGGTAAAGATGTACAACCTCTGCAGAGTGTAAACCTATCATGATAGCCGTGCTCACGGATACGAGCGACCTGGATCCTTCTTGATAGCAAATACTTAGGTTACATGGATGGATGGGAATGATGTTAATATTGCTTAATGAATTAATCACTTGGGGTGGGTTTTTCTCACTAAAGTAGTATACTTGTTTAATAAAACTTGACCAACTAAAATTGCTAGATGCAGTCAAATAGTGTCAAGCCTTTTTGAGCCTTTAGTATCCTGGTTACTCTTGCTAAGCTGTGGTATGCTTACACTTGTTTTATACAGTGAAAATCCAGGACGAGTACCAGATGATGGCTTTGAGGTCTTGTTGACACCGTTTTTTTGGTACGTGTCAATATGAACCGGGTACGTTGATCGGTAAAGGGATGGTTGCTTTTTCTTATCGGCATCAGGGTACTGCCAATTAGATTGCCGATAGAAGTAGAAGATTGAAGAAACATCAGAGATAAAAAGAAGGATATTTGCCGATGGGAAGGTGTTGCCGATGGAAACAGGAGAGCATTGCCAATCGGAAATATTGCCGATGGATGCGGGATGATGTAGCCGACATCAGCAGAAAGATGCCGATAGCAATAGGAGAAGGTTGCGGATTGAAGGAATCTGCCGATGGAAGGTTTCATCGTAAGGAAGACAGATAAGGAAACTAGTAGTTTTATTCCAGTATTATTATTATAGTTGGAGTCCGACTCTTGCACGAGTTGATTATTTCCTTAAAAATAGGAGTTTTGTTTAGGTATGAGTCGTGTCTGTTTACAATTACTCCTACTGGGGTATAAATATGTATCGAAGGGTGCTGTCAAAGGATATACAATCAATCAAATATATCTATTACTTTCGTCTACTTTTCCAGCACATTTACTTTCATCGCATTAGTTCTAGCTTATCTACGAGTTCTTACGAAGTTTCGACAGGCTGCATCTACTCGATCTCCGTCAGCCTCGCGAGTTCCGTGTTTTGAGCAATCTGAGCCTTGACGTCCGGGTGCATCGCTGTCGTGTCGTTCAAGCTTGTTCTAGTTATCGTCCTTGTCGATTAACTGGTCAAATCAACTGGCACACCTTGGATGTCGATTTCAGGTATAAGCCCAAGGTGTTCGCAGATCCTGATGCTTTTTGTGTCAACACCTCTTTTGGCACACCCGGTGGGACTCTAGATACATCTTTTGACCACGATCATGGGTGATTCTACTGATGTCAATCCGAAGAACATGATTGAAGTTTCTGAAACAGATCTGAAAGACGATTAAAAGCAAGTTATGGAGCAGGCTATGGAGGAACACAAGCAGTTGCCGCGGCAGGTCACTTTCAACGCCAATCCCAGTAAATTACAAGAGATGGTTAATTCTGCATTAAGTCAAGCATTAATTAGCCACTCTACTGTTCTTTTTAATACTATGTACAATGTTGTCATGCAATCTTTCAAAGATGGGCAGGCACCCCATTATGTTGGTCCAGCGTATCATCAACCTGGATCGACACCTACTACAACTCCATCGGCGGTCCCAGCGGCATCTACCCAACTTGCGAAGCCATCTGCCGGTGAAGTTACTCCACCAAGATCAAGCCTTGTAAGCGTCGTTCGACTGAATACAGATCCAATAGCATCGGGGATGTTAGGACCTATAATCCAGAGTCAACCAATTCCTGCTAGCTGGTGGGGATACGGTATGCCTCCAGATCCATCTACCGATGCTAAACTGATCCAGGGTGACAATGCGGAAGGGAAAACCCCTGTGGAATCGGCAATATCGGCAGAGTCGATAAGCCCAAAGACGCATTATGCTATGTCTTCTCCAAACATACAGTTGCCGCCAGGGAATTTTTAGATGGTGGTACCCAAAGTGCCTTACGGGCAATCATCGGCATGCCGATGCAACAAGACATGGCAATCGTAAACCACCCTATGATGATGGCGAATCCTCAAACAAGGGTATCAACGCATCAAGGAGGCCAATTTGTTGATTACTCCAGGATGCAGGAGAAACAGGCGCCAGACACCTACCAGTTATCGGCAAATCACATGCCGATGACTTATAATCCTGGATGGACTGGTCAGACATCGATTCAACAGCAAATGATGCAATCTGGACATCAAGTAGCAGGAGTGCAACAATACCATTACCCAGTGAATGCACAGAATGAGACATCGATGTATCGGCCGATGATACCTCAGTATACCCCAGTTGGTGTTCAAGGATATACATCGGTAAATCAACCGATGTATAATACTCAGCAAGGTGGTGCTACAACCGCGCCAATTGGACCAGCTTATCTGCCACAAAGGCAAGAAGGGTGTATCAACTAGTCCAGCCAACAAATATCCAGCCGGGGCAACGGCCGGATCAAGATGCATACTGGACCGACAAGATCGCTGAAGTGATGAAAGAACAGTTCTGTATCAAGCCTAAAGTCAATACATACTCTTATTGGACGCCGTATCTTCAGGCATATGACTTGATTCCTTTCCAAAATCGGTATAAATTGCTGGATTTCACAAAGTTTTCTGGCCAAGATGATACATCAATGATGGAGCACATCAACCGTTTCATTATCCAATGTGGAGAGGCAGCTAGCAGGGATGAGCTGAGAGTAGGATTATTTTCTTCGTCATTATCTGGATCGGCATGCACCTAGTTCATTTCACTGCCTCCTAATTCTGTGATCACTTAGGCCGATCTAGAGAAGCAATTTCATAAATAATTCTTTTCTGGCATGCATGAGAAGAGGATTACCGATTTGGTCAAATTAAAGCAGCGTAATGATGAATCGGTAGAAAGCTTTGTCCAAAGGCTGTGAGATGTAAAAAACAAGTGCTACAGCTTGGTGCTTGATGATCGGCAATTGGCAGATTTGGCCTTCCAGGGGTTGCTGCCACACATCAAGGACAAATATGCATCTTAGGAGTTTGGGAGCTTGAGCCATCTCATGCAGAGAGTTTCCGATCAGGAAGTTAAAGCTTTCGAACCTAGAAAAACTTGGAGCAAGAAGGTGTCCTTCGCTGAGCAAGAAGAGGAATCTGAGTCAGATGAAGGGCCAAATATTGGCGTTGCTGAATGGGTAAAGGACAAGAAGCCAGTATCCTGTCCATTCGGCCAGAAAGAGGCTGAAAGGTTCACCTTCAATATTCCTAAAGCCGATAGGATGTTTGATTTATTGCTTCAAGAAGGGCGGATTAAGCTGACGCCTAATCAAGTGATTCCATCGGCTGAAGAGCTTAGAAGAATCAGGTATTGCAAGTGGTACAATGCAACTTCGCACAGTACCAATGATTGCAAAGTCTTTAGGCAGCAGTTGCAGTCAGAAATTGAGTCTGGGCGAATTAAATTTGAAAATTCTAAAGCCCAGAAGCCGATAAAGATCGATCAACATCCGTTCCCAAATAACATGGTGGAAATTGGTGGGAAGACTAAGGTGCTAACATCGGAAGCCGCTAGAAAAAGTGCATCGGTAGATCCTGAGCATCAGATAGTTGTGCATGATGTGAAGAGGGAAGTGTTTGCCGATGACAGAAGAGGCAAAAGAGTTGTTGGTGAGAATAGCCATGCTGGGAGGCCTGGTAGACCTGTACCATACAGCGTCGTAATCACGCACGATTGACCACGACAGGGGTATCAGCACTTGCGAGAGGAGGAGCACCAACAGCAGGAGGAAGAAAGGCGCCAAGAATGGTATCGACGTAAAGATCATTGGAGATGCCCTTTCTTTGTTCATTGTTGGGAAGAAGGCATCAAGCTACCTGCCGCCGATAATTGCCTTGAATGCAATGGATACTATCCTGCCGATCGGTCAGAGAAAAAGCCTTGTTTCGACGATCGAGCACCAAGCTATGGTAAGCCGGTCAGGGGAAAAGGATCGGTGCATGATCGGCTTGGGGGAAAACTCAGTGTACATGATAGGCTTGGCAAGCGTAACCATCAAGAAAGACTTAAAGAGATGGCTGATGCAAGAGTACCTGATGAAGAAATATTCTCTAGGGATCCAACATATGAAGTGGTGTAAACACGAACAGTGAGAAGCAGTACCAGCCTATTTGGAAAACTAGGCTTCCTCAGTGGTGCCCCAAAGGTTTGATGAAAACTCAGAGGAGGAGGATTCAGCGCGAACGACAAACTGATCTATGCTACAGTGAAAATCCTTCAAGAGAGGAATCTCCAGCCAGGCAGTGGAGGCTGAAACACAAGGATAGGGATCTATCGGCAGAAATTAATATGGTTGTCATATTGCCGATGGAATTCTTAGCGCCTGCAGAGGAGGGAGACGAAGAAACTGCTGAGATGGCACCGTTAGTACTGGATCCGATGGCAGCTGTGCTTGAAAAGCCTGCCGATGATGAAAGGCAACATTTGAGGGCTTTGTTTGTCAAAGGCAAAGTTGATGGGCAGCCAGTGTCAAAGATGTTGATAGATGGTGGAGCGTCAATCAATATAATGCCGTACGTCATGTTCAAGAAGCTTGGGAAAGGTGACCAAGACTTAGTCGAGACTGACATGAAGCTTACGGATTTTGAAGGCAACGTATCGCCAGCTATGGGGGCAGTATGCGTTGAGTTAACCAGCGACAACAAAACTTTGCCGATGACGTTTTTCCTAATCAGTTGCAAGGGTACTTACATCTTTCTCCTAGGAAGGGATTGGATCCATTCTAATTGCTGCATTCCTTCCACAATGCACCAAAGCCTCGTGCAATGGGTTGGAGACAAGATTGAAGTCGTCCGAAGTGAGGCCCTGTCAATTGTCGCATCGGCGGAATTGGAAACTTATGAACATACCAAATGCATATCAGGTGAAGCTTGGGATACTGAGTTACTCAAGGTTGTCGATTACCGAATTATACTGATCCAAGCAGTCGGTTCTGAAGAAGAGTTTTAATGGATCAGTTTGCTGATGATGGAAAACTTGGGCAGGGGTTCACATCAGTCGATGATTTACTAGAAATAGATATCGGCGATGGTAGTAAGCCTAGGCCAACCTTATTACTGCTAAGTTAGATTCCCAATGTAAGCAACAGTTGAGTGATTTATTAAAAGAATATAAAGATTGTTTTGCTTCGGATTATACAGAGATGCCTGGTTTAGACCGATCAATAGTTGAACATCGGTTGCCTGTTAAATCTGGGTTCCAACCACATCGGCAACCACCATGCCGATGTAATCCTAATGTGTTGCTCGATATTAAGGCTGAAATTACGAAGTTGATTGAAGCTGGTTTTATTCGGCAATGCCGATACGCCGAATGGATTTCTAATGTGGTTTTTGTATATAAGAAAAATGGAAAACTTCGTGTTTGTATTGATTTCAGGAATCTCAATAAAGCTACGCCGATGGATGGTTACCTGATGCGAGTTACTGATTTAATGGTTGATGCTGCGGTTGGTCATCAAATCATCAGTTTTATAGATGGTAACGCTGGGTACAATCAAATATTCATGGCTGAAGAGGATATATCCAAGACTGCTTTCAGATGTCTAGGTCATGTTGGTTTATTTGAATGGGTCGTGATGACTTTTGGCCTGAAAAACGCCGGTGCTACTTATCAGAGGGCGATGAATTTTATTTTTCATAAGTACATCAGCACGTTGGTTTCAATCTATATTGACGATGTGGTGGTCAAGTCTAGGGATTTTGAGAAGCATCTTGCCGATTTACGGAAAATTCTGGAATGCACGAGGGAGCATGGATTGAAGATGAATCCAAACAAGTGCGCATTTGGCGTATTGGCAGGTCAATTTCTAGGTTTTATGGTGCATCAGAGAGATATCGAAATCGGCAGAAAATCTATTGATGCAATTAATAAAGTGGTTGCTCCTACAAACAAGACTGAGTTGCAGTCTTTGATCGGCAAGGTTAATTTTATTAGGAGGTTTATATCTAATTTGTCTGGAAAGATTAAATCCTTTAGCCCATTACTAAAGCTGAAAGCCGGTCAAGAATTTACATGAAAGGAAGAACAACAATCAGCCTTGGAAGAAATTAAGAAGTATTTGGTGAATCCTCCAGTTTTAGTTCCACCTCAGCACAAAAAGTCTTTCAGGTTGTACTTATCTGCTGATGACAGCGTTATCAGATCGGCCTTAATCCAAGAATTTGAAGGGAAAGAACGTGTGATTTATTACTTCAGTAGAAGGCTTGATGTGAACAAGGATAACACAAACCTAGCTATGATTCAACAGATTGGCTACAGCTATACCTGCGAAATTGAGTAACGTTTCTGCCTCTTTAATCCACATCAACAGAAAGATATTGAAGTCCTTTTTCCAACGCAACAAATGGTGCATCTTTTGGACTTCGGAGCTAGGAGTTATGGCTGTTTTAGTGGAGCCTGCACTTGCTGTTGGTGGCTGCGCGAGAATGAAAGAAGACACTTCAGTTTCTCCAACAAAATCAGTTTCCACTTGCTTTTAATTGCTCTTGTGTTCACACCCAACTAGGAGGGATGTTCCTAGTATAAATAGACCATGTAATCCTTCATTGTAAGAGAGTCTTTGGAAAAACTACAGCCACCTCGTGTGTGTTCTTCTCCTCTCATGGAGAGAATATTTGGATTCTGTTGCAAGGCATGAGTGCTTTGCAAGCGTCGTTCCTTCGACTCCTAAGGGGCTGTAGAACACCGAACTTCGGTTCACCCAGTTTGTGCCTTCATGTCTATATGGCGTGATTGCGTGGGTTGGTTTCGTCGGTGCATGGAAGGGTGGATGTCTCGGTAGTTCATCGCGAGTGCAAGATCTCGTGGTGCGCTACCTCTCTATCAGGTCATGCAGCGATAGTTATCATATTTACCTCTACTCCACCATGAAGATCAAGCTATTCAGAGTTTTTTGCTCATCATTTGGTATCAGAGCCTTGGTTGTCATGGTGTGAGCTAGTTATCCTTGCAAGCTTCCTTCACATGCTGATTTTCATTTCTTAGATAGTGTTGAGTCGAATCAGAATGCTGATATGGTGCCTTGAGGGATTTAAACTTTGGTTTCCTCTCATTGCGTCGGGTCAATTCGATGGTTTGGTTTTCACTATATGGAGTTGTTGTCAGTTTGTGATGAGTTTGTAGTTATCGTGTGTCTTTAGTAGAGTTTTTTTTTTCTTTTTTTTGAGTCGAGTTTCCAATAATGTTCCTCCAATGCTGCTGCAACGAGCACGAGTCGAGGACGACTCGTTTTGAAGGGAAGGAGAATGATGTGAACAAGGATAACACAAACCTAGCTATGATTCAACACATTGGCTATAGCTATACCTGCGAAATTGAGTCACGTTTCTGCCTCTTTAATCCATATCAATAGAAAGATATTGAAGTCCTTTTTCCAACGCAACAAACGGTGCATCTTTTGGACTTCCGAGCTAGGAGTTATGGCTGTTTTAGTGGAGCCTGCACTTGCTGTTGGTGGCTGCGCGAGAATGAAAGAAGACAATTCAATTTCTCCAACAAAATCAGTTTCCACTTGCTTTTAATTGCTCTTGTGTTCACAACCAACTAGGAGGGATGTTCCTAATATAAATAGACCATGTAATCCTTCATTGTAAGAGAGTCTTTGAAAAAACTACAACCACCTCGTGTGTGTTCTTCTCCTCTCATGGAGAGAATATTTGGAATCTATGGCAAGGCATGAGTGCTTTGCAAGCATCGTTCTTTCGACTCCTGAGGGGCTGTAGAACACTGAACTTCAGTTCACCCAGTTTGTGCCTTCATGTCTATATGGCGTGATTGTGTGGGCTGGTTTCGTCGGTGCATGGAAGGGTGGATGTCTTGGTAGTTCGTCGCGAGTGCAAGATCTCGTGGTGCGCTACCTCTCCATCAGGTCATGCAGCGATAGTTATCATATTTACCTCTGCTCCGCCATGAAGATCAAGCTATTCAGAGTTTTTTGCTCATCAAGGCTGGTGGATGCTGAAACCAGGTATTCGGCCATTGAAAGATTGTGTTTATGTCTGTACTTTTCTTGCATGAAGTTGAGGCATTACATGCTGTCGGCTGAATGTATTGTCATATGCAAGGATGATGTGGTTAAGTATATGCTATCAATGCTGAATTGAGTGGAAGGGTCGGCAAATGGATCCTAGTGTTGTCAGAATTTGATTTAAGATATGAATCGGCTAAGGCAATTAAAGGTCAGGTGATGGCTGATTTTGTTACCCAGCATTGTAGTACGGTGAGTTCCATAGAAATTGCTCCTTGGATCTTGTTCTTCGATGGATCCACATGTAAGGAAGGAGCGGGTATCGACGTTGTCTTGATCTCACCTCGAGGACAGAAGTATGAAATTTCCTTGCCGATCGTTGCTACTTCAACAAACAATCAGGCTGAGTACCAAGCTTTGCTAAAGGGGTTAGAATTGCTCAGGGAAGTGTGTGCCGATGCCGTTGAAATCTTTGGTGATTCTATGTTGGTGATTAATCAGTTGACTGGGATATATAAATGTCGAAGTGAAGTTTTGATTGCACATCATGAAAAGTGTTTGTAATTATTAAAAGAGTTTAGAGACTACCATCTCGAACATATTCCCCGTCTAACAAGGAAGCTAATCGGTTAGCGCAACACGCTTCGGGGTATCAGCCGATTCAAGAAGTAATAACATCGGTAATGATTGCCGATGATTGGAGAAAAGAGATTGCCGATTACTTAAGAAATCCGTCTAGAAAGGTCGAAAGACGGTTGAGGTTTCAGGCTACCAAGTATGTACTCCTTGATGATGAATTGTATTATCATACGATTGACGGGGTTTTGCTCAGATGCCTTAATGGAGAAGAATCGAAAAGGTTGATGGGTCAAATTCATGAAGGAGTGTGTGGGGTGCATCAATCGGCATTCAAAATGAAATGGATGATTAGGCGAAATGGGTATTATTGGCCGACAATTCTTGAAGATTGTTTTAAGTACTTCAAAGGGTGTCAGGATTGTCAGATGTTTGGTAATTTTCAGAGAGCACCCGCGTCGGCAATGAATCCTATCATCAAACCTTGGCCGTTTAGAGGATGGGCCATCGATCTCATCGGCCAAATTTATCCGCCGTCGAGTAAAGGGCACAAATTTATACTTGTTGCCACTGATTATTTTATGAAGTGGGTTGAAGATATTCCTTTGAAGAATGTGACATCGACAAACATGATAGATTTTGTTTGAGCATATTGTTTACCGATTTGGTATTCCTCAAACTATTATAACTGATCAAGGGACCATGTTCACATCGGGGGAATTTGATGAATTTGCTGCCGGTATGGGGTTCAAAGTGTTAAACTCTTCTCCTTATTATGCTCAAGCTAATGGTCAAGTCGAAGCAACTAATAAGGGAGTGATCAAGCTTATCAAACGCAAGATTGAAGAGAACCCTAGGAGGTGGCATATAGTGTTGAATGAAGCTTTGTGGTCATATCAGATGGCTTGTCATGGTGCTACCAAAGTTTCGCCATACCAGTTAGTCTATGGACATGATGTTGTCCTACCTTGAGAGGTTAAGACTGGTTCTAGGCGATTGTTTTCCCAGGACCATTTAACAGCCGATGAGTATAATATCCTTATGAAGGATGAGTTAGAAGATCTAGAGGGTCATTGGTTAATAGCTCTGATCAGTATCGAAGAGAATAAGAAGAGGGTTGTCAGGTGGTATAATAATAAAGTAAAAACAAAAGAGTTTGCCGATGGTGATCTAGTGTGGAAATTGATTTTACCGATTGGAACTAAGAGTTCAAAATTTGGAAAGTGGTCTCCTATTTGGGAGGGTCCCTTTCGGATAAATCAGTCTGTTCCTGGTAACACATATATTTTGGAGACCCTCGAAGGGGTTGCGTTTTCCAGAGCAATCAATGGTAAATATTTGAAGAAATATTACCCTAGTGTCTGGATGGATGCATAAAGCGATATAAATATGCCGATGGCAAAGTTATTATACAAAAACATCGGTAGAAGAAGCATTAAAGTTATATTACAGGAGGATTGGTCATCGAGTTCATGATTGCCGATTACAACAAAGATTGAATAGATGAAATCGCGCGAAAGCGAATTTGATCAGCTTCTTCTATCTCCTTGGCATCGTGATCGGCGGTACCCTCAATTGGCCTAATTTTCTTCTTTAGCAGAAGGGTGTGGCGAGCATCAGCATCCCTCTCTTGTTGTAGGGCTTTGGTGGTGTCGGGGAGTTGAATCTTTTTCTGGTTGGCTGAGTTTAAAGCTTCATCTACTTTCTTCAACTCGGCTAGCAATTCTTCTTTTCGTGCCGATAGACGGACGATTTCTTATTCAAGCTTGATGCTAGAAGCTTCGAGACGGCCGATGTCTTTGTGCTTTTCGTTAGCGGTTTGGTTGAACTTGAGTATTTCCTCTTCAAGTTTTGCTTGAGTGGCTCTATCGGCGATGCGGCGTGAAGCCTTTTGGTACTGTAGCTACCTGCTCTCGAGGAATGCCGCTTGGAAAAGTGGTTCCTCAATATCGACAGGCAGTTGATCTTGAATTTCCCTGAAAGCTACCCTTACTGCACTAGAGTCTTGGATTAGTTGGGATGTGTTTTGTTGCAGTAAGAGTAGCAGTGCTTCAAGTTTGGATTTTACTTCTGCCGATATGACAGTTGAAGCTTGGATGGAGCTTTCTTCTTCATCATCATCATCTGGGATATTGATAGCGAAGGAGAATAGGCTGGTGGGAGAATCTTGGGCCTGAAAAGAAAAAGATTAAAGTTTATCAGTTGAAAGCTTGTATCTTACTAATTTATGATAGATAACTGGCTTACTTGCTTTAGAGCGATTTCTCGCCTTGGACTTGGCAAGGTGACTGGCTTAGCTGTCTCCTGAAGGTCAGCGATAGTTGCCGATGAGCTTGCTTCTGTAGGAGGAACAGTTGGTGCTGGTACTGATGTTGATACCGGTGTTGTTTCTACTGTTGCAAACTCCTACGGCGATGGTATTGTCCCTTGGGTGGGAGTCTCAATCGGTGACTAATTGAGGATGGATGTCGATGCTAGCTCTGGTGTTGGTGTATCGGTAGGAGCTTGAGGAGATGTAGCCAGTGATGTGACTGGAGCTGACGGCTTTGGGCGTTTCGGTCGGGGAGCGGTACTTGTGAGCCTTGGCGCTTTGACTGTTGCGCTCTGGGGGAATCGGCAGGCTGAGCTGAAGAGGTTTGCACGTTTGGGACGGTCGCTGATGAACTTGTCTGCTGCAGAGAAAAGAATTTGGTGCAGATTGAGAGTTAAATGAAAATTGCCGATTAAAAATGTTGTGATCGACACAGACATATGAAGATTTGTTACAGTAAAGGCTTGCGCCAAGATAGAAGCAGCGGTGGCAGCATCATCGGTTGGCGATGGTTTGGACTTGATGGTGACCTTGGGAACTGCCTTTTGATGCATAAGGGTAGCCAATGAAGGGGCCCTACTACCGATTATCGATGTAGGGTTCATCGGTCGCAAGTTGAAATATTTGCCGCTCTTGCTCTTTTTTGGGATCAAGTCGTTAACCTGTTGGCAGAGAATTGGTTACCGATGCATTTGAAAAGAAATAACGAAAAACTAGTATCGGGAATAAACTCACCGCATCATCAGGCATAATGTAATCAGCGTCAATCAGGTGTCGATAGTAGTGTGATGATGCAGCAAATAGTTGATCTTTCCACTCTTGCCACCAAGATTTGTATGACTCAGAGATGAAGGATGTCGGCGCCCAAGAGGATAAGTCGATGTTGGTTACATCAGCCTGAGGGGGGAGAGTGACAATCTTATTCCAATCCATAGCACTAGAGATAACCCCTCATGGTTTTATCACATTAGCGTAGCTGAGTTTGATCGGCAATTGGCCAAACGCTAGCTGTCTTGCTGCTACCGATGGATAATAAAATTCATAAGATGGATGAGTGTTCTTCCCGGTCCCAAAGATGTTGACTGGAATGACCCGAGGAGTGAGGGTAACCTTCATAATTCCTTCATTCTGTGGTATATTCCCATTGGTAAGGTTGAAGGAGAGTGGAAATCGGTTATCCTCATCAATATAAGGCCACCAGACCCGTTCCGCAGCAGGAATTCCGCAATAGAGTCTCTGAAAGAACATGCCAAATTGATCTTCATTGGCACCAGTTCCTGGTAGCACTATTGTAGCTTCCCCAAAATTGAGTGGGGAGCGGGTTGCCGATTCATCCTCAGCAAGTACATAGTCCTTAGGCAAATCCCTTGGGAATTGCTGGCTAAACAAGTCGAATTGAAGACATTTATGCATATGGGCATTTAGCTATAGGTTGATGAACCACCAAGGATCTCCTAGGTTGCCAATGGGCTCGCCTAGCAGTAGTTTTCCCGATACCTGATGCAGGAGGTGATAGACTGAACTAAGGAGGTATCGGCCAAGAGGGAATCCTCCATCGGCCAAGAGTTCTGCTGCAGGAAGATACATGTTGGTGGGTCGAACTATCCTACCACAGAAAATAAACTTCTCCAACCACATGTTTAGGAAGGTGGCGTGCTCCCTCTGGCCTACCGATCTGGTCTTCTGATATACTTGAATATATCCGGTCCAATCGCCGATGTTATGTGTACTCACCCAACGTTCAGACTTACTATGGAAAAGGGTAGCAGGATCGGCAGAAGAAACATCGAGGCCGGTAAGCATATACACATCGGCCAGTGTGGGAGTGGCTGGTCCATGTCTAAATAGAAACGCGTTCATTGTATTGGACCAGAAGTAAGAAGCAACAATCATCATATTTTCATTCTCGACCATATCGGCAAGTGACAATCTGATGCATTGGTCTATATTGCGTTCTGACCAATAGACCTGTTGTGACCTAGTCATCCTTAGGTACCAGTTCTTCCATCCTTTGGTGGGTTTGGGCCATGAGCGGAAGGTATCTGTCCTTAACCCTAGGTTGAAATGTTCAGATCTAAAAGGGATACGGTTGGTTTCTGCGTTGATGAGTTCGGTCGGATCGGTATTCCCCATTGGACCCAAACAGTAAAGGTGTGCTTGGTCGATAGGGATTACTATTTTTTTGCGCATTTCCTAGATTCAGAAAGCAAAAGAAGAAAGAGACCACGAAACTAGACAGAGAAGAATTGCGGAATGTAAGGCGAGGAAAGAAGAAATTACTGTGGAAACATTGAAGTTGATTGCCATTGAGACCGGATCACCGGAGAATTCTTGCAGGAGGCGCGCCCTCTGATGGAATAAGAAACCGCCATTGGGATAATGCTGGATTGTTCTTCAGGAATATCGGTGGATTGAGGGATGAAAAGTATGAACTCTGGGTGAAAAGGAGGGCGGACAGTGGTCTTTATAGGCCTAGGTCAAAGGGCGTTTTCGAGTTTTCCTTTTTGACTGAGCAGGAATATGGAAGGATATTGCGATGAATTTGCGCGGTGATCGAGGAATTGTAACTATTGGCGCTACAGTTGCGGGAGTTGTTGCTAATTTACAATGATGGTGCGCAGTAATTGAAATGATGGTATAGGCATTTTTGGAGGGAAAGATTACAGTGGAAGGAATTCCGGAGCAAGATATATTTCATACTCCAAAATTGGGGGCCATGTGTTGACACCGTTTTTTGGTACGTGTCAATATGAACCGGGTGCGTTGATCAGTAAAGGGATGGCTGCTTTTTCTTATCGGCATCAGGGTACTGCCAATCAGATTGCCGATAGAAGTAGAGGATTGAAGAAACGTCAGAGATAAAAAGAAGGATATTTGCCGATGGGAAGGTGTTGCTGATGGAAACAGGAGAGCATTGTCGATGGATGCGGGATGATGTAGCCGACGTCAGCAGAAAGATGCCGATAGCAATAGGAGAAGGTTGCGGATTGAAGGAATCTACCGATGGAAGGTTTCATCGTAAGGAAGACAGATAAGGAAACTAGTAGTTTTATTCCAGTATTATTATTATAGTTGGAGTCCGACTCTTGCACGAGTTGATTAGTTCCTTAAAATAGGAGTTTTGTTTAGGTATGAGTCGTGTCTGTTTACAATTACTCCTATTGGGGTATAAATATGTATCGAAGGGTGGTGTAAAAGGATATAGAATCAATCAAATACATCTATTACTTTCATCTACGTTTTCCAGCACATTTACTTTCATCGCATTAGTTCTAGCTTATATACGAGTTCTTACGAAGTTTCGACTGGCTGCATCTACTCGATCTCCGTCAGCCTCGCGAGTTCTGTGTTTTGAACAATCTGAGCCTTGATGTCTAGGCGCATCGCTGTCGTCTCGTTCAAGCTTGTTCTAGTTATCGTCCTTGTCGATTAACTGGTCAAATTGACTAGCACACCTTGGATATCGATTTCGGGTATAAGCCTGAGGTGTTCGCAGATCCTGACGCTTTTTGTGTCAACAGGTCTTTCCAGAGAATGTCCAGGACTTCTAGTTGATGTCTCCCAGTCAATGTCCCTGTGGCTAGTTTAGTTTTATGTTGAACTCTATGATATGATGTAATAATGTAATGAATATCGATGTAATAAAGTACTTTACTTTGGTATTCTTCAATTTGTGAGTATATGTGTGTTTGGACATCCTGGGCACACACGTAAGATGTACTTAGTTTTGCTTTGCAAACCTGGGTGCTACAACAAGCCGCAGACATAGGTAAGCGTATAGCCTAGACACCACGTCTACACTATATCTTACTACTCTAATCTGGATCCCGGTGAAACTGACTAGAGTACCGGTTTAAGGGCGGTGAACCAATGGACAACTAAAGTAAATACTTTACCAGAACTAAAGATCAATTACCATACAAGAATCTCAAATGCAGACTTACAAAAGAGAAGGCCGCACCCACCGAGGTATAGCTTGGAGAAGACACCAGACAGGCCTGGCTCTCCTCTAGACTCTCCTCACTCTCTCCCTATTTTCTATGCTACTAGTAGAAGAGGGCTTCGCCTTGTAGAGTGAGTAGCTCCTCCTTGGTGTGTCTTGAATGAGAGGGAGTGAGGGGGTATTTATAGTGGAGAGGTGGAGTAGGGGCTACTCCACCGCCACGTCATCGATCCGCGTGATAGATGATGAGAGCCCTTGGATCCTAACCACCTTCAGATCAAGGGTGGAGAAGAATTGAGCATGTGCTTCTTTGCATGCCTCCACGCAAAGGAGGTGGGCACCCCCTAGGCCTTAGGGGGGTCGGCCGACCCCCCTATGGGTGGTGGGACCGCCCTAGTCCTTCTAGAAGATGACCCACCTGTCTTGGAGTGGGTGTGCACAAGTGGGACCTCTTCTCGACGTCGGTTTGTACTCTTGTGGGCCCATGGATCCATGTGAAGTGAATATGAGCCATTTAAGTTGATCGAAGGGTGGAAGATCACTTGGGAGTGCTTCTCGTGGATCATGACTAGCGTGGGAGAGAGGAATGGCCGCCAAGTCACCTTGGGGGATCGGCTGACCCCCCTATGACATGTGGACCACTGCGAACCTTCTAGTAGCATGGCCCACATGTCATGGAGTGGCTAGAGATCTTGGTGGGTGCCATTTATAGGTCGGCCGACCTACATAAGGGGGTAGTGACCCCCTTACTATGACAGGTGGGCCCTCCTATCATGTGGAGTGCTTGGGATGGCTGGTGGGCCCCATAGGGTGGTCGGCCAACCCCCCTATGGTGGGTCCCACTAGCTCATTTCTCTCCATTTCCTGTAGTCCTGCAAGAAATACTCCATGGACATGTGGAACTATTTATTTGACAAAAAATCATTATGTCTTTGCTTGCTAGCTTTTGGAAAAAGTGTTTTGTTGATCGTTTTGATGGTATAAAAACATGGTGAAATTACTGTCAACAAGATCCCCCACACTTAATTCTTTGCTCGTCCTCGAGTAAAGGTTAAAAGCTAACGTGACTATAACAACTTTAAGGCATAAAGTTTCCTTCAAGACATTTCTTATACAAGTGGGATATGTTGTATTGGCTAACATAAATCCTTGAGAGGTTGAGAAATGGAATAGTTCTCAAAGCAATGTCATCTTCCCAAATCATATTTTAGTACTTGGAGTTTTTGATAAATTTTCAAAAGAAAGCACATAAGTCAACTTACTTCTCATGTAGCACTCTAGATCACTCACAAGGTGTATGATTCCTCACCAAGGCACAAATTTGAAGTTTGCCTTCTTTTCATCCTACTCTAAAGGCTTATGTGGAGCTATAGGTAAGGATAAAGAATGTAGCAAACTTATCTTGCATATATTGTAAAGTCAAATTTCGGATCCAAGGAGAGAAGTGTCATACTCTTAGATCAAGATGTGCAAGTGTTGAAACATGGCAAATGATCAATACTCCTTTGTTTGATATGGTCTCTCTTTCTAACTTATTATTTTGAGACATAGCTATCTTTCTTTTTTCTATGAGCTTGGATTTGCTCATTATTTTTTTTCTAAGACTTGGGACCTTCATGTGCCCCTATATTTTTTTCCAAATTTTCATAATTTTGCATAGTCTATGTCTCATTTACTAGAAACACAATAGAGAGAGAATTTTCTAATGGAGCATGGAGCATGAACTATGTGGAAAATGTAAGGCATGTTTTTGCGTACTTCCAATGTAGAAGCAACATATATATGTGGTGTGTACGTGATCTTGATCTTGGGATCATCATAAGTCTCTCAACAAGGGTCACAAAACTTGACCAAACTCAACACAAAGTAAGCAGCTTATGTAGAAAGCTTATATCATGAAAGAGCATATATGGCTGTGGTAGGAATTTTCTCACTATAGAGGAGTAGTGACATTATGGTTTTATGACATTTTCAAAAATTAATCTCCAAGCACTTTAAATAGACAGGGTATGAATCATGAGCCAAGAGCTATATCACATTAATCAACAACTTAGTCAATAAGATTTTCCTATCAAGATATTTTTCCCACTAGCATAAGCATATGCAAGAAGTCAACTTATGGTGCTTCATCCTTTCAGAATGTCATAAATCATATCACTTTTCAAAATTTTATTTTCAGCTGTGGGTCTTCTTATTTTATTCAATATTAAAATGGAAATAAACTAAAGAAATGCATTAGAAGAAGAGGGGGGAGATTGGCAAACCAGTCAGGAAGTAGGTTGAGAGCGTGTGGATGCTGACTGGTGGGACCAGGGGTCCATAGTGGGGTCGGCCGACCCCACTTTGGTGCCTATGGCCATTCTGGTGCCCACACTTGTGAAGGTTGGGGTCGGCTTACCCCCCACACTTCGTTGAAGGTGTACCTGACTTTTTTTCATACAGAACAAATGTGAAAACACAAAGGACTCTACTGGTGGGACACACCAGCGAGTCAAAATTTATTTGAATGGAGAAAGACATGGAGTGAAGCTGGAAAGATAAACATGACTAAGAAAAAGAGACACAAAGCATAAGAATAAAGGGCTAGACAAGTTTTAAGTTAGATCATGAAAAGGTTTGAATTCAATCATGTCTATTTCCTCATCTATTTTATCAGGTTCAAGCAATACTTTTAATCGTTAGCCATTTACCTTAAAGATCTTACCTTCATCATCTTGAAGTGTAATAGCTCCATGAGGCGAAGTATCAATGACTTGAAATGGCCCTTCCATTTGCTTCGAAGTTTTCCATGTCCAAATAACCTTACTCTTGAGTTGAACATGAGTACCTTGTCTCCTGGCTTGAATTCCTTTTTCTTTATCCTTTTGTCATGTCATCTCTTTGTTCTTTCCTTGTAGATTTTGGCATTGTGGTATGCTTTCTCCCTCCATTCTTCTAATTCTGAAATTTGCATTTTTCTATGCCTTCCTGCAGCTTGTAGATCCATATTCGAATTCTTTATGGCCCAATGTGCTCGAAACTCCAACTCGACCGGGAGGTGACAAGTCTTCCCATATACTATTTGGTATGGTGACATACCAATGGGTGTCTTGAATGCAGTCCTGTATGCCCATAGTGCATCAGGTAGCTTGTCTCTCCATCTTTTCCCCCATCTCATCTACTGTCTTCTGCAGTATGTTCTTGATTTGTTTATTGGATATTTTTGCTATTCCACTTGTTTGGGATGGTATGGAGTTGCAACATTGTGTCGTATGCCTTGCTCTTCTAGGAAGCGTCAGAAGCCCCCTTCAATAAAGTGGGAGCCCCCGTCACTTATCACCAGCCTTGGGGTTCCAAACCTTGGAAAGATGGTTTCTTCAAACATCTTTCTTGAGCTTTTGGCATCTGCTGCTTTGCATGGCATTGCTTCAATCCACTTGGACACATAGTCCATAGCCACTAGGATGTACTCAAATCCACGGGACTTGGGAAACGGTCCCATGAAGTCAATGCCCCATACATCAAAAAGCTCCACTTGAAGGTTGTTTTCAGTGGCATTGCATCTCGAGCATTGATGTTCCCATGCTTCTGCACCCCACACATCTCTTGATGAAGTTCTTTGTATCTTCATACATGGTTGACCAGAAGAAACCACTTTGCCAAATCTTTGCATGGGGTTTGAATGCTCCATAGTGTCCTCTGTATGGTGCAGCATGACACCTCTCGATGATCTTGATTGATTCTACTTCAGGGACACATTTCCTTAACAGACCATCATTGCAGACTCTATACAGGTAAGGCTCATCCCAGAGATGTACTCGACTTTCTTGTATGAGCTTTTTCTTGTTTGCTCCTGGTGGTACATATCCTTCAACCATAAAGTTCACAATACTCGAGTACCATGGGCTGGAGTTTGTGATCTTGAGGAGCATGTCGTCCCTTAGGAAGTCATTGATTGGCAGGTCCTGTGCATCTTGGAATTGCATTCTGGACAAGTGATCGTCTACAGAATTTTCTACTCCTTTTTTATCTTTTATTTCCAAATCAAATTATTGGAGTAGCAAGATCCATCTTATTAAACGTGGTTTAGCATCTTTCTTAGTAAGCAAGTATTTTAAGGCAACATGATCGGTATAAATAATAACCTTTGCTCCAACTAAGTAAGATCGAAATTTGTCAATAGAAAACACAACAGCAAGGAGCTCTTTTTCAGTTGTTGCATAATTAAGTTGAGCTCCTGCCAAAGTGTTGCTACCATATGAAATTGCATGATGTTTTTTATCTTTTGTTTGGCCAAGAATGACACCAATAGCATAATCACTTGCATCACACATTATTCCAAAAGGGAGTGTCCAATCAGGGGGTTGGATGATTGGAGCAGAGACAAGTGCTTTCTTGAGAATATAAAAAGCATTTAACACTCATCATTGAAGTCAAAGGGTGCATCTTTAGCAAGCAGGTTTGTTAAAGGCCGGCCAATTTGAGAGAAATCTTTAATGAAGCGCCTATGAAAACCAGCATGCCCAAGAAACCTTCTAACACCCTTGACATTCGTGGGAGGTGGAAGCTGCTCTATGACTTCTATCTTAGCTCTATCCACCTCGATCCCATGCTCAGACACTCTATGTCCTAGCACTATGCCTTCCTGAACCATGAAATGGCATTTTTCCCAGTTCAGGCCTAAGTTCTTTTCCTCACATCTTTGTAAGACCTTGTCCAAATTTTCAAGGCAATCATCAAAGGTTTTTCCATAGACAGAGAAATCATCCATGAAAACCTCCATGATTTGTTCAATCATGTCAGAGAATATGCACATCATGCACCTTTGGAAAGAAGCAGGAGCATTGCATAAGCCGAAAGACATACGGCGATATGCATATGTCCCATAGGGCATGTGAATGTGGTCTTACTTTGATCCTCGGGATGGATGGGAATTTGATGGTAACCCGAATAACCATCAAGGAAATAGAAGAAAGAATGGTTTGCTAACCGTTCCAATATTTCATCAATGACGGGTAACGGAAAGTGATCTTTCTTTGTAGCCTTATTGAGTTTTCGTTAATCTATGCACATCCTCCACCCCGTGGCGGTTCGTTGAGGGTTCAATTCATTTTTCTCGTTTTTCACGACTGTCATTCCTCTCTTCTTAGGCACTACTTGCATGAGGCTAACCCACTCACTATGAGGAACATGATAGATTATGCCCGCATGTAAGAGTTTGAAGACTTCTTTCTTCACAACCTCTCTCATCGTATTGTTAAGCCTCCTTTGAGGCTTCCTAGATGGTATGGATTCATGATTGATAGGGATGCGATGTGTGCAAAGAGCAGGGCTAATCCCTATGAGATCTTGAAGAGAGTAGCCTAAGACAGATTGATGTTTATCCAAAATGGTGATGGGTTTAAGGGTCTGCACCGAAGAAAGCTTATCACTTATGATTACGGGGGATTCTCTATCACCATTGACGAATGCATACTTGAGGTTAGAAGGAAGGGATTTGAGCTTGATGGGAGGTTTAGGTGGTGGTTCAGATTCCTTCAAATCCATAGGTTCATCCAAGTTGTCTTCTTCTTGGATGAAATGTGGAGCATCATCTTCAAGATTTGGTTCGAAAACATCTAGAAGAGAGGCTGCCATCACTTCCTCCATCGGCTGACACCCGGGATTTGATTCTACTTTTGAATTGGTAGATCGAGTTAAGGGAACTGAAAGGTTCACTCCTTTCCCAAGGTTGACATCAACGCTCCCCAAATGTTGGTTTTCTTGTAAAAGCTTTTCAAGGGGGTGCCCGATCAAAAGATCGAAATCCGAGATCTCGAAGATATACAAGTTCAAGAGAATCTCGATTTCGTTGATTGTGATTGGGACCATGCGTGCAATCCCATGACTCTGGATGACTTCTCCAGATGGAGTCTTAAGGAGTTTGTCACTTGGAGTCAAAGGTTCCTTGCCTGTGAAGAGAGTATATGCTAGAGAATCAGACATAATGCTCACTACGACGATGGGATTGTAAAGAGAATCTAATGCAACACTTTTCATGAAACAACGAATGGTTGTGGAGGGAGAAATAATCTGAATTACTTCAGATGAAGTTTCAGCCTCCTTAAACCATTCATTGCTCATGATGGATGTGAGTTGTTGGATCGTTTCCTTTAGATGATTTGGAGAATCAAGGTTTAGTGTAGAAGATCCAGAAGATCTCTTTTGCATGGGGAGATTCGAGGTGTTTCCAAAATCGGAATCAGAGAAAAGATCATCCTCGATTTCAAAAGTGAAATCCAAAGGTTGAATTTCTTCTTCCTTTAGAGGATCTGGAGTTCGGGGTATTTGTGGCTCAGGATTGATAGCTAAATTTTGGGATTGGATTGGTGGTGATTCAGGTATCAAGACTTCTTGTTTGGGGGGTGCTTCTTCTTCTTCCTTAGGGAGTTCGTCATGAATGCTAGTGTAAGGGGTATTTTCAAGGATTTTATCAAGAATATACCTTGCTTCACTAGCTGATAAATGAAGGAAAGCTCCTCTAAAGGCTATATCAAGGAATTGTGTAGAATCCTTGCTAAGACCTGGATAGAAGTGTTGTAACAGCACAAGTTAAGGTATAGCAAGATCGGGGCCTGAAGAGACAAGATCTCTAAAACGGACCCATGATGCACCTAGAGGCTCCTTATCTTTTTGCTTAAAAGTTAGGACCTCCGTTCGAAGATGAACGACTCTAGAGATAGGGAAGAAGGCTAAGCAGAATTTGGCTAGAAGGGTCTCACAGTCTCCTTGTACACTCCCTACATGTCGAGCATACCAATGTTTAGCTACGCCCATCAAAGAAAATGGAAATAGCTTCCATTTCAAGGTATCTCGTGCCATTCCTTGAATATGAAGATATGAGCACAAGTGCTTAAAGTCACGTAAATGGGTGTACATGTTTTCATCTTCTTCCCCAGAAAAAGGTTGTGCCTGAACCATCGCTATGAAAGCAGGGTGAAGCTCATAGCGAACAGCTAAAATAGCTTTAGATGATTTTGTGGCTCCAAACTAGCACCCTTTGGAGCACCATATTGAAACAGGGGTGTTTGATCCATGATATGAATGATTAAACTAAAAGATAAATGGGTGACTCGATTCTATGTTAAGAAGAGCTACCGTTCCCCGGCAACGGCTCCAGAAAGCTTGTTGACACAAATGGTGGCACAAAGGGTAAACCGCAAGCGCACGGCTGTCAAGGTAGCTTTCACCCAAGAGTATTCCAGGGGTATCAAATCCACAGGGAACGTGAAGTGTACTTAACAAAGAACTAAGTTCGTCCTATGATGACACAAAGGGTTTATGATAGTTGGGTAGAGAGGATCTCTATGGTTATGAAACTAGCAAGGTAAGATAAGATACAAAGGTTGTTCACTTCAGGCCACTAGGCCACTTAGCAACACAAAGGGATGAGAAGGGTGCTAAACCGCCTATCACAAGAAAGCCTACGTTTTAAGAACTTGGTTGAACGTGGTGGGATCAAAGCTTAGATAGGTCTGTCACCCCTACTAGGTACCACAAACAAACCGATTGGACAAGCCACAAACATAGGTAAGCGTATAGCCTAGACACCACGTATACACTATATCTTACTACTCTAATCCGGATCCCGATGAAACTGACTAGAGTACCAGTTTAAGGGCGGTGCACCAGTGGACAACTA
Source organism: Microstegium vimineum (assembly GCA_022036555.1). Classification (NCBI taxonomy): domain Eukaryota; kingdom Viridiplantae; phylum Streptophyta; class Magnoliopsida; order Poales; family Poaceae; genus Microstegium; species Microstegium vimineum. Next base: position 16,253,614 of record CM039138.1, on the reverse strand, counting down.
AAGTAAACACTTTACAAGAACTAAAGATCAATTACCATAAAAGAATCTCAAATTCAGACTTACAAAAGAGAAGGCCGCATCCGCCGAGGTACAGCTTGGAGAAGACACCAGACAGGCCCGGCTCTCCTCCAGACTCTCCTGACTCTCTCCCTATTTTCTATGCTACTAGTAGAACAGGGCTTCGCCTTGTAGAGTGAGTAGCTCCTCCTTGGTATGTCTTGAATGAGAGGGAGTGAGGGGGTATTTATAGTGGAGAGGTGGAGTAGGGGCTACTCCAGCGCCACGTCATTGATCCGCGTGATGGATGATGAGAGCCCTTGGATCCTAACCGCCTTCAGATCAACGGTTGTAGGCACGTTCTTAAAAGGTAAGGCTCCCGTAAAATAGTGGCCACTTCGGATAGGGGTTTTGTATCCTATTGTTTGTCTAATGCCTAGTACTTGAGGATGTGTGGATGTAGTTTATAGTATGTCATCTGTGTTTTCTAAGTTAAGTCATAGGAGTAAAGTTTGAAACATAGGAGTCCTATACTCACTCGTTGTCCTCCCACCTAGTCACACTATCTAGTTATCCTTTAGTTATATTAGCTTAGTCTTTTCTTCATCACCTTCATATCATTTATACATCAATTACGCCTCTACAATTAGTTAATACTAGATTGAAGTAATTTCTGAGGATCATCTCTTTATTATAATTCTTAGCTATGGCTTTCCCTTGGGATAAAATAAGTAACGATACCTTGGAATACTCCTGGCTGAAGTGCTACAGTGGTATATTTTGTGCGCTTGCAGAATCTTCCAATATACATAGGAAATAGTACCCAAAGAAATTATAGTGACATTGCTAAGAGTGGACTAACCTCTGTTCTTAGTGGTGGTGTTTAGAAATGTCAACAAGCATTTCTGGTGCTGTTGTCGGGGAAAGTGTAGCCAAAGAATTTTAATAAATATTGAATCCTAAGGTTACCATCAATTTAGTGTTAATTAGTTGTAGGGGCTTACCACTTGATCTTGTTTCTCTTGTCGTGAAGCAAGACATTGTATGTGTGATTTTCAATTTTGAGCAACCACACTTGAATATCCTAAGAACAATCAAAGGAACTCTAGACGTCGTCTAGTTTCCTCTCGAAAGTTCATCTCGATCTTGGATTTAGTTAAGGAAGGAGGCTCCACACCGACATTCAATCAATTTATAGCTCATAAGAAGATCTCTGATTTCTCAGCTCCACTAGCCACTTACATAGCCATGGGACTTCAAGCCAACTTGGGGAATGCCCACTTTAATCTCAAGCTGCCATTGATTAGCATGGTGCAAGCCAGTCCGTTTAGTGGGAAGTCCCATGAGGATGCTAATGCACATCTCTAACGCTTCATGGATATTAGTGGCACCATAGCCATCAAGGGGATTGCAATGGACATTTCTGTCTTTGCCTTTTCCCGTTCTCCTTGCTCATGAAGGCAAAGCAATGGTTCTATGCGCCCCCTAAGCATTTTGCCACTTGGGAACTGATGAGTACATCGCTACGCTGGACACGCCTACACCATCACCTTTCCCAAGTTACAACTCATCTCCAACTCAGCTACCACGTCGACTCCGAGTCTGTTTCGGAGCCCAGGACCAGCAAGGAGTAAAACGGACGCCCAAGACGCATCCTGACTCTGTTTTTGATTATTCATCCACGGATGGAAAGATAATTTCATAAGGAAACCAATGGCTTTGGTTTGAGGTCTAAATTCCTTCTGAGTCATCAGGAAACGTCAAAACAATTCAGCGTCCAGAATCTGTTCTGATGCTGCGTCACCCAATTTTGGGCCCATGGCCCATGTATCAACTTCGGTCCATTAGTGACTCATCCTAGGGTTTTAGGACGACCCCAGGACCCTTGTAGTCGTCCTCCCTCCTCCTCATATCCCCAAGAGCCGCCACAAACAAATTGGGTTTTGTTTTAGAGTTTAGTTTTCCATCGAGAAACTGAATCGTTCATTGTAACTGTGTCGATTAGTCCTTTTACAGTGATCTAGGGCCCCTCATTCTTGGTCTCCTCCACTGTGTCGATTAGTCCTTTGGAACCGGGTTCTTGAAGCCTCGATTAGTCCTTTTGCAATTTTAGATTGTGTGTTTATACCTTCTTGTGTTCTTCGATTCGCTTGCAGGAAAAGCCATATTGGCGAGGTCAATCAAGTTATGCTTGGTTGATAACCAACGGAGAAGTGGTGTAACGGTTACAGGGTTCGAATCGTGTCTGAATTTGAAGCTGGATCGCCAACGTCGAGTTCTCATCAATTGGTTACCTCACGGAAGATCGGGCCACTCCTCATCAATTGGTATCAAAGCTTTAGGTTTACTGCGAGGTATAATCTCATTTGCCTCAGCTTCATATTTGTTCATTACCTAGAGTCCACAAAAATCCCAAAAAAAATTCAATCTTCACTGTCCTATCACCCTTTGTGCCTTGCAATTTCGTTTTCAGATTTGCTTTGTTGAGTTTGTGTCCGTGGTTTGAGTCAAGTTGCTGGTTTAGATTGTGTTTGTCGTCGTAGTTCAATTGCATCGTTGTTGTTCTTTGTTTCCGCCGCTATCCCATCCACCGTTCCCAAATAACAACTCGAAGCCACCACATCACTCGACTTGCCACCGCTAGCCTCCTTGTGTGATCTCTCGCCGCCGCGCAAACCCTAGATAGATTGCCAGCCGCAGTTATTTTTGCCTGCATCGCAACACTCCTTACATCATCTGGAGAATACCTACTGCTTTTAGTCACACAAACATTGATCTTGTGATCGGTGTTGCAGTTTAGGGACGCTTTGCCCTAACTGCCGCCACCGCTGCCGTCGTCGTGTTGTGCCTTCCAAAAAACATAACTTGAGGTACCTTTGGTAAAACAGGCATAACTTTTCGCTCGTTTCTCAGAAAACTCTGAAAAAAATTGTGGAGTTTCTTGACATCATTTGGAGTCAACCCAAACTGACCTTTCTCAAAATTGCCAAAAACAATCGGGAAAATAAATTAAAAAATTGTCAAAGTTTCTACACGCTTTTCAGAGAACTTGAGGATTTTCTGTAGGCCACATCTCACCTTAGTTGAAGGTGCCAATTTTTTTGGTTGCCTCTCTTGTGATCCTTGTTCAGAGAAAAATGTAAAAAAAATAGTGAAAAAATAAAAAAAAAAGTTTGATTCCTACTAGTGCCTTTTGGGAAAATCCGGGGAAATTCAGCAAAAAGGAAAAATCCGGGCTAGTTGCTTGTTCTATGAGTTCCTTCCATCATCCTTTGTTTCATCTTGTTGCACTACGTCTAGACACGTCTTAGCCATCAATTGTGATTTGTACTTTGGATACTTATTGAACTTAGGTAAATCTGCATTCGTTATTTGCTAATCCTTGCTACTCATAGTGTGCTTTCCCAAAGCTCTACATATACTTCTGTCAGCATAGGTTCATCTTGCAACTGTTACCACACTCAACAACCGATTGCTTCGCCAATTTGGTCTTGCTACTGTTAGGCTTTGGTAAGAACACTTGCAAGACGGTGGTAAGCCGCTTGTGATTTTTCATTCCACTTTCACCACCACCACCACCACCACTTGGTTCCTTTTAGTTGATAGGGATAATACTTTGGTGTTGTCTTTTTCTATCTTCTAACCATGTTAGGATCTCTGACGGATTTCAATGAGTGTGTGTCCAAGGGCGAGCTTACAACGTTTATCAATGAACAATGCAATCTTATGAATGAGCTGACGCGCAACGTGAACAATCTAGTCACCCGCATTGAGCAGGTTGAACAACGCCGTCCATCTCCTCATGATAATGATGCAGATGGGGATGTTTTTGATGATGGAGATGCAGATGCTGACGGTGATGCACACAGCCGTCGCCGCTACAACTTCAATCATCATAGTATGGGAGGTAATAATCATGGTAATAATGATCCTTTTGCTAAAATTAAATTTAGCCTACCTCCTTTTGCTGGTAATATTGATCCTGAGGCATACTTAGATTGGGAGCTTGCTGTTCAGCAAAAATTTGATTCTCTTAATGTACCTGCTGAGCATAGAGTTAGACTTGCTACTAGTGAGTTTACTAATTTTGTTTGTTTTGGTGGAGTGATCTTTCCAATGTTGGTAATGCTGCGGCAGTGCCTCAAACTTGGAATGTTTTAAAACAACATATGAAATGTCGTTTTGTTCCTCCTTTTTACCAACGTGATTGCGAACACATGATGGATAAGTACCCATGTATGTTCAGCTTTGATGATGAGTGATCGTCCAACACATGAGTGTTTCAGTTTGAGTGGCTTGCCCTAACCTCTGCGAAAGCAGAAATGTGTGCTTGTCTATCGGCTTGTGGTGTGCAGGTGCTATGCCTAGTGACAGTGGCCAATGGCGTGGAGAAGGTCGAGTAGAGGCTTGTCATGCCGATGGACTTAGAGCGGTGAAGGGCGGAAGCGGGGCTCGGACTGAGGGACCATGGGTGCCGGTGAAGACATGGAGGTAGACCGAGTTGAGCAAGTCAAGACGGTGGACGCGTGAGTCGAGCGCAGGCTCATGGGACTCCGAGTCCGACCGGGCGAAGACAAGGTGGCTCGCGTCGAGTGGTTTGGTGGTTTGGGCCTCAAAACCATCTGGGTCGGTTTCCGAGTTTGGGCCGCAAAACTTGGGGTTCGGTAGTTGTTCCTAAAGCTACCGGTGGTGGGTTTCCTGGGTTTGGGCCTCAAAACCTAGGTGGAGCTTCTGAGGAAGCGGGGATGGCACGTGGCGGAATCCTGGAGGTTGCGTCGAGGCGAAGGCAACTCCCAGCAGGAAGCGGGGTCGTCCATTCAAAATGCGGGAGATATTTTCCGGAGCTTGGACTGCAATGCTTAGGCTAGGTAGTTCACTCAATGTATCTAGGAGTGTTCCCGTTTATCCTCTCCAAATTGAGCGATGATTTCTTCAGGATAGCTCCCTAACTGCACTAGGATCATGCCTACAGAGTTTGGCTGCAGTTGGTGATCCTTTGGTTGAGTTTTGGGAAGATTTGGTGGAGAGAAGTTCGTTTTCGCGGGGAACAGTTTTCTGTCTGTAGGCGTCGGACCAAACTGCCTGTGAGCACCGGACCATTGCAAGTAGTCCGGTGGCTCTGCTGAGGGTTTCACTCATGCGTCAGACTTGCCTCTTTTCCCTAGGGGTTGAGAACCTGTGTTTTGGGGTTTCCGGTGTTTTTCCTCCACTGCGAGTGAGCTCTCTTTTCTCTGTTTTCGTCGGAATTCCCCTCGGGGGGAGGTTGAGAACCTAGCAATTGGGTTTGGTTTTTGGGAAGAGTGGCTTGAACATTTCGAGAGAAATTTGAGGCTCCCATTCATCCCCCCCCCCTCTGGTCGCCGTTCTCGGTCCTTCAATTGGTATCAGAGCCAGTTAAGGATCATACCACCTCACACGGTTCTTGATCCGTGAAGGCGACATGGAGCGAGGTGCTGGTAAACCTCCCTACATCGATGAAACCAACTTTGTCTATTGGAAGGTGCGCATGTCGGCTTACCTCCAAGGGATTGACAAAAAGTTTTGGGAGATTTGTGAGAATGAGAACTACGTGGTTCTTGAGGCTCGGATCACCGATGCCCAGGTTACGCAACATGCATCAAATGCAAGAGCTCGTAGCATTCTCATCTCTTGTCTGTCTCTTCCGGAGTTTGAGCGGGTTTCGAGTCTCACTACGGCACGGGAGATCTGGCAAACACTCTTGAGATATCATGAGGGCAACCCTCAGATCAAGTCCAAACTCTTCGACACGTACCGTAGAGAGTACGAGAACTTTGCTCAGTTGGCCGGCGAATCTGTTGATGGGATGTTCACTCGCTTCCAATCTATCATCAACAAGATGTGTGCCAATCGGGCCGACTTGCCTTATGATGACCATGAGATGCCTATCAAGCTTTTGCATGCTCTTGATCGGAAGGTGTGGGAGATGAAGGTGGCTGCCATTCAGGAGTCACCGGGCTATGATGCCCTGATCGTGGACGAGTTGTTCAGCAAGCTCAAGTCCTCGGAGATTGACTACCAGACCCGGGCCAAGCTTGAGAACCCGTCGAAACCTTCTATGGCGTTGGTTTCTGGCCCTGGCGGTACGTCTTCTTCCTCCTCTAACCCTTCACACTCCTTGTTTGCTTTGTCTTTGATTTTTGTGACAGAGGAGCAAGTGGAGGCCCTTGGAGATTATGAGCTGGCTTTGGTCATCACCAAGTTCTCACGGTTTCACAACAACTGTTTGAACCGTCGGCGTGGTGGCTCAGCCAAGGGTTGCTACCATTGCGGTGATGAGGATCACTTCATCGCAAACTGCCCCAAGAAAGCTGCGGGCGACTTCACCAAGCACAAGGACAAGCGCGAGCACCACTTCGAGGACAAGCACAAGCCTAAGGGTGGCTACCACCGAAGGTCCTCCAAGAAGGTGATCGACAAGGTGAAGGCCAAGCACCGAGCCTTCCTCGCCTACCTCAGCGACATCGATGCCTCCTCCGACGGAGGTGCTTCTTCGAGCGATGATGAGTCGAAGGGAAAGGTTGAGGACAAGCTCAACGGCCTATGCTTCTACGCCGACGCCAAGCACGGTGGCTTTTGCACCATGGCGATTGAAGAAGGCAAGGTCGGCAAGCACAAGGATGGCCCCGACTATGACTACGACTCCGACACACCCGAGGTACCACCCACCGTCGAGTCCCTCTCTCTTGAGATTGAGTCTTTGAACGACACCTTGATGAGTCAAGATGCGTTGCTCAAGCGTGCTGCTATCGAGAGGAACGACTTTAAGGCAAAGTATCTTAGCGCGCTTCATGAGCTAGATTTTGCTAAGGCGTCAGTGGTGGTTACCGAGGAGGTAGAGTGTGATGCTTGCACCATTCACATGTCTGATCTTGTCACTCTCCAGGACAACTATGGCACTCTACTTGAGGAGGTCAGTGAGCTGAAGGCTAGGCCTAGCTTACTTGGTGCGTGCAAGTCTTGCTTAGGCTTGCGTTCTGAGCTGGCACAGAAGGATGCTAAGATCACTGTGTTAGAGAAGGTCAGCTCAGATAGCACTAGAGAGTCGGATCACTTTGAGGCTTTGGAACTTGAGATCGCGTCGTGCAAACACGAAGAGATGCGAACCAAGGAAGAAAACACATACCTTCGGTCCATCTTGAGCTGGGTGTCTTGTCGAGAGCCGCAGTTGGGGATGATGCTTAGCCAATGCAAAAGGGCTGGCAGCACGGGAGTAGGCTTTGCTATGGGTGGGAATGACAATAGCATGTTCGGTAAGATCGGTGAGTGCAGTGGTTTGAGCAAGAATGAGAAACCCACCACAACTCCGAAGCTTACCAAGATCACTCCACCTAAGCCTACCAACCCCTCTGAGTTTCCTGTGAGAGATGGTGTGTTTGAAGAGCCACCCAAAACCACTCCACAGAAGCAAGTGTGGATTGCAAAACCGAACCATCATCGCAACCCACTTGACACACTGTCAGACATCTCTAGTGATCCCCTTCCTAAGAAAGCTAGATCCACCCAACCCAACAAGAGAGTGCCTACCAAGAGTGTGGTGAGGTACCATTGTGAGTATTGTGAGCGGGATGGGCACCTGGCTGAGTTTTGCTTTAGGAGGAAGAGAGATGATCGGAGGTAGGTTGAGTTGAACAGTCGGGACATGTACCACCCACGAGTTGGGGTGCGTGAACCGGAAGTTCGGAGGCGCACTACTAGGCCTAGAGGTACAATGCCTCAAGGTGCTAGGCCTCGGGAGATGAGACCACGTGGTGGTCGTGCCTGGCGGGGTACCGATCGTGACCCATATGACTACGGGCCTCGTGGCGGTGGCTTTACTCCGCCCTTCTTTAGCGGACCACGTTTTCCCCATCGTGGTGATCGCTATCCTCCCATGGGGTAGGAGATGTTTGGGTTTTCTCCTAACCCATTCTTTGGGCAAGTGGGACAACACTGGTATCCTTCACAGTTTACTAACCCCAGTGTTGGTCTGTTTGCTCACCCTATGTCTTTTTATTGATGTAGGAAGGAGGACTGGAGGGACCTGGCTTGTGGATTCCGGATGCTCACGCCATATGACCGGAAGTGCCAAGTAGTTCTCCAGACTCGACCCCGTGTGTCACACCGAGTACATTACATTCGGGGACAAGAGTAAAGGTAAGGTTGTCTCCCGGGGGTCCATCCGAGTCAATTCGTCTTTTGTCCTCAAGGATGTTGCTTTGGTTGCGAATTTGCATTTTAACCTTCTCTCAGTTTCGCAACTCCTTGAAGACGGTTTTGAAGTGAGTTTTAAGCCAAACCTGTCTCGGATTTTGGACTCTCATGGTGATCTTGTTTGCCAGATTTTGCCTTTCGGGAAGGTTTTTGGTGCAGATTTTTCTATCTCTTCCGGACCTTCTCGTTGTCTTCTTGCCGGTTCTTCTTCTAAACTTTGGAAGTGGCATAGGAGATTGGGACATTTGAGTTTTGACTTGCTTGCAAGGCTTAGCTCAATGGACCTTATCCAAGGATTGCCAAAGCTAAAGTTTGAAAAGGATTTGGTTTGCCATCCTTACAGGCATGGCAAGATGGTTGCTCCTTCCCATCCTCCTGTGACTGAGATCATGACCACTCGACCCGGCAAGCTCTTACACATGGACACAGTTGGTCCAGCTCGGGTCAGGTCGGAAGGAGGGAAGTGGTATGTGGTTGTAGTCGTTGATGACTACTCGAGATATTCTTGGGTGTTCTTTTTAGAGAGTAAGGATGAGGCTTTTCCACTTGTTCGAGATCTGATTTTGAGATTGCAAAATGAGCTACCTAAGAATGCCATGAGAGCTATCCGCAGTGACAATGGCACAGAATTCAAGAATGCTCACTTTGCAACTCTTTGCTCTTCTTTGGGTCTCGATCACCAGTTTTCCTCACCTCAGACTCCCTAGCAGAACGGTGTTGTTGAGCGCAAGAATCGGACCCTTGTTGAGATGGCCAGGACGATGCTCGATGAGCATAGGACTCCTAGGCGGTATTGGGCCGAGGCACTTAGTTCTGCTTGCTATGTTTCCAATCGCATTTTCCTCCGAGCTTTCAAAAAGAAGACTTCTTATGAGTTGCGATTTGGGAGACCACCCAAGGTAAGTCACCTACGGGTGTTTGGGTGCAGGTTCTTCATCCTCAAAAAGGACGGTAAGTTGGATAAATTGGAATCACGGTCTTCTGACGGTATCTTTCTTGGTTATTCTACTCACTCTCGTGCTTATCGTGCAGTTAACCTTGAAACTAACCGAGTGATGGAGACTTGTGAGATTACCTTTGATGAAACTATGCCATGTGTTTCCACTGCTTTTGAGCTTGGAGGTGAAGATGAGGTGAACACTAGCATCTTTGTGGAGGAGGAGTAGGATGATGCCGATTGGGGTGATCCCGAGCCAACTCCACTGGCTGCCCCCGTCGACCCTACGACGTCCACTTCGGCTCACGGTCCTGATCCGACTACTTCCTCTACATGGGGGCCGTTCGAGCAGCTTCCTCAGTCGGTGCCCGTTGCACATGAGGGAGCTCGAGCTGCTGTCGAGGGGGAGGCCACTTCGTCCAAGCAGGCTCCCCGCCACATCCAGCGGCAGCACCCGCCGGAGAACATCATTGGCGATATCGACCAACGAGTCACGCGGTCCAGGTCCTATATCTCTCACTTTGCTCATTCGGCCTTTATCGCTTCTTTTGAGCCCTGATATATTGGACACGCTTTGATGGATCCGGATTGGGTTAATGCCATGCATGAGGAGTTAGAAAACTTTGAGCGAAACTGCGTTTGGGTCTTAGTTCCTCCACCACCTAGTTGCCACCCTATAGGTACCAAATGGGTTTTCAAAAACAAACAAAGTGAGGATGGGGTGGTAGTGTGCAACAAGGCTAGGTTGGTAGCTCAAGGCTTTTGTCAAAAGGAGGGAATAGACTATGAGGAAACCTTTGCTCCCGTAGCTCATTTAGAAGCCATTAGAATCCTTCTAGCTTTTGCGGCTTCTCAGGGTTTTAAACTTTTTCAAATGGACGTTAAAAGTGCTTTCTTAAACGGCTACATAGAGGAGGAAGTTTATGTTAAACAACCTCCCGGTTTTGAAAATCCCAAGTTTCCAAATCATGTTTTTAAACTTCACAAAGCTTTGTATGGTTTGAAACAAGCACCTAGAGCATGGTATGATAGGCTAAAAACCTTTTTGCTTGCTAAGGGCTTTAAAATGGGATCGGTAGATAAGACGTTGTTTCTTCTCAAGCAAGGCAAAGACACTCTCCTTGTCCAAATATACGTGGATGATATCATCTTTGGTGGTTCTTCTCATGCTCTTGCTGCCAAGTTTGCAGATCTTATGAGCAGGGAATTTGAGACGAACATGATGGGAGAGTTGACTTTCTTTCTCGGGATGAAAATCAAGCAAACCCGAGAAGGGACGTTCGTGCACCAAGGCAAGTACACGAAGGATATCTTGAAGAAGTTTGACATGGGTGAGGCAAAGCCTCTTTCGACGCCCATGTCGACTACAACTGTCTTGGATGCGGATGAGGAAGGAGAGGCGGTGGACCAGACCGAGTACCAAAGCATGATTGGGTCGCTTCTGTATGTGACGGCAACCCGGCCGAACATTCAGTTCGTCGTCTGCCTGTGTGCTCGCTTTCAGGCGTCCCCACGGACTTCGCACAAGCAGGCGGTGAAACGCATCATGAGGTATTTGCGCTTCACTCCCGAATTTTGTCTTTGGTTCTCCACCTCTTCCTCTCTTGTGCTTTGCGGTTATTCTAACGCCGACTTTGCCGGTTGCCGACTTGATCGGAGGTCCACTTCTGGGACTTGCCAGTTTCTCGGGTCTTGTTTGGTTTCTTGATCTTCTCACAAGCAATCTAGCGTGGCACAGTCGACGTGTGGAGCTGAGTATGTTGCCGCGGCTAGTTGTTGCTCTCAGTTGATTTGGATGATTGCCACTTTGAGAGATTTCGGTCTTGATCTTACTAAGGTGCCTCTGCTTTGTGATAGCACGAGTGCAATTAGTGTGGCTAAAAATCCAATGCTTCATTCGAAGACCAAGCACATTGAGGTCCGCTTTCACTTTTTGCGTGATCACTATGAGAAGGGCGACATTGACCTCTGGCATGTCGAGACCCAAAACCAGCTTGCGGATATTCTCACTAAGCCTTTGGATCAAGCTGTGTTTTCTCGCCTTCGGGGCGAGTTGGGTGTTTGCTTTCCTTTTTAGAGGAGGAAAGTTTTGTGTATCATAGTTCTTTTTGATTCTTTTTGTCTTTTCATTGTCCTTCTTCTCAATTGGTGTCTTGTTAGTGTTTAGTTGGTGTCAATGCATTTTTGCATCTCATTTGCACTTGTGACATAGTTCATTTTAAGCTTCATATATATAGCCGATATAATGAATCTATGCTCTGTTTGAGGTGTTTTATGTGTCTATGGTGTTGCCTAACTTAGACTCTCTTTGATCTCTATGATATGCAATAGAGCTAAGTTAGAAAAGCTTTAAAACTGAATTTAAATTCCCCATGTCACCTCTGAAATGGCACTAGCATGTGTAGGCTTTTGAAGATCCTTCTTGGTTGCCTTCTATATAGCTTGTAACTATGGCTCTTCATTGTTTCATTCACTACCTTTGAGCACCATGTTTAATATCTAAACTGAAATTGCTCTCCGTTTTGTGAATTGGAAAGATCGAGTTGGGTCTGCATTGTGAGCACTTCACCGTGTGTTCGAGACTGCTTCCCATATGGGTCGATACTTGAGCAGTGTCGTGTATGACCAAAACTGGTGTGTCAAGTCCTTTGACTTCGCCCGGTTGGTAAGCAGCGGCATCACTTTGCTTACAACCACTCGCATACAACTTAAATGTGCCTAACACTAAATTTTGGCTGCATAACTCTGAAATTTGAAAAATTCATTCAGTTGGGTCATTGGATTGTTGTATGAACTTTGCTAGGGATAGTTCTACTTGCTATACATGAGATTGCTTTGAGATAGATCTTATCTTGTTTGCCAAGTTTAGTTGTCTCTAGGAGGTGGTACCCTTTCTCTGCTCTCACATGATATGCTCTCTAAAGTAGCTTCTAAAGTGATCTTAAGCTCAACTTGAGTCTTTGTTGGGCACGCAGAGTTTTTCCTATTCTCACAGGATCACATCACTTAGAGCATCTATTCATTATCTTAGCTCTAAGTATGAAGCTTTTGCACTCATTTTGCATTTCATGGCATTTGTAGTCGGATCTTGAGTTGTTAATGATTGATGAGCTACATGTGTCAACAAGGGGGAGAGATGTGCATTTCATTCCATTTCAGCCATCTACTTCCAAGGGGAGCAAATGTGCTTTTTGAGCTTCATTGGTCTTAATTGGTATCTTGCTCAGGGGGAGCTTTTGCTAGATGTGTTGAGCCTTTGCCTCTTCTGGAGGGTCTAGCTTGTTTTGTTGGCTCTGACAGGTTTCGATTGTTTCTTGAGCATTAAGGGACGTAAGTGGTTTCAATTGGTATCTTTTGAGCTCCCTTAGTGCTTAAATTGGTTTTCTGAGTTTTGAGAGTTTGTGATTGGTATCTTGGACTTGCTAGCGGTGTCGAGCCCGTTTCTGCCTCTTCTTGAGGGCTAGCTTTGTTTTGCTTGGTTGCCTCGAGCCGTTTCCCATATGCTTTTGTTTGGCATCAGTAAGTGGCTTTATCATGAGGTGTTTTGAAGGATGCTTTTAATTGGTATCATTTTTTTGCCTCTCTCTTTTAATTGGTATCGTGTTTGCTTCTCTCAAGTGACCCCATTTTGGCTTTGGTAGCTTTTTGGTCATTTGGAGAGCTTTACCTTGTGGCTCAAATCTGAAATGCACTTGTGTTGACAATGCACTCATCAAGGGGGAGATTGCAAACACATGGTGGATAAGTACCCATGGATGTTCAGCTTTGATGATGAGTGATTGACCAACACGTGAGTGTTTCAATTTGAGTGGCTTAACCTAACCTCTGCGAAAGCAGAAACAAGTGCTTGTCTATCGGCTTGTCGTGTGCAGGTGCTATGCCTAGTGACAGTGGTCAATGGCATGGAGAAGGTCGAGGAGAGGCTTGCCGTGCCGATGGACTGAGAGCGGTGAAGGGCGGAAGCGAGGCTCGGACTGAGGGACCATGGGCGCCGACGGACTAGCTGTGGTGGCTAGTACTTGGCACCGGCGAGTGCGAGAAGACATGGAGGTAGACTGAGTTGACCAAGTCATGAAGATGGACGCGTGAGTCGAGCGGAGGCTCATGGGACTCGGAGTCCGACCGGGCGAAGACAAGGTGGCTCGCGTCGAGTGGTTTGGTGGCTTGGGCCTCAAAACCATCCGGGTCGGTTTCCGAGTTTGGGCCGCAAAACTAGGGATTCGGTAGTTGAGCCCAAAGCTACCGGTGGCGGGTTTCCTAGGTTTGGGCCTCAAAACCTAGGCGGAGCTTCCGAGGAAGCAGGGATGGCATGTGGCAGAATCCTGGAGGTTCCGTCGAGGCGACGACAACTCCCGGCAGGAAGTGGGATCGTCCATTCAAAATGCGGGAGATATTTTCTAGAGCTTGGACTGCAATGCTTAGGCTAGGTAGTTCACTCAATGTATTTAGGGGGGTCTTTGGGAAATAGCCAAAGCCCGATAAGTAGGGGTGAAGGGGTATCCCTCATCCTATCTCTTGAACCCTAATCATTTGCCCCAACTCTCTCTCTCTCTCTAGTTCATGAGATCCCTAGGTTGCTTCCACCAACCTTTGTAAGAACTTGAGTTTGTGGCAAGGAATCGGAGGCCGTAACCTCCGTAAGCCATGGTGGCTTCGATTTCGTGATTGTGTCCCCGTTTGGCTTGTGTTCATCACATTTTGCTTTCACTCTCTCTTTTTCCAGAGATGATTTCTCTTTGTTGAGAGTAGCTTTGCAAAATCCGCTTGAACCATGTTGTTAGCAATCGTGAGGAGCTTCTTTGCACCGAAGGAATTCCTCTCAAACCTCACGAGTGCATAGATCAGGCGATTTATTTGTGGCATTCTTTGTTCTGCTCTCTTCTCCCCCAAATCAGAGTGTTCCCGTTTATCCTCTCCAAATTGAGCGATGATTTCTCATAGGCAGTTTAGTTGCAGTTGGTGATCATTTGGTTGAGTTTTGGGAAGATTTGGTGGAGAGAAGTTCATTTTCGCGGGGAACAGTTTTCTGTCTGTAGGCATCAAACCAAACTGCCTGTGAGCACCGGACCATTGCAAGTAGTCCGGTGGCTCTGCTGAGGGTTTCACTCACGTGTCGGACTAGGCCCGTTAATCCGACGGTGAGCGTCGGACAAGGTGTCCGGAGGTAGGGTGCTTGCTGTGGTTTTTGCTCTGTGGCGAGTGTGTGCACCGGACCACTTCTTATAGTCCGACGGTAAGCGTCGGACTAGTTGTCCGGAGCCTAGGCACTTACTGCATTTCTTCAGGGTGAGCTCCGGACTTTCCAAAGTAGGCGTCGGACTAGTCCGGTGGTGTCCTGGTGTGCACCGGACCACTTCCATTGGTCCGGTGGTCTTGACCAAGGTTGTCCGGAGCCTCCTGTGCTCTGCTGTTTTCTCCCGTTTTGCCTAGGTTCTTGACTCTTTTCTCTAGGGGTTAAGAACTTGTGTTTTGGGGTTTCCTGTGTTTTTCCTCCACAGCGGGTGAGCTCTCTTTTCTCCGTTTTCGTCTGAATCCCCCGAGCGTTGCACGGGGGAGGTTGAGCACCCAGCAACTGGGTTTGGTTTTTGGGAAGAGTGGCCCGAACATTTTGAGAGAAATTTGAGGCCCCCATTCACCCCCCCCCTCTGGTCGCCGTTCTCGGTCCTTCACCAGTTCAACGAGTTAGGATTAGTGTCGGTTGCAAGATTAATGGAGTGCGGTATAGCACTCTAGATCGTGAGAAGTTCATGCAGACACAAAACAGTGGTGTAATGACTGAAGGTTCACATGCTGGAAATAGCATGGATTTTTATGGTGTCCTTAAAGAGGTTATTGAGTTGCTATATCTCTCAGATTATCAAGTTCGTCAGACGGTGGTTCTATTTCGATGCGATTGGTACAACCAAGTAGGCAAGACTGTGGGCCTACGAGATGACAAACATTTCAAATCCATCAATGTGCAATCATTTTGGTACAAGACTAATCCTTTCATCTTGGCAGAGCAAGCAAAAAAGGTATTTTACCTACAAGATACAACTCCACAATGTAGAGATTGGCGAGTTGTGCAGAAATTTGAACATAGGAATATTTATGATGTGGTTGAAACAGAACAGGGCAGCCATGATGTGCATCAGGATGATGATTGTTCTAATACTGAGCATGTAGTGCAAGAAGGTGATGATAATGAGGTTTTGCACAATGTTGAAGGTGGACAAGCCACTATAATTGAAGGCAATTTACAGGAACTTATAAGAAACAAGAAGGAAGCTGCTATTAATCTTGAAGAGAGTGAGAATGAGGATGAGGATGATACAATGGAGCAATATTGTAGTGATGGTGGCATTGACAACAATGATGTCATGTCCACAGATGATGATTTGTAGTATGGATACTGGGCTGGACTTTATGCACACAGTTCAGTAGAGTTTTTTTGTTGAGTTCAGTTTTTTTCCTCAGAATTATAGTTGACATTATTTGACAGCAGAGAATTATATGAGTTGAGATTATATTACATCACATAATTATATGACTTCTGATTATTGTACATCACAGTTATATATAAGATCACTGGAAAAACCATCAGGTTGTTATGACACAAGGCAGATTAGATAAACATTACTGCTATAAGGTTCTTACATTCATCACCAAGTGAGACTTAAGTTCATACATCCAACACCAATTCCTAAGTTATTCATACTTCCATCACTATATCCTAAAAGACTATATAACAGCACCACATATTGAGCTACGACTACGAGGTTCATCCAAAACACTTCCTCATACATCCAAAAAACCAAGCAAAAGCCATCTAGGTGCTTCATAGTAGTCTGCATCATATATGTACAATTAGGCGTCGAGGTGCTTCCACCAGACTTGCCTGAACTACTTCTTCTTTTCCAGTTGCTTCACTCGACGCTTCAGTCGCTCGATCGTCCTGTCCTTCTCCTTCAACTCCTTCACCAGACATGCAACGCAAGTCTGCACAGGGATGCCAACAAGTGTATCACTTAGTCAAACACAACAGATAAGATGTATACATGAACAAAGCACATACCATTTGCAATCAAGAAGACTGCAGAAAGCACATTGATTATCTGATATAAATTGCTCATCACAAAGTTATCCTAACAAGATTTTGGAGATATATAATTTCATTTTCATATCTCAAGGTTGTGTGATTTCTCTGCAACTTCTACATAGGTGATTTCCAAAACAGCAACTCCAATTTCACTCATCTAATTTGATCAGCACCAGTATATCATAGCAGCAACTTCTACATAGACGATTTCAACAACAAATCCTACATAGATTATTTCAACAGGACCTCGAACTGGGGAATCTCACCTTACGGTCGTGGTATTCATCCGTTTCCCATTCGGAGTTGTCGGTGGTGGAGTATGCGGACATTCCGGAGTCGTCGATCTCGGTAATGGGAACACCCCTCCATTTCGAGGCTTCTGCGAGGTTGGTCCTCGCCTGGACAGCGTCCCAGGGAGTACGCTGCACCTCAGAGACAGGACTCCGGGCCTATACTCCGCCCCGGCGACGACTCGTTTCCGTCGCGGCCGAGGGCGGGGTGGCCGTCAACGCCGGGCCATTGAACCTGCCCTTTGCATCCCGCTGCTGTGATTTCGCTCGCTCTGACTGCTCTGGATTGTGTTTCCTAGGTGCCATTCTCCCTCAACAGCGGCGGCGGTGGTAGGGGAAAACCCCAGGCGGAGGTTGCCGCGTTGGATGTGCAAAACCCTAGGTGGAGGCTGCAGCGACGGATGTGGATGGAGAGGGAGGGTCACGGATGCGGGTTCTGTTTATGTAACTAGCACCATGCGTTTTGGTTAAATAAAGTCATTCCTGAGTCCTTATGAAAACACTTCAATGACGCAATGGTTTGAGTGACACAGTTTCATCCCCAGCTCCTAAGTTCGAAGCTTATAGGAGCCAATTTTTGTGTATATTTTCCTTTTTGACTTTTTGTTTGATTTTCTAGGTGGCAAACTTTTATATAGCGCAATGATTATTACTAATTTTTATAAAGTTAAATTCCTAGCTACGCCACTGATCCTATGAAAAGGATTCACATTGCTTGGACAACATATCAAAGATAAATATATATATTGCATAATTAAGGTACGACTTAATTAAGTTCGCCAATTACAAAAGGTCTGAACATAGTGCCAATACAACTTCAAAACATAAGTACTTCAATTACATACTAATTTCTAGGATTAGCCACCAAAATAATTCTTCTGCCTTCTTCCAAATCAGGCTTAGTCGTCCAATCTATCGAATCAATTAAAATACTTGCGCTTGAGGAGGACACAAACATTCTCGGCCTTCTTCCTGATCTGCCAATTCACAAATCAGCAAGTTACCATCTATATATTTGAAATTTACTAAAGTTATGTTGGGGGAGCCATATATCACCTCTCTGTTCATCGTCAATGGCCAGTCTTTTGTCTCCTCATCGCTGTCATGACTAAATGAGCAATGAATCGTAATCTTCTTATTGATTACGATCACATGGTTGTGCTAAGTATCCTTCATGAACAAAATCAGAGTATGTAATCAGGAAACATAAATCACGAAACCAATGAACATGTATTCAGCCAATCAACTCAGTATTGAACCAATGAACACAGTATTGAAGTAATTTATACAATGCACGCTGCAAGGTGCAAGGGGAATCCCAATTCCAAGCACACAGAAAACCCCAATTAGCACACAGAAAACCCCAAATATCAAACAATCTAGTACAGTATCTCCCAAATCTAAGCAGGGTCAGGGCAAAACCCCAAGTAGCACATAGGGGGAGGTACTGGTATATGGCACATCGGCAATACCGCAATATGCATCGAACAAGAAAACTCAAAGTTTCAAACCCTAACCTCTTCCTGGGCAAGCACCTCGGGAACCACATTGGGATGCCCATCCGCCAGAATGCGTGTGGCCGTCATCCTCCTCCTCGGGCACGCGTTCCTGGTACTAGCGGTGCCGACGACAAACCTCCCGGACTCATCGCATTTCTTCTTAGCAGAGTGGTGCTCCACTGGAGGTGCATCAATGGCGGCGGTGGTGGTAGCAGGAGGGGAGGCTGGGAAATCATAGTCGAAGATGCGGGTGTGGGTTGCCCTAACCATGGTCGCGATGGAGGAATATGATGATAGAGAAGGAGGCGGAAATGGAGGAAGACGATGCGACGAGAACGAGGCGGAGACCGGGAGTTGATGGGACAGATTGGGAGTTGAATTGGTGGAAGACGCCACCGCCGCTACACTGATGCATGTAAAGGGAGATGAATTTAGTTATCTTTCACTGAATCGTGGGCCCCAGCAACATTGGACTCAGGCGTCATTGAGGCTTCACAGAGCCAATTGGGTATGTCATTTTACCAGCAAGAACAGGGGCCAAACTGCATGTAGAGTTGATCATCCATCGCTCATACGTGCCCTTTTCACACAGTGAGAGATGTTGTACCACTTTCTACGAATAATTTGAAATTTTTTTTGGATGATTATGGAGGCGTCCCATGATGTTGTATGCATTTGTGCAATTTTTAGAACTAGTTTACCTATCAATGTAATTATATTTTGATTTACTCAAGATTAAATGGAAAACAACCCCTGAGGTAAGTAGAAAATTGTGATAACTGGCTTGGACTCTTCAGCTAATCACCAAATATAAGAAGGCCATGCGGTCAGGTAAATAAGAAAAAACAAAAGACAAAATAATTAAAGGGAGACATGCGAGCAGCATGTATTTGCTTACTGTCACTGAACTGAATCAACTAATCAAAGGAAAACAAATCACAGGCAATAAAGCATCATCTCAGGACAGTTAACCAAACCCACAACACAGGCAAAGTAAAGATAAGTTTATGTCTATAGGTAGGCAAATTTGGTCCAAGGAACAAGCCCATGTATGCATACAATATAAAGTGTACTACTAGTACTCTTACCATCACCAGTACTTAAATGTGTACATAACCTTGATAGATTAGTCACAAAATACCATCCAACACTAAGCTTACTACTACCAGCACGTACTACTACCATCTACTAGTTCTTAAGTAGGTACATCAGTTAATATTATTATCCTGGAACGTATGAAAGTCCCAGGTCAGCTTGAAGTAGAACTACTCCATCTTGTTTGATAATTTCTTCTTTGCCTTCGCCTTCATCTTCTCAAACAACTCGTCAATCTCTTCTTCGATCTGATGCTTTGTAGTGTCAAGCCAATAGCGCACAGCTTCATCACGTTCTTCTTTCTTCATCTGTGACAAAAAGAGTACTACTATCAACATGAAATGATACTATTCATACCACTACATTCTACAAACATACAAAACGGATATGTATTTAACATGTGATCAAATTTATAACAATATATTTATCTAGTTAACTAAACTGACATCAGTTAATAACATTTCACATTAATGCAGCAATAAACTAAACTCAATTGATTTATTTCCATTAATAATTCAAGAGTATGTACAGATAGACAATATTATATCTCACAACAACAACAGCAGGGTGTTATGAACAACACTATATCGATCCCAGATCATTATATATGCAAAAGCATCATGGAAATTATATACTGCTAATGATCAGAGTGAAATTATATATTACTAATGATGAAGAGGGCAATTATATAAAGCATCAGAGCACTGTTAACTAATCCAATAAAGCATCAATGATATCAAGCAAAACTTAGTACATCAGGACAGTATCCAAAATAAATCAACAAAGGAATAATAAGCACTACATACTACTAATGAACAGAATATAACAACACTAACTACATCAGGAATGTATTAATTTACAGAATCTCAAATTAAACTCAACCGTCGTCCTATTAGAAACCACAATTGCAATTTGAACCCTAACAAACCCTAATTAACAACACTAACTACAACATCAGCAATCTACTAATGTACAGAATCTCAAATTAAACCCAAACCTATTAATTGAAACCATAATTTCAATTCGAACCCTAACAAACCCTACTAAACAGCACTAATTCGCAGCACCAACTACATCAACATTCAACAAATGTACTGAATCTCAAATTAATCCCAAACCTATTTGAAACCACAATTTCAATTCTAACCCTAACAAACCCTACTTAACAACACTCACAATAAACGTGATCGGGTGCAACATATCTACCTTGGGATGCTTGCCACCGCGGTCGTCGTGGGTGTCCTTCGTGCCTACGGAGGAGGTTGTTGTCGCCGGCCTCTTGATGCCTGGGCGTCGGGACTCCATCGATTCAGCGACTTCCTCCTTGCCGGCCTTCTGTGGTCCCTTGATGGTGCTGGCGCCGCCACGGAGGTACTCCTTGTTGACGACGCTTCGTGGAGGATCCATCTGGACGTACTGCGACCCGCCGGCCATCGCCTCGCCTCGCCGCCCTCGCCTCGTGGAATGAGAAGAGTCGTGAATGAGAAGAGTCGGAAAGGGTTAACCACAAAGGGGGTCCCAACCTGGTTAAAAAGCACGGCCTAGTAGATCCCATTTTATTAATATATTTAATCTGCTGACCATGGTCAAGAGACTGACCGATGGGCCCTAGCACGCCTAACTTCCTTAAAAACTGATTTTGGGATAGCAAATGATCTCAAATTTAAAAACCTATACCAAGAGAGTTGTAGAACTCATCGAGATCTATAAATATTGTTTTACCCAAAACTCCATTTGACAAAGTTTTAACAAACTAAATTTTGAATTTAAGTAGATGACAACTTTTAGCAAGATTTTGAAAGTTTAAATGATCCCAAATTAAAAAGTCATGAATACCAAGTTTGCATAACTCATTGAGATCTACATTTCATATGTAGGTCATTTTTCATTTGAGAAAGTGGTGATACACATTGTTCACTAATCCTATAGATCACTCATATAGTTTAAGAAACTATATGAGTGATATGTCAAATATGTACCATATGTTATGTTCACTTTCTCAAATGAAAAAAACGGCCTACATATGAAATATGTACCACATGTTATGTTCACCCATCTAAAGGCCTAACCAGGTGGACCTACCCTGTTAGCCTCTACTCCCAACGGCTAGCACCCCCCAATCCCCGAATCAGCGGCCGACCACCGCACCGCCGCTCAACACAACCGTCGGCGCAATGTCATAGCCAACCCAAAGAACTCTTGGAGAATAGACATGTTTGCAAACTAGCTTCATTTGAGGTGAAGTCCACTAAGTAGAGATTGTTGTACCGAAACCCTTTGAATATCAATGATGAATCTTCAATCTTGGTCACAACTACCTCATTTGGAGTGAAGAGACATTGGAAACCAAGATCACAGAGTTCACCAACCAAAAGCAAGTTGAAGCTCAATGATTGCACTAGCAAGACATTTGATATTAATTGATCATTGGAGATTGCCACTTTTCCTAGGCCTTACACTTTGCCCTTTGAATTGTCCCCAAATGTAATCTTGTCTTGTCCTGAACAATCTTTCTCAAATGTGGTGAACATCCGGGAGTCACCGGTCATATGTTGCGTGCAACCACTATCAATCACCCAATGACTTCTGCCGGTCTTGTAGTTCACCTACACACAAGCAACTTGGAGTTAAGCTTGTTGTTTGGGAACCCACACTTGGTGAGGTCCCATAGCCTTATCCACCAACTCCTTAGCAACCCATAACACTTTGAACTTGTTCTTCATCTTAGGGCCGAGAAACACAACTAGGGGTCTACCCTTGGAGTCCTTGTTGATGATGAAGTGTGCATCATGAGCAAAAGGCCTTGTGTGCTTGGGCAAGGTCTTGGGAGGTGGAGTCTTGCATTGAAACTCAAAGTGACCAATTTGTCCACATCCAAAGCACTTCTTGGGCTTGGGCTTTGGCAAGTCATAGTTGTTGCTCATGGCCTTGTTCTTGTAGTAGTTCTCTGCTTCTATCTTGACCTTAGCCTTCATGAGTTGTTTCTCCTTGAACCCAATATCGGTCTTGTCGGTCTTCATGATAGTGTTCATCAAGAGCTGACTTTGAAGGTTGTGGCCCTTGGTGAACTTCTCCATTCCACTTGCAAGTTTGATCTTCTCAACTTTGAGCTTTGCATTTTCTTCTTTGAGGGAGTTGATCAAGGTGATAGCCTCCTTGTCATCTTGCTTGGCCGACTTGATGGTGAAAGGCTTGTTGGCCTTGAGATTGATTAGCTCTTCCTTGAGCTTGGAGTTCTCTTGCCTCATCTTCACATAGTCATCATATTTCTCGGCCTCAACTACCTTCTTGCCCTTGCACTTAGCATTTTGCTCACTAGCAACTTCATCAAGCAAGTCCTCACAAGAAGTAGCTATATGACACTTAACAACCGGGTTAATAGCAACATGTGTAGCAAGATCATTTGTGAGAAATTCATTAGCTACCAAAAGTGTGCCATGTTCATTTCTAACTTGGTTGTAGTCATCTTTTAGCAAGTTGTACTTTGTATGGAGCTCTTGTGTTGACCTCTCAAGCTTATCATGTTTCTCATTAGCTTGCTTGAGTGAGGCTTTGAGCTCCCTAGTGCTAGATGTGAGAGATTTGTTCTCAAGCTTCAAATCATCATTAACACTAGACAAGTCATCAAGTTTATCATGCAAGTTTCCATTAGATTTCTCTAGTGATTCACTTTTAGTTTTATACTTCCTAATGAGCTTGGTGTATTTGTTGCAAATTTCAATTAGCTCATCATAGGAAGGTGCCTCAAACTCATCATCACTATCATCACTAGAGCTAGCCTCATCATCATCTTTTACCTTTTATACCTTCTTGTCACCTTTAGCCATGAGGCATTGGTGTATAGAGGATGAGCCCGGAGATGATGGAGGAGGTGGCGGTGGAGTAGAAGACCCAATCACCAAGGCGACCACCTTCTCATCTTTACTCTCATCACCGGATGATTCACTTGTGATTTCCATGTCAGTGAGCCAATCACCAACAATGTAGGCTTAGCCATCCTTCTTCTTCTTGTGGAAGTTGAAGTTTTTCTTCTTCTTGAATGACTTGTCATCCTTCTTCTCCTCATCACTTCACTCATCTTTGTTGCCCTTGTTGTACTTGAACTTGTTGTTGAATTTCTTGTTCTTGTGTTGACACAAAAAACGTTACGATCTGCGAACACCTCGGGCTATTACCCGAATTCGATATCCAAAGGTGTGCCAGTCGATTTGACCAGTTAATCGACAAGGACGATAACTAGAACAAGATCTAAACAAGACAACGGCGATACGCCCAGATGTCAAGACTTAGACTTGATCAGGATAACTAGAGTAGAGCTGAACGAGACAACAGCGATACGCCCGGATGTCAAGGCTCAGATTACTCCCACGCAGAACTTGCAAGGGTTTGACGGAGATCAAGGTGATGCAGCCCGTCGAAGCTTGAAGAACTCGTAGATATAGCTAAGACTAATACAATAAAAGGGTAAATTGCAGTAAAAGTAGATAAGAATAATTGATTTGTTTGATGTATATTGATTGATTTTTTTATTTCACGACCCCTAGGTACATATTTATACTCCAGCAATAGGAGTTGTAAATAGACACGACTCGTACCTTTCCAAAACAAACTCCTACTTTAAAGGAAATAACTGACTCGCGTAGGAGTCGGACCCAAATAACAATATTATTTTCCTAAAGAGACAACTTTATTTTAAAGGAAACAAACGACTCGTGCAAGAGTCGGACTCAAACTGCCATAATAATACTGGTATGAGATCACTAGTTTCCTTATGTCTTCTCTTCGATGAAACTTTCCATCGGCAGATTCTTCAATCCACAACTTCCTTCTATTGCCATCGGCAATCTTCTGCTGACGTCAACCGCCACATCACCCTGTGCCCATCGGCATCATCTTCTCATCGGTAATTCTTTCCAATCGGCATCGGCAACTTTCCTCCTCTATTGGAAACTTGTCTTTACCAATTCACTACTATCGACAAGAATCGTCTAGCTTCCATCGGCAACAAACTTTATCGGCAACCACTGCTATTATTCAGTTTCCATCAGCAACAAACTTATCTTTATTTGCAGAATTCATTCTCATTGGTAACGTTAACCAATGACTTTCCAATGCCGATAGAAAACGGCTACCGATCAATGCAAGTCTTAGCTTCTTTGACACGTGCCAAAAAACGGTGTCAACACATGCCCCCCAATTTCGGAGTGTAGAATATTTTACGCGCCGAAATTTTCTCTACTATAACTGTTCCCTCCAAGATAACTGCACGACTTCCTCGATTACCGCACGTAAAAATCGCAATTTATTAACAAAATTCCGCGACTGCAGTACGAACAGTTGTAAGTCCAGTCATATCTCCTCGATTGTTGCACATACCTATTGCATACCCTTCCACATTCCTACTCAGTGCGAAGAAAATTCCAAAATACCCTGACCAGACTTATAAAAATTACCACTATCCAATCTGTTCTTTACCCTAAGCCTGCATTCACTCCCCATCGCCTTCGTCTTCAACCTCGGTGGCAGTTCTGAAGAACAGTCCTGCAAACTCAAGCGGCGGCGTCTTCTTCCAGCAGAGCACAAACAGCTCCAATGGCGATCAACTTCGAAGTTCCCAAAGTAAACCTGCTCCCTTCTCGCTTTATTTCCTGCAAATTTCTTTTCCACATCAACTCCATAATTTTTCCCCTTTCTCCTTTTTTATTTTTCTGAAACCTAGGAAATGTACAACAAGGTCGTAATCCCCATTGAACAATCCAACATCAACTATTTAGGCCCAATGGGAAACCCTGGCCCCACCAATCTGATCAACGCAGAAACCAACCGCATCCCCTTTAAATCTGAGTGTTTCAACTTAGGGTTATGGAAAGATGCCTTCCGTTCATGTCCCAAACCCACCAAGGGATGGAAGAACTAGTACCTCAGAGTAATTAGAACACAGCAAGTCTACTGGTCAGAGCGCAATTTAGATTAGTGCATCAGACTCTCCATTGCCGATATGGAGAAGAATGAGAACATGATGATGGCGGCCTCCTATTTCTGGTCTGATACAATGAATGCCTTTTTATTCAGACACGGACCAGCCACTCCCACCCTTGCCGATGTGCATATGCTTACTGGCCTCGATGTTTCCTCTGCCGATACCCCCGCCCTATTCAATAGGAAGGCTGAATATAAGGTGAACACGCGCAATATCGGCGGCTAGACTGGTTACATCCGGGAATATCAAAAGACTGGATCGGTAAGTCAGAGGGAGCACGCCATCTTTTTGAACATGTGGCTAGAAAAATTTATCTTCTGTGGCAAAACCGTCGGACCTACCACAATGTACCTCCCTGCAGCAGAACTCCTGGCCGATGGAACCAGACTCCCTCTCGGCCGATACCTCCTTGGATCGGTGTACCGTCTCCTACACCAAGTGTCCAAGAAGCTATTGTTGGGTGAGTCCATCGGTAATCTTGGGGGTCCTTGGTGGTTCATAAACATGTGGTTAAATGCACACATGTACAAAGTTCTCCAATTTGACTTGTTCAATCAGCAATTCCCAAGGGACATATCAGAAGATCATGTATTTGATGAGGATGAATCGACAACTCGTCCCCTACTCAATTTCGGAGAAGCTATCATAGTGCTGCCAGGAACCGATGCCAATGCAGACCAGTTCGGTAGATTCTTTCAAAGCTTTATAATGGAATCCCTGCTTCAGAACGGCTTTGGTGGCCTTACATTGACGAAGACAACCGATTCCCTTTGCTGTTCAACCTTACCGATGGGAATGTGCCTCAGAATGAAGTAATCATGAAGGCTAGCATTGTTCCCCGAGCTATTCCAGTTAACATTTTCGGAACTGGGAAGAACGCTCCTCCATCCTTTGAGTTCTATTACCCATTGGCAGCAGCAAGACAACTGGCATTCGGCCAATTACCGATCAAGCTCTGCTACGCCAAGGTGATAAAACCAAGACAAATCATCTCCAGCGCCATGGACTGGAACAAGGTCGTCAATCTCCCTCCCGATGTCGATGCATCAAACATCGACCTAACCTCCTGGGCACCAACATCTTTCATTACGGAGGAATACAAACTTTGGTGGCAAGAATGGAGAAAATCAACTGTTCGCCAAGTCATCGCACTACTATCGGCATTTGCTGGTGGTTAGCCCATCTATCCAATGACTGAATTCTAGCATGGTATCAAGCTAGTTCTCTTCTCTCTCCCCTCCCTCCCACCTCCAGCCACCACCAGCAACCGCCGGGCCCCTGCCCGCCGCCAGCAGCCGTGGCCGCCATGGCCGGCAGCCCTCCTCTCCCCCTCCTCCTTCCTACTTCCATGCTTTCCCCTCCCTCCCTTCTACCAGGGCCTGGAGCTGGGAGCGGCACGGGGCTGCCTTGGGCCACCGCGTCCTCCACTGGAGCCGCCCTGACCCCGCCGCCGTGCACACAACTACGTCAACGGGGGGGGGGGTGCTGCTGCTGAGGATCCTGCCGAGGAAGCCGTCCTCCCCCCCCCCCTTTGCCTGCCATCCTCCCCACCGCTCCTGCCTCCCTGGCCGACGGGTCTGACGCAACCCTTCTTGCAGCCGCTGCTTCTGCCGCCGCCGGTGGCCTCGGGATGCCACCGGCGGGCGCGACCACCATCAACTTTGGGCTGCTCCAAGGGGGTACAGGGTGTTGGTATTTCTTATGACTATTGGATAAATCCGCAAGCGCATAGATTATACTGCTATAGCACTTCACCCAAGAGTATTTCAGGGTATCCTAATTTATATTCTCCCAAGGGAAAGCGGAGCTAGAAATAATAGTAAAAGAGAGATCCTAGAGATCACCTCAATTTAGTACCAACTAGTGTAAGGGGGTAATCGATATAATGATAGGAAGTTGATGATGTAACAAACCGGTAAAGATAAGTAAGAGATGACTAGTGAGTATAACTATGTGGGAGGACAACGAGAGAGTAAAAGGACTTCTGTGATTCCAACTCTACCTTTGTGGATTTAACTATGACACTCAGATGAGACAAACATCGATTGATTCCTCAATACAAGTATGCTAGGCGAGGGGATAGATCAGTAGGAGGACAAAACTCCTACCGGACCGCGGCCTCTTCTTACGGGGGCCTTATCTTTTAAGAACTTGCCTAAGAACACGTGGTGGAATACAAAGACTAGACAAGACTGTCACCTCTTGCTAGCTACCACAAACAATCCGTGCAACAAGCGGTAACCAAAGGCAAGATTAAGTATAAGCACCACGCTTACACCTATTCTCACTACTCTAATTGTGTATACGACAACTAGAATACCTTATGACAGACGATGATCGCATACAGGAAAGGTCACAAGGATCTCAATCTAGTTTATAACAACTAATTGACAAGATTAACCACAACAATACTATAACAAGTATAATATTGCACTAAGTAAAGACTGAGTAAAGTAAAGAAGGAATATTGCATTAAATAAGTAAAGTCTTACAAAAGGGAAAAGATACAAGAGCTTATACCAGATCCTCCGGGAAGACAACTCCAGAAAGCCCGAGCAAAGCTCAACTCAACTCTAACTCCCACACTAGAGAACACCACTAGCCTAATCTCCACTTTAGAACAACAGTGGTTTGTATGGGTTACATCATGATTAGAGAGGGTGGTCTTAGCCTCTATTTATAGTGGGGGGTGGGGTAGGGGCTACTCCAGCGCCATGTCATCGATCCAAGGAGCTTCAATCCTCCTCCCTTGGATCAAACCGACTTGGAACCGCCTAGGATGGATGGTGTGGATTTCCATCATGTGCTGGTTGGTATGGCGGTTGAGAGGGACTCAACCAACCTAGGGGGGTGGTCGGCCGATCCCCCCTATGGCCAGTGGGCCACCCCTTGGCCTTCTTGGTGTGGTCCCAGTGGTCAGGGACTGAGTGAGGGCCAGGTGGGTCCAAGGGGTGGTCGGCTGACCCCCCTCTGGGGTCTCTGGCCCACCTCTCCCTCCCTGGTGCTGGTCCCACTTGTCATAGATGGTAGGTGGTTGTTCTAAGGTAATTTTCGTGTTGATCTCTTTGGTGTGGGCCCATGAATCCATGTGGTTTGTTTGTGAACCGTTGGGAGAAAGCCCAGAGTGATCCAAGGGTTCGAAATCACTCTAAGATTGTTGACACCGTTTTTTGACACGTGTCAAATGGGCTGAGGCTTGACTGATCAACGGCCGTTCTCCATCGGGGGTTGATATTGTCGATGGAAGAGTGCTGTGGGGAGACTAAGGGTGTTGCCGATGAAGGCTGGGTGATCTTTGCCGACAAAGGTTAATTGGTGGTCTTGCTGAAGCTGATTGCCGATGAAGAGTCATTGCCAATGGCCGATGAAGAGTCATTGCCAATTGCCGATGAGCTGCTATTGCCGATTGCCGATGAAGGGCCCTTGCCGATTGCCGATAAAGGCTCATTGCCGATTGCCGACGAAGAGATGTTGCCGATTGCCGATCGGGAAAGTATTGCCGATGCCGATGGGTGTGACTTAGCACTTGGCGGCAGCGGAGGATTACAAGTGGTCAAAGAAGGAAGGTACGGATTGAAGGGGTCTGCCGATGGAAAGTTTCCATCGAAAGGAAGTATAAAGAAACTGGTGTCTTGTACCAGTATTATTATAGTAGTTTGAGTCTGACTCTTGCATGGGTCGTTTATTTTCCTTTAAAATAGGTGTGTTTGTTTAGGAAATAAATATTGTTATCCGGCTCCTGCGCGAGTCAGTTTCCTTTAAAGTAGGAGTTTGTTTTAGGAAGGATATGTGTCGTATCTTTGTACTACTCTCCATGCGGGAGTATAAATATGTGCCCGAGGGCTATGGAAAAGACAATCAATCCAATTAAAAAACAAACCAATTTTATCTTATTCTACTTTTTTATCGCAATTTACCTTTCTACTGCATTAGTTATAGTCTTCAACGAGTTCTTTAAGCTTTCGACGGGCTGCATCATCTTGATCTCCGTCAAATACTTGCTAGTTCCGCGTGGGAGTACCTCTGAGCTTTGGCAATCCGGGCGCATCGCTGTTTGCCTCGTTCAGCTTTGCTCTACTTATCCTTGATCAATCTGAGCCTTGACGTCCGGGCGCATCGCTGTCGTCTCGTTCAGCTTGTTCTAGTTATCATCCTTGTCGATTGATTGGTCAAATCGACTGGCACGCCCTCGACATCGAGCTTTGGGTAATAGCCCGAGGTGTTCACAGATCTGACGCTTTTTGTGTCAACACCTCTTTTGGCACGCCCAGTGGGACCCGATTATATAAATATATTTATCATGACTAATCCAAGGAGTGTCATTGAAGTCTCCACAGCAGATTTGACAGGTCATCAGAAACAGGCTCTGGAGCAGGCAATGGAGGAATACAAGCGCTCATATCTTAGATCCTTCAGCCTAAACGAGATCGGCGAAGCAGTACAGAGGCAAGATCCGCCGTCGCCACGGCAGACTTTTTTCTACGCCGATCCTGGTAAAATACAAGATACGGTTAATTATGCATTAAATAATGTATTAATTAACGAATCCAATGTGTTGTCCGATACCGTGTGCAATGCTGTCAAGCAAGCTTTCAAGGGACAGACACCATATTATGTTGGTCCAGAGTATCGTCACCTCGGATCGGCATCTGTTGCGACTCCATCGGCGGTTCCAAGGGTGTCCATACCAGTTACGAGCCGATCTGCCGATAAGATCGCGCCACCAAGATTCAGCCCAACGAGCATTACTCAAATAAACACGAATCTGGTGGCTCCAACAATGTCTGGACCCGTGATCCACAACCAGCCAACTTCAGCCAACTGCTGGGGATACGGTATGTATCCAAGTCTATCTGCTGATTCCAGATTGGTCCAAGTTAACCATGCAGGGTGGGAGGTTCCTATGGCATCGGCAACATCCGTACGGCCGATGGTCCCAGTGATGCATTACACTACGTCTTCTCCAACGGTGCAGTTGCCGACAGGGAATCTGCAAACGGCGATACCCAAAGTACCGTACGCCCAACCATCGGCAAGTCACTTGCCGGTACAACGAAGCCCAACTGCCAGTCAGCCCATGGTGGCAATGAACTTTCCGGCGCCACAAGGGCAACAGGCATCAACCGGCTATCAGCCGTCGGCAACTTTTTGGCCGATACAACAAGGTACTCCGATTGTCAATCAACCTGTATCGGCAATCACTGCTCAAGTCGTGGTACCTGTGAGTCCAAACAACCATCCAAGGGTACAACAAGAACAAGCGTCAGCTAGTTATCAGCTATCGACAACTGCTTGGCCGATGCGACAAGACGTGCCAAAAGTTAATCAGCCCACATCGGTAAATTCTTGGCCGATGCGATCAACCATGTCGAGCGTCAGTCAGCCTGCATCGGCCGTAGCTGTTCAACCCACGGTGGCTACAAATCAAATCTACCATCCCAGGATACAAGGGTTGCAAGCCTCAGCTGGCTATCAGTCACCGGCAACTACTTGGCCGATGCAACAAGGTGTGCCGATTGCCAATCAATCTGCATCGGCAATGACCGCTCAAGATGTGGTACCCACAGGTCAAGGCGATCATTCTAGGGTACAAGAACGACAGATCTCAGCTGGCGATCAATCGATGGTGAATTCCTGGCCGATGCAAAGCGTGTTACATGCTAGTGAACTTGCATCGGCAATAGTTGCTCAGCCTATGGTACTTGCAGATCAACGCCATCATCTGAAGGTACAAGGGTTGCAAGAGTCAGTCGGTTATCAGCCATCGGTAAACCACGTACCGATGACACCTAACGCAGGTTGGATCAGTCAATCATCGATTCAGCAGCAATATGTGCAGCCTGAGCACCAAATGACAGGGGTTCCACAACATCGTCCAGCGAGTCTTCAGAATGAAGTATTGGTACGTCAATCAATAAGTACTACACTGCAATGCTCACAGGAAAGAGTGTACAATGAGACAACGGTACAACAACCGATAAATGCAGTAAATATAACGCCACAGCACAAGCTAGCAACGGTGCAAGATTACTCATCGGCAGCAAAGCCGATGCACGGTGTTATTATGACTAGTGCTGTGCACGCGCCAATCATCCCAAGTGCTTCGATGATAGGACCTGGAGAGATGGGTCAGCATACTCAGCCGGTGGGCATCCAGAGTTGCTCATCGGTTGATCAGCCGATACACAATATCCAGCAGATTGGTGTTACTGATGTATCGGTTGCCCCGAGTCGCTCGCCACAGGGATATGAAGTACATCAACTAGTGGGCATCCAGAGTGGCACATCGGTCAATCAACCGATGCACGATATTCAACAGGTTGGTACCGTCGATGAGCCAATCGTTCCGGCCTGCTTAATGCAAAGACCTGGAGAGATGCACCAATCTACGCAGACAGTAGGCGTCCAGAATTGCTCATCAGTTAGGCAGCCGATGCATGATGTTCAACAGATTGATGCTGCTGATGTATCAATTGCTCCGACTTGCTCACCACGGAAACATGAAGGAGCACATCCATCTGCCCCACTAGAGAACGAATCTGCGCATCGGCAAGGTCCAGATACAAAGGTGTTTTCGACCGGGAAGATAGAACGCTCAGAGCTGGACGAAGAGCCAAGCCTTGACACTACCGAATTGGGGAAATTCGCCTTTGATATCATCGAAGTCGATCAGGATGTTGAATCATTTGAGCCCAGGGAGATTTGGGGCGCGAAGGTGCTCTTCGTTGGACAAGGAGGCTCTGAATCAGATGACGAGATGAATGTCGGCACTGTTGAATGGGTAAACGATGGGGAGCCGATGCCTCGTGCGCTCAGCTAGAATAGGGCTAGAAAGTTCACCTTCGATGTCACGAAGGCCGATGGGATATTTGACTTATTGCTTCAGGAAGGGCGAATTAAGCTAGCCCCTAATCAGGTAATTCCATCGGCCGAGGAGCTCAAGGATACCAGGTACTGCAAGTGGCACAATACAACTTCTCACAGTATCGACGACTGCAAAGTGTTCAGGCAGCAGCTGCAGTCAGAAATTAACTCTGGACGGATCCAATTTGAAATTCCTAAAGTCCAAGAACCGATGGAAATTGATCAGCGCCCGTTTCCAAATAATATGGTGGAAGCCGGTGGAAGAACTAAGGTGCTGACATCGGACGCTGCTAGGAAGAGTGCATCGCTAGATCCTGATCATCAAGTGGCTGAACGTGACGTCGGAAAGTTTGCCGATGACAGGAAAGGCGAGAAAAATGCCGATAATGATGGCTGAACCAACTGGGGGGCAAGCTTGATGCCCATAGCAGGCTTGGCGGGCAGGTTGATCTAGGGGAGAGCAAGGAGCAGACCAAGACAAAAACGCCTGATGAAGTGCTCTCCAGAAATTCAAACATCGGAAGAAATACCGATGTAAGTAATGAAAGGCAGTGCCAGCCTGTCTGGAGAACCAGACTCCCTCAGTGGCGCCCTAAGGGCTTAACAAAAACCTAGAAAAGAAGAATTCAGCGCCAACGCCGTAATGACCTGTACGATGATGCAGAACTCTCAAGGGAGAAGCAGTGGAGGCCAAAGCGCAAGGATGGAGATCCATCGGCAGACAACAATATTTTGCCGATGGTCTAATCGAGGTCAATCTTGGACCTGTTGGCTTGAAGGTCGTAATCGGCAAACTGGCGATTTCAATTATTAGACTTGGGGACACCTACCGATGGTTTGTGTATGGGACGCCGTACTACCGATAGGTCCGTTAACTGCCAGAAGATGGTTGTAAGAATGGTTCTGCCGCGCTTGCGATGACTAAGTGTGCGGTACACGCGTTCTGGGAGTTACTCCTCGTACTCTTTGGTGGGTCTGTCGGCATTGTTCTAATTCTGATCCGATGGAAGTATGGAGCCTCATTGCCGGTTATTGTTACAGTCGGGCTAAATACCAGGGTCTGTTAATAAGTTGGGATTACTCAGGATTTTAGCTGACTTGATGAGTTATGGTATCGGTGATGATTGCCGATGACTGGGTGAACGAGTTTGCCGATGGTACTCTGGCGTAAAGATTGATTTTCCCGATTAGGATTGAATTCTAGGCCTGGGAGTGGTTTCCTAATCAAGTTCTTATCGGCTAAGACAGTCTGCCTCCAGCAAAGCATACAGTCCAGAAACTCTCGAAGGAGTTGACATATGACGTGCTTGTTCGGATGCCGAAGAAAGGGAAAATTATAATACATCGGTAAAAACATGTAAACGTTATATTACAAGGCCCAGAATTAAGTATCGGAGTTACATTTTCGCCGATACGATAAATAAATTACAGCAAGGAGTGAATGACCGATATCGCACGCAGGTGAATCTGTTCTATCTCGTTCATCTCCTTGGCATCGGCATCGGCAGAGCCCTCGACCAGCTTGATCTTTTTCTTCCACGAGATGGCTTGCCGGGCATTCTGGTCCCTCTCTTACCACAGAACCCTGATGGCATCGGATAATTGGGTTCTCTGCTGGTTGGCTGCGGTCAGGTCCTCTTCAACCTTTTGTAACTCGGCCAACAGGTCTTCTTTTTTGGCCGATAGCCGAGTGATTTCTTGATTGAGGCCGTTGATGGAGGCTTCTGCCTGGCCGATGCCATTGTGCTTTTCATCGGCAATACTCTTGAACTTAAGCTTCTCTTCCTCGCTCTTAGATTGAGCGGCCCTATCGGCAATGCGACGGGAAAGCCGCTGGTATTAAATTTGCTTGATGTCGAGGAAGGTCGCCTGGAGAAGGATTTCTGCCATATCGGCAGGGAGATGACTTTGGATGTCTTTGAAAGCAATCCTTGCTGCCGATGAGTCTTGAATGAGCTGGGATGTGTCTTGTAGCAGCAAGGAAAGCAGTACCTCGAGCTTGGTCTTGATCTCTGCCGATAGAGCTGGGACAGAGCTCTCTTCCTCCTCGTCATCGGGTATGTCAACCGAGAAGGAAAACAGGTTGTCTACTTGGAGGGGGTCTTGGCGTCTATCTTCGTCCTGCGGGTTGAGGCTGAAGGAGAAAAGACTATCTGGAGAATCTTGGGCCTGAACACAGAGGGGTCAAAATATGCCGATCGAAAGATTATACTAGAATTTTCAAGTGATTAACTTACCATCTTGAAATGGATTTCTTGCCCAGGACTTGGCATATTAGATGGCCCAGCCTCGTCTTGAACATCGGCAGCAGTTGCCGACGACTGGGCTTCTGCCAGAGGAGCAATTGATGTCGTCGGTGATGGTAGTATTGTCGCTGGCGTTGCTTCCGGTGTGATACTTGGTGGTGGCGGTGATGTCGCTCTTTCATCGGGGTCTTCGGTTGGTAACGATGCCGATATTGCCTTTGATGCTACAACGGGAATTGTCTTGTCAGCAGCTTCGACTGACGGCGCCGATACTGTTGCTTCGGCTGCTGTAGGTACAACCGCCTCATCAAGGACATCGGCTGATGGTACCGATGCCAATGCCACCGCCGCCATTATGGGGGTTTCTTCGTTGGGAGCTTCGGCTGACGGTGCCGATGCCACCGCCACCATTATGGGGGTTTCTTCGTTGGGAGCTTCGGCTGACGGTGTCGATGCCGATTCCGCCTCTGCTGCTGCAGCGGATGGAACTGCCTCCTGACTGAAGACGTCGTCCATCGGCTGATCTGGGATAGGAGCCATTGGAGTTTCTGCCGATGATGCGCCGACAGTTGATGGTGCGACTTGTGCCGATGACGAAGATTGGCTAGCCAACCTCAAACGCCTCCTCTTCCTTGGCGCGGCAGCGGAAGAAGATCCAGCCCGTTTCGACGAGGACTGGGGGGCATCAGCAGCCGAACTTGGAGGTGCTTGTTTGCTTGGGGCAATTGCCAATGACCTCATAGCCTGAAAATATTCAATGCAAATTATACGAAGTAAATGTTGCCGATTAAACAGTATATAATCGGTATGAGTGAAGATGAGTTTACTGCAAACACCCGCATCAGGGCAGCAGCAGCGGCCGATGTAGCCTTGGCTTTTGCAGGTGTCGGTGTAGGTACCTGTCGAGGGATGAAGGCAGCTAACGAGGGAGCTTTATTGCCGATGAGTGATACAGGACTCATCATTCGAAGCTTGAAGGGCTTGCCGCTCTTGCTCATCGGAGGAATCGGGTCATCAACCTGTCAAACGCAAGGAGGTTAAATACCGATGGCGAAGGTAAAAGTGAGAAATGCATCAGAATGAGGACTTACTGCGTCATCGGGGATAATATGATCGGCATCGATCATGTGCCGATAGTAGTGCGACGATTTGGCGAACAGTTAACACCTCCATTCTTGCCACCAAGACTTGTACTCGTTTGTAACAAAGGAAGTTGGTGACCAGGAGGACAAGTCAGGATCTGATACATCGGCATCGGCAGGAAGGTTGACAACCTTATTCCAGTCTAGAGCCCTGGAAAATGTCTGCCTGGGCTACACTACCTTGGAGTAACAAAGCTTGATCGGCAGTTGGCCAAACTCCAGTTGTCTTGCCGCTACCGATGGGTAGTAAAACTCAAATGATGGAGGGGCGTTCTTTCTCGATCCAAAGATGTTCACTAGGATAGCTCGAGGAGTGATGCTGGCCTTCATCATTATCTGGTTTTCAGGTACATTCCCATCGGTAAGATTAAATAGCAATGGGAACTGGTTATCTACATCGGCATATGGCCACCAGAGCCGTTCTGTGGCAGGAATTCCATTGTAAAACTTCTGAAAAAATAGACCGAATTGCTCCGCATCGGCATCGGTACCTGGCAGCACAATAGTGGCCTCTCCAAAGTTGAGTGGAGGGTGAGTTGCCAATTCATCCTCCTCACACTGGTGGTCTTCTGGTATGTCTCTCGGGAAACGTTGGGCGAACAAGTCAAGTTGAAGTGTTTTCTGCATATGTGCGTTCAGCCACATGTTGATGAACCACCAGGGGCCTCCAAGATTGCCGATGTGTTCACCTAGCAGTAACTTCTGGGATACTTGATGGAGGAGACGATATACCGATCCTAGAAGATATCTGCCCAAGGGAAGCCTTGTCCCATCGGCAAGCAGCTCAGCTGCTGGGAGGTACATGGTAGTGGGTCCAACTGCCCTACCGCAGAAGATGAATTTGTCCAGCCACATGTTCAGAAAGGTGGCATGCTCTCTCTGGTTTACCGATCCCATTTTCTGGTATTTCTGAATGTAACCCGTCCAACCGCCGATGTTCCGGGTATTTACTCTGTGCTCAGCTTTCCTATTGAATAAGGAGAAGGTGTCGGCAGAGGAGATGTCTAGGCCGGTCAGCATGTGGACATCGGCAAGAGTGGGGGTGACTGGTCCATGTCGGAATAAGAAAGAGTTCAAGGTGTCCGACCAGAAGTAGGAGGCGGCTATTAACATGTTCTCGTTCTTTTCCATGTCGGCAATAGAGAGCCTGATACATTGGTCCAAGCTGCGCTCTTGCCAGTAAACTTGCTGCGCCCTGGCGACCCTAAGGTACCAGTTCTTCCACCCTTTGGTGGGCTTGGGCCATGATCGGAATGTATCCTTCCACAATCCTAAACCAAAACATTCAGATCTAAATGGGGTCCGGTTGGTTTCCGCGTTGATTATATAACTGGGATCTGGGTTCCCCATGGGACCTAAGCAACTGAAGGTGGAACCAGTAAGCGGAATCACTACCTTGTCGTACAGTTCCTAAGATTCAAAGGAAAAGACGGGGAGCAGTCAGAAAAGGAACGGAGATGGATCCAGATTCGTGCGAAAATTGGCAGGAGGCTGGATTGGGAAGAGAATAAGTCTTACCTTTGGGATGTCGACCTGGATAGCCATTGGAGTCGAGGGAGTACTTGCAGTTCGTCTTCAGATTGTAGAAAGGGTGCTCGGGCACATATTCTTCAGAGGTGGCTGGAGGTTGAAGACGAGGGCAGGAAGGTGAAAGTAGGAATGAGCTCGGGGTAAAAAGGGCGTGTGAATCCCGGTGACTTTTATAAGCCTGTTCAGGGGCATTTTTGGGTTCTGTTTCACATTGTGCAGGAATATGGAGAAACCCGCGGTAGATACGCGCGGTGATCGAGGTGGTTTGCAACTGTTTGTGCTACAATCGAGGGATTTTATTATTAAATTGCAATTCCACACGCGGGGATAGAGGAAACCGTACGTTTATCTCGGAGGTAACGGCTACAACAACGGCTACAGTAGAGAGAATTTCGGAACGAAAAGTATTATACGCTCCGAAACTGGGGGGCATGTGTTGACACCGTTTTTTGACACGTGTCAAATGGGCTGAGGCTTGACTGATCAACGGTCGTTCTCCATCGGGGGTTGATATTGTCGATGGAAGAGCGCTGTGGGGAGACTAAGGGTGTTGCCGATGAAGGCTGGGTGATCTTTGCCGACAAAGGTTAATTGGTGGTCTTGCTGAAGCTGATTGCCGATGAAGAGTCATTGCCAATGGCCGATGAAGAGTCATTGCCAATTGCCGATGAGCTGCTATTGCCGATTGCCGATGAAGGGCCCTTGCAGATTGCCGAAAAGGCTCATTGCCGATTGCCGACGAAGAGATGCTGCCGATTGCCAATCGGGAAAGTATTGCCGATGCCGATGGGTGTGACTTGGCACTTGGCGGCAGCGGAGGATTACAAGTGGTCAAAGAAGGAAGGTGCGGATTGAAGGGGTCCGCCGATGGAAAGTTTCCATCGAAAGGAAGTATAAAGAAACTGGTGTCTTGTACCAATATTATTATAGTAGTTTGAGTCCGACTCTTGCATGGGTCGTTTATTTTCCTTTAAAATAGGTGTGTTTGTTTAGGAAATAAATATTGTTATCCGGCTCCTGCGCGAGTCAGTTTCCTTTAAAGTAGGAGTTTGTTTTAGGAAGGATATGTGTCGTATCTTTGTACTACTCTCCATGCGGGAGTATAAATATGTGCCTGAGGGCTATGGAAAAGACAACCAATCCAATTCAAAAACAAACCAATTTTATCTTATTCTACTTTTTATCGCAATTTACCTTTTTACCGCATTAGCTATAGATTTCAACGAGTTCTTCAAGCTTTCGACGGGCTGCATCATCTTGATCTCCGTCAAATCCTTGCTAGTTTCGCGTGGGAGTACCTATGAGCTTTGACAATCCGGGCGCATCGTTGTTTGCCTCGTTCAGCACTGCTCTAGTTATCCTT
The DNA here is from genome assembly GCA_022036555.1 of Microstegium vimineum. NCBI lineage: Eukaryota > Viridiplantae > Streptophyta > Magnoliopsida > Poales > Poaceae > Microstegium > Microstegium vimineum. The sequence goes on along the minus strand of CM039138.1, from coordinate 16,215,382 downwards.
GATCAATCTGAGCCTTGACGTCCGGGCGCATCGCTGTCGTCTCGTTCAGCTTGTTCTAGTTATCATCCTTGTCGATTGATTAGTCAAATCGACTGGCACGCCCTCGACATCGAGCTTTGGGTAATAGCTCGAGGTGTTCACAGATCTGATGCTTTTTGTGTCAACAGAGATGCTTCTCATGGATCATGGCCGAGGGGGGAGGCCTAGTGGGCCCACAGGGAGGTCGACCGACCCTCTATGTGGATCCCACTGGGTCTCTTTTGTTCCATTTCTTCATATCTGCATTCAAACACTCATGGACATGTGGAACGAGTTATTTGATAAAAAAATACGCATGATGTGTTTGTTTATCCTCGATCCTAAGTTTGGTGGCATCATTTTAATTATATAAAAATGCATCATAATTTGTGCCAACACAGGGGTAGCGGCTTCCTCCTTGCCCGACCGGCCCTCCTTCCTCTACGGGATGCCTCCGGCGACCGTCGTCCCTACCACAGCCACGGCACTCGGCAACCCACAGGGGGGTTACAGGGACAGGCGACTCATTTTTCTCCGCCCCGCTGTCGGTATTTCTTATGACTATTGGATAAATCCGCAAGCGCACACATTATACCGATGTAGCACTTCACCGGGAGTATTCCAGGTATCGTATTTTCCTCAGGGAACGATAGTGATCTAACTAGGATTAAAGATATGTCCTATGATGAATCAAGGGAGACTATGATAACCGGGTTGAGAGGTTCTATGTAGCAAAGGTATCTAACAAGGCAAAGCTGGTTATACTGGCTTTATCAGCCCTTCTCTTGCAGGAGGCGATGGGATAGATCAGAAAGAGGGTAAAACTCTAACCGGACCGCGCCATCATGTTGTATTGAGGCCTTACCTTTTAAGAACTTATCTGACACACGTGGTGGAATACGAAGACTAGATAGAGCTGTCACCTTCTACTAGCATCCACAAACAATCCGAGCGATAAGCGGTTTACAAAGGCAAGATCTAGTCTAGACACCACGTCTACACTATTCTTACTACTTTAACCCTACGTTAAGGCAAAAGCACTCTACTTAAAGTAAAGCGATCAACAAGTGTGAAAAGGTGAATAACAGCTAAACCAGATTTAGAATATTAATTGCTATAAAGAACTCGGATGTATCACTTACAAGTGCTGAACTTACAAGAGGATCGCATCCGCTGAGGTAGAGCTCCGGAGAAGATTCCCGATAGATCCGGGGCTTTCTCTAGAAGACTTCCCTCACTCTCCTCCAACTAGCATAGCACTACTACTGAGGAGTAGTTTCTCCAATGAGGCATGAGTGAGAGTGAGGGCCTAGGGGGTCTATTTATAGCTAGAGGTGGAGTTGGGGCTACTCCGGTGCCACGTCAGCGATCCGCGCCACCTCCATCAGCCACCGTAGGATGAAACCGTCATTGTAACCGTCTTAAATCAACGGAGGAGATCGAGTGGATGCATGGCGGCATGCAGGAAGTCGGTGGGGAGCTAGAACCACCATATGGTGATTCGGCCGAACCCTATGGCAGGTGGGCCCTGCCACTTTTCTTCTAGAAGCTGACCCCACTGGTCAGGGGGGCTGTGGGTGGTCTCTGGCCCCACCTAGGCATTCGGCCAAATGCCTTTTGTGGCCAAATGGGCTCATCTTTCGCAGGTGGCTTCTAGATGTAATGCCCATCATGATGGTGTATGCCTTGTGCACATTTGCCATACTTGGAAATATGTCATGTTGGGCCTATGGATCCTTGTGCTGTGAATCTGGACCATTGAGAGGTGAATATACTTGGATCCAAGGGTAGAGAGTATTCTTGAGGGGTGTTACATGGATCATGGGGGCTAAGGATGCCAAGTGGGTCAATAGGGTGGTCGGCTGACCCCCTAAGTGGGCCCACTGGCTCCCAAAAGACCCCATTTGTCATTACCTGCATCAAATAGTCATGGGACATGTGGAACTAGTTATTGGGTAAATTATGTTCATGCTATTCTTGTTTTCCTTTGAATATGAGGATGTTGACGGTGTTTTGATGGTGATAAAATAGCTTGTAATTGCCGTCAACACCCGCCTCCGCCATAGTTCCCTTCCCACCCCCACAACGACTCGGCCCTCACCGCGACCCTCATCGCCGCCCGTGTCGCAGCGGCGGAGGGCCAGGCTTGCCTGCATGCGGCTGCTTAGGCCTGGGAGCGCGAGCGTGACGCGACCGACTTCCTCGCTCATCAGATCGCTGAGGCGGAGCAGCTGCTCGTCGCCCCCCGACCCCGGTGTACCACGACACCGTGCCACCTCCTCGGGCTGGACCACTCGTCCGTCCCCTGCCGCGGTCCTCTGGCCCGACTCGGCGGATCCGTTCGTCGCACAGCTGCACTACCAGGCGGGGGGTGTCCAAAACATGCGGAGCCTGGTCCCGGTCATCCTCGACCTTAACTCGGCCTCCTACCCACGATGGCGGGACTTGGTGCTCCTCATCCTCCGCCGCTACGCACTTGACGACCACGTCCTCACCGACGCCCCGCCTGCGGCTCAGACACCTGCGTGGCTGCACCTGGACAACATCGTCCTCTCCTGTATCCTCGGGACGGTCTCCCTCGGCCTCCACGACCTCGTGTGCGGCGGCCCTGAGAGCACGACTCGCCGGGCCTGGCTGGTGCTTGAGGGTTAGTTTCTGGGCAACGCCGAAGCCCGGGCCCTGCGTCTCGACGCGAGCTTCCACACCTTCGTCCAGGGTAACCTCTCCGTCGGCGAGTACTGCTAGAAGGTAAAGACCATGGCGGACTCACTCGGAGACCTTGGCTCGGCCGTGGAGGACCGCATCTTGGTCCTCAACGTCCTTCGCGGCCTTAGTGAGTGCTACGGTCACCTCCGCACATGGATCGCCCGGTAGAAGCCCTTCCCCTCCTTCCTGCAGGTTCGTGACGACCTCTTCCTGTAGGAGCTCACCCAGGGCATCTCGCCTGGGTCGCTTCCTGCTCCGCGGTCCTCGTATCTGACATTCACTCGCCCAGACTCTCGCAGCTGATGGAGCCCCAGTGTCTGATCCGACAGACTTTCGCAGCCTTGCAGGAACTCTTCAGTATCTGACATTCACTCGCCCAGACATCGCGTACGCTGTCCAGCAGGTCTGTCTTCACATGCATGACACCTGTGAGCCTCATCTTGCTGCTCTAAAGAGGATTCTTCGCAATGTTCGAGGCACTCTTCATCTTGGTATTTTGATGCGAACATCTACTTCGACTGATCTTGTCGTCTACACTAATGCTGATTGGCTGGTTGTCCCGAACTTGCAAATCCACCTCGGGTTATGCAGTGTTTCTTGGTGAAAATCTTGTTTCGTTGTCCTCCAAGCGACAAAATCTGGTGTCAAGATCAAGCGCTGAAGCCGAGTATCGCGCGGTGGCCAATGAAGTTGCAGAGGCCACCTGGCTGCGCCCACTCCTCCACGAGCTGCACTCCCATCTCCGACGTGCTACACTCGTGTATTGTGAAAACATTAGTGTCGTCTACATGACCTCCAATCCAGAACTAAGCACATCGAGATTGATCTTCACTTCGTTCGGGAGCGAGATGTTGTTGGTGATCTTCGCGTTCTGCATGTTCCCACTTCTTCACAGTATGCAGACATCTTTACCAAAGGGCTACCATCCTGAGTGTTCATGATGTTTAGGACTAGTCTAAACGTGCAAAGTGGCTGATGTTTTGAATGAGGGGTATGTTAGAATATATATGCCCTATTGGGCCTAGTACCAGCCGCAAGGGCTGAGGAGCCTTAGAGGTTAAAATAGGTAGATGGCTTGATTAGGGAAGGATCAACATAGATTGGGTATTTCCATAAACCCTTGTGTTCCTTGCCTATATAATTGTACTCTGTACCCCATCTATCAATCAATCAATCTATTAGATCAATTGCTCTCCTTTTCTCGTTCACTAGTAGTATTGGGGAGGAGTGGACTGTAGGGATTGCTGAATAGAGTGATTAGATTAACTTGGGCTAACCCTAGAAGGGTAGCAATATAGTGTAGGCATACATGGGCCTCATGGGCCTATACACACACATTCCAACACCCCCCCACAGTCTCAACTACCGGCGCAGCGGAGTTGCAAACTGGACAAGAAAGAAACAAGAGCACACACACGAGCCCCCCACAGACGCAACTAGCCACTAGTGATGTTGAGGCTGGAGCGAAACTCGGAGAAGGTGGAGGATGGGAGACCCTTGGTGAAGATGTCGGCAAACTACGAGGTGGTCGGGACGTGGACAGGTAGACCACGCTGACGTTGTCGCAGTAGACAAGCGTGCTCTGGGATAGGGGGCTGTGGAGCTCAACAAGAAGTTGTCGGAGCCAAGAAGCCTCAGCCACGCCGTTAGCCACAGCGCGGTACTCCGCCTTGGCACTGGAACGGGAGACCACCGGCTGGCGCTTGGACGACCCAGACACCAAGTTGCCGCCTAGGAAGACGGCGTAGCCGGAAGTGGAGCACTGAGTGTCTGGACACCCAGCCCAGTCGGCGTCGGTGTAGACCACGAGCTCGGAGGAGGACCGGTGGAGTAGAAGGCCATAGGCGACTGTGCCGCGGAGGTAGCGGAGGAGCCGATTGAGAGCAGTGAGGTGTGGCTCGCGTGGATCATCCATGTGGAGACAGATCTACTGCACTGCATAGGTGATGTCCGGCCTAGTGAAGGTGAGGTACTGAAGAGCACCGGCAAGGCTCCGGTAAGCAGTGGGGTCAGTCACTGGAGTGCCCTCGACCTCTGACAACTTGGCCTGAGTGTCAACTGGAGTGGAGCAGGGCTTGCAGTCAGTCATCCCAGCGCGCTCCAGGATGTCAAGAGTGTACTGTCACTGTGAAGGAGGAGTCCGGTGGGACGAGGCTCAACTGTGACCCCGAGGAAGTGATGCAGCACACCCAGATCCTTCATAGCAAACTCCTGCTGAAGAGAGGTGATGATGCGCCGGAGGAGAGACGGACTCGAGGCTGTCAGCACAATGTCATCAACATATAGCAGCAGATAGGCAGTCTCATCTCCATGGCGATAGATAAATAGAGACGTATCTGACTTGGCCTCCACAAAACCAAGTGTCAACAGGAAGGCAGCAAACTGAGAATACCAAGCCCGAGGCGCCTGCTTGAGGCCGTAGAGGGACTTGTTGCCGACCATATCAGGACGAGAAGAGTCAACGAAACCCGTTGGCTGACTGTAGTAGACTGTCTCAGTCAAATGACCATGCAGAAAGGCATTCTTGACATCCAGCTGATGCACGGGCCAGGAGCGAGAGAGAGCCAGTGAGAGAACTGTGCGGAAGGTAGCCGACTTCACCACTAGACTGAACGTCTCATCGTAGTCGACTCCAGGGCGCTGAGTGAAGCCTCGGAGAACCCAACGAGCCTTGTACCGCTCGAGGGTACGATTAGCCCGCTGCTTGTGTGTCCAGATCCACTTGCCCGTGATCACATTGGAGCCCGGTGGACGAGGCACCAGATCCCATGTCTGGTTGGCGAGGAGGGCCGCGTACTCCTCTTCCATCGCGTGGCGCCAGTGAGGGTACGACAAGGTGTCACGGACGGAGGAGGGTACCAGAGAGACCTGCTGCTGACCGGGCATCGCCGCAAGGGCCCAGGGCGGTAAGGAACCGACCGCGCACCGCGTCACCATGGGGTGAACATGACGTGGGTGGCGGTGCAGGAAAGGCGGGTGGTACACGCCATCGGGTGCAGCCGGAGGCGGCAGAGGCGGTGGTGTAGGCGTCGCTGGTGGGGAAGGAACCCCCGGTGGAGACCGAGGCGAGGACAGCGGTGGGGCAGCCGGCTCCATGTGTACCGGAGGCGGTCGTGGGCGACGCTGGTAGACATGCCCGAACCACGCAGGCGGTGGCGGAACCGCCGAGGGAGCGGGCCCCGCATCCGACGGCCCCGCATGGTGCGTAGGGCAAGCACCAGAAGGCGGCGGGCCGGCATCCGGACCCATCGAGGGGCCAGAGAGTGGCGAGTCGGTGGCGGGGCACGGCGGCTGGCACGGAGTAGTACCTGCAGAAAATAACAACAAAGGTGGCTCGTCCACCGTGTCAGTGGGAAACAAGGAGAAGAGGTCCGGGTGGGACGTGGTGGTGGGTGGTGAGGTGGTGGAGAAAGGGAAGGTAGACTCGTCAAACACCACGTGACGAGAGATGAGGACCCGACGAGAGGTGAGATCGAAGAAACGACACCCCTTGTGATCAGGGGAGTACCCGAACAAGACACACTGAGTCGAACGGGGTGCCAGCTTGTGTGGAGCGGTGGCAGCGGTGTTAGGGTAACGGGCACACCCGAAGACACGAAGGTGGTCGTAGCGAGGAGGGGTACCGAGAAGAGCATGGTGAGGAGTCGGAGCTAGACAGGCAACAGAAGGTAGACGGTTAAGAAGGTAGGTGGAGGTGTGGAGACTCTCAGCCCAGAAACAAGCAACAAGTGAAGCCTGGAAGAGAAGGGTGCGCATGGTGTCGTTCGTGGTACGAATCATGCGCTCTGCCTTGCCATTCTGGGAGGAGGTGTAGGGACACGACATGCGGATCTGCATCCCGTGAGAGAGGAAGAAGGCACGAGAAGTGTGGTTATCGAACTCATGCCCATTGTCACACTGGACGGCCTTGATGGTGAGGCCGAACTGAGTAGACACCCAAGCGAAAAAGTGGAGGAGCGTGGAGAAAGCATCGGTCTTGACTCGCAAAGGAAAGGTCCACGAATAATGTGAGAAATCATCAACCACGACAAGGTAGTACTTATAGCCAGAAATGCTCATGGCAGGAGACGTCCATAGGTCGCAATGGATGAGATCAAACATCTGAGTCGCATGTGAAGTGGAGGTAGGGAAAGGAAGACGAACATGCCAACCCAACTGGCACGCATGACATAGGTGTACATCGTGGGCTGGAGTACAAGGTACGGCAGAGCTCCGACTCAGCTGTGTCAGGGCGGCACGGCCAGGATGCCCGAGACGCCGGTGCCAACTAGTGGAGGAAGTAGTGGTAGTGAACGCAGCCGACGAAATGGAGGACAGAGCGGAAGAAGTTGACGTAGGAAACCGAAGGGTGTAAAGGGGCCCCGTGCTATCACATCGGAGGAGAGGACACCGAGAAGCCAAATCCTTCACAGTAAGACCAGAGGAGTCAAACTCAACAGAACAAGAATTGTCAGTTGTGAACCGACGAATGGAAAGGAGGTTGTGAACCATAGAGGGAGCCACTAGGACATCAGGAAGACGAAAGGGACCATGAGTGTGAGCGGCACCCACGGAAGTGACAGGAAGACACAAACCATTGGTGACCATGATGGACGACGGATGAGAGGGAGAAGGAGGATGAACAGAGGAGAGGACACGAGGGTTGGAAGTGGTGTGGAAAGTGACCCCCGAGTCAGCGATCCAGTCTCGGCAAACTGGAGGAGTGACGATGTCGAAAGAGCAAGCCACGGCCGTCGGGTCCCAACCGATAGCCCGGGCGTGATCCCGGGAGGTGGAGCCCACGGTGATGAGAGCGGGGCGAATGGGACGGCGCCGGCGAGCATGGCTGCCGATGGACGAGGCTCGCCACCAGTAGCCTCGGAGGGGCACATGGAGGGGTACCCTAACCACGGGTCGGTGAAGGTGGGCCATGGTGGACCCCGTGGCGGCGTCGGTGCTGGCACGATCCCGAGAGGTGGAGCCCACGGTGACGAGAGCGGGGCTAACGGGACGGCGCCGGCGTCGCCGGTGGACGAGGCTCGCCACCGGCAGTCTGGAAAGGCCACATGGTCGTCGTTGCTCCACCACGCCCACCAGGAGCCTAGAAAGGCCACATGGCCATCGGTGCCCCACCATGCCCGCTCCGGCGTCGACGGCGGCCGCCACGGTGCCCCCCCACCCCCGCTGGGCCCGGGAGAAGGAGGACCCAGACGGGACGACGCTGGCGGAGCAGACAGACGAGGCGAAGGAGTGGCGGCCAGGGTAGACGAGGAAGACGAGGATCCCGAAGCGGGAAGGGACCCAGGTTGGAGGCCCTGAGTGAGCTCCTCCATGACAGGGTCGAGCAGCTGCTCCGCCGCGACCCAGGCGGCGATGAGAGCTGCGGCGAGGGCGGAGTTGGGTGGTGACGCAGGGTGCAGTGGAGCTGGAGTGGGGAAGGTGTCACCCATGCCAGCGCTGGGCAGGGGAACGCCTGCGCCGAGCGCGGGCCAGAAGCGCGCAGCGGCTGCGGCGGCTGCAGTAGCGGGGGCGACGACGGCGCCCGAGCCAGCCGTGCCCACGCTCAGACCAGCCCGCGGCTGTCCAAGGTCCGCGGTAGCAGCAGCACGGGCTGCGGCCATGGCAGCGACACACATGCCAACTCCAGCTTCTCCTTAGCGCGGTACTGGGCCGCTCCTGGAAACGGCAGCCGGTGGTGCTTGGTAATGACCTCAGCGCAGCAGGAAGCAGCCGCGCCGCGGTCCAAGCTACGGTCGTCGACATGGACTCCACCGCAGCCCTACGCCTGGAGATGGAGCGGGAGGACATGGACTCCGCAGGATCGCACAGCCCCAAGCGAGGCCAATCACGGTCTTCCGAACGACGTCGAGGACGCCGTGAGCGCTCGCCGGTGCAAAACACCATCTACCGCGACTCCGAGGCCGGCAAGCCTTGGCCAATGCTCACCAAGAGCAACTAGCATGAGTGGAGCTTGCTGATGAAGGTAAAGCTCCAAGCTCGTCATCTATGGCAGGCAGTCCACGTCGGTGGGGTCTGTTTCAACGACGATCAGCGGGCTTTGGAGCCGCTGTGTGCTTCGGTCTCCGTCGACGTCGCGGCCTCCATCGCCAACAAGGCCACGGCGAAGCTGGCGTGGGACGCCATCGCGCTGCACTACACCGGAGGTGATCGGGTGCGCCGCACCACGCTCCAGCGACTGCGCGTAGAGTGGGAAGCTCTCAGCTTTCAGCCCGGCGAGCAAGTCGAGGACTTTGCCGTGCGGATGAACAACCTGATGGAGCAGATGGCGCGGTTCAGCGACACCAACCTGACGGAGGAGCGAGCAGTGAAGAAGCTGCTCCGGTGCGTGCCGAAGAAGTACGCGCAGATCGTCAACTCGATCGAGACGCTACTCGACTTTGACTAGCTCACCATCGAGGACGTCGCCGGGTGGCTCAAGGCGGTGCAGGACCGTGAGCAGGCACCAGACCCTGATCCCGGTGGGAGGCTGATGTACACTGCGGAGTAGTGGCACGCCTACGACAAGAAGAAGCAGGACGCTGCAGGGTCATCAAAGGATCGACGCCGCCGTCCTCGCGGTGGTCGGAAGAACAAGCCGTGCGCAGATCGCGATGACGAGGGAGGAGGAGTGGAAAAGGCAGGAGCTGTCGGCGGCGAGCGGAGGCCCAATCGCGACAACCTCTAAATCAACTGCGACCGCGCCAGGCACTGGGCGCGGGACTGCCCTCAGCCTCGTCGTCAGCGGGATCGCGGCGGTCAGGCGAACGTCACCGAAGCAGAGGAGCGAGACGTGGCAGCGTTCCTGGTGCACGGGTTCATCGAGCTGGATGAAGACTAGTGCGGAAGGGCTCAAGCTTCAACCTTTTGCACCGAGTCATTCGGTCTTAACATCAATGAGCCACGAGCCCTGGCGTTCCTCGACACCGGTGCTGCTGGCGGCGGGAAGATTGATGGCTGGTACTTGGAGAGTGGCGCAACTCACCATATGACCGGGAGGCGTGACCTGTTCGCCGAGTTGGTCACCTCCGCCAAGGGCATTGTGAGGTTCGGTGATGAGTCGAAGGTGGAGATCAAGGGAGTCGGCTCGATCATCTTCGAGGCCAAGAACGGCGAGCACAGAGCACTCCATGGGGTGTACTACATCCCGACTCTGCGGAACTCGATCATGAGTCTCGGTCAGTTGGATGAAGGGGGCTCGAAGGTGGAGATTGAGGACGGGGTTCTAAGGATTTGGGACAAGCATCAGCGGCTGCTGGTCAAGGTGCGGCGCGGTGCTAACCACCTCTACATCCTTAATCTCAACATGGCCAAGCCACTTTGCCTCGCCGCGCGCAAGGACGATGAAGCGTGGCGCTAGCACGACGCTATGGCCACCTCCATTTCGACGCCCTCCGGAAGCTGTCTACGGAAGGCATGGCACGCGGGTTGCCCGTGATTGATCACGCTGGCCAGCTCTGCGACACATGTGTCATTACCAAGCACCGTCGGCTGCTGTTCCCAACAGCGGCCCAGTACCGTGCGAAGGAGAAACTGGAGCTGGTGCACGGCGACCTGTGCGGTCCAGTGACGCCAACGACCCCTAGTGGCAGGCGCTATTTCCTGCTGCTGGTCGACGACGTGACGCGGTACATTTGGGTATCATTGCTGACCACCAAGGATGCAACAACGAACGCCATCAAGCACATTCAGGCGCTGGCTGAGAAGGGGAGCGGGCAGAAGATGGGCATGCTCCGTACCGACAATGGGAAGGAGTTCACAGCCGCGGAATTCGCGATCTACTGTGCGGATGAAGGCATCCTGCACCACTACTCTGCTCCGTACACGCCACAGTAGAATGGAGTGGTCGAGCGGCGCAATCAGACGGTGGTGCCCATGGCGAGAGCGTTGCTGAAGCAGAGAGGGATGCCAGCTCAGTTCTGGCGGGAGGCAGTGGTGACTGTAGTCCACCTCCTGAACCGAGCGCCCACAAGGAGCCTACAGGGCATGAGACCCTATGAGGCCTGGCATAGCAGAGCGCCGGCCGTGGGTCATCTACGCACTTTCGGGTGCCTGACATTCACCAAGGAGCTCACCTAGCTGAAGAAGTTAGATAATCGCAGTCGGTCGGCATTTTCGTCGGGTATGCCGACAGCGCCAAGGCGCACCACTTCGACGAGAGATGTGGCTGGGACTGGGCGAAGGAGCAAGGATAGGTTGTACAAACGATGGAGGAGTTCGTTGTTGAGCACATCTGGAGAGGCGAGGCTGAGGACGCGCAAGGCACGCCATCGTCGGCCGGCTCGACTGCTCCGAGAACACCTTCGTCGGCTCCGGGGGAGTTGGAGAACGCGGGAGCAGCTGCGAACACAACTTCAACGATCGCTGCGGGCATGACATCGCCCACGACCGACTACCTCCACCAACTGAGCAACCCCACGTCAAACTTCGATCGATGGAGAAGAACAAGACCTGGGAGCTTACCGCACTCCTAGCTGGACACCGCCCCAACACCCTGAAGTGGGTGTTCAAACTAAAGAAGGATGAGAAGGAGGCGGTGATCAAACACAAGGCGGGGCTGGTGGTGAGAGGTTTTGGTCCAACAGGAGGGCGTGGACTACGACGACGCGTTCGCGCCAGTGGCGCGCATGGAGTCAGTCCGCCTTCTCCTCGTGTTGGCGGCGCAAGAGGGGTGGAAAGTCCACCACATGGACGTGAAGTCCGCATTCCTCAACGGCGACCTCAAGGAGGAGGTGTACGTCCGCCAGTCACTGGGTTTCGTCGCCGCCGGCCAAGAAGACAAGGTCTTCCGCTTGTGTAAGGCCCTCTATGGGCTGCGACAAGCGCCGCGCGCCTGGAACGCGAAGCTGGACGCCACACTCAAGGAGATGGGCTTCCAGCAGAGCGCGCATGAAGCGACGGTCTACCGGCGGGGCACGGGGCCGTCAGCTCTGCTCATCGGCGTCTATGTGGATGACCTCATCATCACTGGCGCCTAGGAAGAAGAGGTGAAGAAGTTCAAGGCATAGATGATGGCGAAGTTCAACATGAGCGACCTCGGGCTACTCTGCTTCTACCTCGGTGTCGAAATGTGCTAGGATGTCAAGGGCATCAGTCTGCGCCAAACGCACTACGCCAAGCGGATCCTCGAGATGGGGGAGACGGCTGGCTGCAACCCAGCCCACACGCCGATGGAGGAGAAGCTCCGCCTCAGCCGAGAGAGCAAGGCGGAGGAGGTCGACTCCACGCACTACCGGCGGCTTGTCGGCAGCCTTCGGTACCTCGTGCATACCCGACCGGACTTGGCCTTCGCCGTCGGGTACGTGAGCCGGTTCATGGAACGGCCCACGGTGGAGCACCTGCAGGCGGTGAAGCGTGTCCTCCGCTATGTGGCGGGGACACTGGACTACGGGCTCCAGTTCAAGAAGGCCTCAGGCATGGCGCGTCTGCTCAGCTACAGCGAAAGCGACCTCGCCGAGGACATCGACACAAGCAAGAGAACCAGTGGAACCATGTTCTTCCTGGGTGGTTGCTTGGTCAGCTGGCAGTCCATCAAGCAGAAGGTGGTGGCTTCCTCGAGCTGCGAGGCAGAGTACATCGCCACTACGACTACAGCAACACAAGCCCTCTGGCTGTCTAGGCTGCTCGCTGAGTTGCTGGGCAGGGAGGTGGATGTGGTGGAGCTAAAGGTGGACAACAAGTCTGTCTTGGCCCTAGCCAAGAACCTAGTCTTCCATGAGAGAAGCAAGCACATAAGGATCAAGTATCACTTCATCAGGGATTGTCTAGAAGATGGGAGCATCAAGGTTGACCACATTGCTACCACTGATCAGCTTGCAGACATCCTCACCAAGTCACCATGTGTGGCCAACAGTTGTCACAGAAAACAATGGTGGTAGAAGACAGTGGCAGATACAGCTCCTGAAGCAACTGGCGCACCCAACAGCACTCAACGACGGCGTGGGCAACAGCACGGTATTCCGCTTTAGCACTGGAGCGAGAAACTGTAGTCTGCCGCTTAGAGGACCAGGACACCAAGTTGTCACCGAGGTAGACGCAGTAGCCAGAAGTAGAACGCCGAGAGTCTGGACACCCTGCCCAGTCAGCGTCGGAGTATGCGGTGAGGGACTGGACAGGACCATTGCCAAGGTGAAGTCCGGTGGAGAGAGTGCCCTTGACATACCGAAGAATCCACTTGACCAGCGCAAGATGCGGCTCGCGGGGATCATGCATGAAGAGGCACGTCTGCTGAACAACATAAGCCAAATTCGGTCGAGTCAGAGTCAGGTACTAGAGAGCACCGGTGAGGCGACGGTACTTAGACGGATCCGTGACAGGAGCACCATCCGAGGCTGAAATCTTGGCCTTGGAGTCCACTGGCATCGACGTGGAGTGGCACTCATCCATGCCAGCGCGCCGCAGCAACTCGGCAGCGTACTGACGCTGGGACAGGAACAGGCCGCCGGAGGAGCGTGTGACGGAGATGCCGAGGAAGTGGTGTAGCTTGCCGAGGTCGGTCATCGCAAACTCAGAGCGTAGGCGCTCTGTGATGCGAGTATGGAGTGCTGAGGATGAAGCCATCAGGATGATGTCGTCGACGTAGAGCAGCAGGTAGGCGACGCCATCGTTCTCTTTATAAATAAAGAGAGATGCATCGGATGCAGACGGGCGGAAGCCAAGCGTGCGAAGATGCAAGGCGAATCGCTGGTGCCAAGCGTGGGGAGCCTGCTTTAGTCCGTACAGCGACTTCTGCAGCAGGCATACGTGGTCGGGCGTTGAAGGATCAACAAAGCCAGGCGGCTGCTGACAGTAGACTGTCTCATCAAGACGACCATGGAGAAAGGCATTCTTCACGTCAAGCTGATGTAGAGGCCAAGAGCGGGAGGCGGTGATGCTAAGGACGATGCGAATCGTGGCCGGCTTAACGAGGATGCTGAGGACGATGTGAATCGTGGCCGGCTGGACGACTGGACTAAATGTCTCGTCGTAGTCGACACCGTACTGCTGGGAGAAGCCACGAACCACCCAACGCGCCTTGTGACGAGCAAGTGTGCCATCCAAATGGAACTTGTGCCGAAAGATCCATTTGCCGGTGACGACGTTGGTGCGGGGTGGATGAGGCACTAGGCACCAGGTGCCGTTGTCGATGAGCGCCTGGTACTCATCGACCATGGCCGCATGCCACTTCGGATCGGCGAGGGCGCGCATGGTAGTCGCGTGGCAGCGGTGATGCGGTGGAGACGAAGGCGCTGCTGTAGTCGACGGGAGTGATGGCGCTTGTCTGGAGTCGAGTCAAAGCGCGAGTAGGGCGCTGGGAGGTGCTGCAGCGGCACCGGTCGCCTCCCCAGCCGCGCTGGGAGGTGCTGGAGCAGCTCTGGCCGCCTGGGCTCTGACACGCATGGCACAAACTAGACGCAGACTTGATAGGTGGAACCAGGGACTGGAGACCGGTGACGGCGGCAGGACCAGGATGCCCGAGGCGGGCATGCCATAAGATGGCGGTGTTGGTGGAGGTGGCGAAGGCGCGGCTGGTGGAGGCAGCTGTGGGGTAGGTGTAGAGGTCCCCGGAGCTATTGCAGCGAAGCATCACCTGACTGGTCTGAGGATCCTTAATGAAAAAACCAAAGGCGTCAAATTCAATGGAACAATGATTATCACGTGTGAATTGACGGACTGAAAGAAGATTGCGAATAATATGTGGAACCACCAGAATATTATTGAGTGCAAAGTTGGATGAAGGAGACGCGAGCTGGGAGTCACCCTGGCAAGTGACTAGTAGGGAGTTGCCGTTGCCGACAACAACCGAGGAGGAAGAAGGACGGGAGCGAGAGAGGAGTATACCATCGTTGGATCTCATATGCGAGGTGGCACCGGTGTCCATCACTCAAGGTGCACTGCCTGAGTTGAATTGCATTTGGCTCAGGGCAGCCACCAAGGCAGTAGGATCCCACACCTGCTGCTGCGGGGTGTAGGCAGTGTGCGCCTGAGGCGGCTGGCTGTACGGGCTAGGGCTGGCCGGAGGGCGCCACTGCCCACCGCCGGCAGGGAGGCCGGCCCCCAGGCTGAAGCAGATCCACGGCCCGAGAGGCGGCTGCTGCTACTGCTGCTGGCTGGTTTGCTGCTGCTGCTGTCCATGCCGCCCACCGTGACGGTTGCCGTTCTCGTTGCCGCCCCTATTGTTGCCCTAGCGAGGCTGAGATGGGTTGGCAGGGGGCGGTAGGAGGAGGACGGGGGGCGGCAGCCGTCCGTGCCGTAGCTGGAGGAAGATGAACTGCCCGCAACCAGCGTTGTGTTCTTCTGAACTTTCTCCTCATTGGCAAGGCGAAGTTCCTTCAGAACCATCATGTTGCGAGCGGCGGCGAAGGTGGGCAACACGTCACAGTTGGCGATGTCGTCGGCCGTGCTGGAGAAGCGAGGGTTGAGCCCTCGGAGCAGATTGAGGACGAGCCTAGGATCGGCGACCGCCTGGCCGACGTCGCGAAGAGCATCAGCGGCCTGCTTCATGCGCTGGCAGTACTAGTCGATGTTGGAGTCGCCCTGGGTCATGGAGTGGAACTGCTCGCTGAGGAAGACGGCCCGAGGCGCTTTGTTGGCGTGGAACAGAGCGGCAATGGCGTCCCAGAGGTCGTGAGCGTCCTGATCTTCTGCCATGGCGAGGTCGAGGGTGTCATCGGAGACGGAGCCGAACATCCAGCCCCGGACAGCGCAGTCCGCTACATCCCACAGCGGATCAGTGGGGTTGGCCACATTGGTGCCGTCGATGTGGCCACGTAGCATGAACTTGACGCAGAGCGCCTTGAAGAACGTGGACCACTTGGTGTAGTTAGGGTTAGCCAACTCCAAGGTGATTGGAACGTGGTTCTTGACGTTGACGGCGACGTAGTTGGGAACGGCGATGGGGACGACGGCTGGTGGTGGATCAACCAAACCACCGTCGTTCTCCTTCGAATCGTCGTTCTCCTTCGGCGGCATGGAGGCGGCCTGCTTGAGAGAGGAGGGAGCGGCGGAGGCGGCAGGGGCGGCGGCAGCGGCCTGGATAGGCGGCGGCGGCAGCAGGGTGGTTGGCGGCGGCGGCGTCCTGGGTTAGGATCTACACCTAGGCTTTGATACCATGTAGAGAGATAACGGAACACCTCTTACCCTTAGGGGTTGGGTGGCTTTCATATATATAGTCATACATGACTTGGAGTACAAGTAAACACAATTACATAGGACCCCCTAGGATATATACAATTATATATCTAACACTGTCTGCAGACATTATCTTCCAGCCTCTACCAACCCACCCTTGAGTGAGACCGTGACCCGGCAATGCCATGCATAGAGCTTGCCCATCCCAGAAGTGGACGTCCATAATGAAAGGGTCCGTAGGGTCCGTTTGGTACAACTCAACTTCACCGATGAATCAACTTTTGTTGGCTTTAACTCAAAAAGCAGCTTCACTGAACAAGCTGAATCTGGTTTGGTGATCCGTTTGACAAGATAGCTTCATCTAGTGTAAGAAATATAAAATGACCATAATAGCCTTGTTTTTTCCTTTTTTCTTTATTTCTTATTTTCTTTGTCCCTCGTGTAGAGAGATAGCGGAACACCTCATGCCCTCAGGGGTTGGGTGGCTTTCATATATATAGTCATACATGACTTGGAGTACAAGTAAACACAATTACATAGGACCCCCTAGGATATATACAATTATATATCTAACACTCCCCCGCAGTCTAAGCGGGAGTATCGCGGACGCAAAGACTCGACCTAAAATCAGTAAACAACTGTACAGGCAAGCCCTTAGTCATGATGTCAGCGAACTGGTGGGAGGACGACACATGGAGTACTCAAAATCACCAAGCGTGACCTTCTCGCAGACGAAGTGGATGTCGATCTCAATATGCTTGGTCCGGCGGTGATGAACAGGGTTAGCTGTCATATACACAGCACTGACGTTATCGCAGAAGACAACAGAGGCAGAGGATAGCGACAGATGCAGCTTCTGAAGCAACTGGCGCACCCAGCAGCACTCGGCGACGGGCCTCGGGCATCCTGGCGCCTGGTACCTCGCCCACCCCGTACCAACGTCGTCACCGGAAAATGGATCTTTCGGCACAAGTTCCATTCCGATGGCACGCTCGCTCGCCACAAGGCGCGCTGGGTGGTTCGCGGCTTCTCCCAGCAGCATGGCGTCGACTACGACGATACGTTTAGTCCAGTCGTCAAGCTGGCCACGATCCGCATCGTCCTCAGCATAGGACCCCCTAGGATATATAAAATTATATATCTAACACCTCGGCCTTATCTGCTCACCAGCACTCCACCGCACAAGTCAAAAAGCTCATCAACATAGTACAGACCCCATCGGATTCCTCTTCCATGCGCTGCCATAGCCCAACTTCCGCACGCTTTCCGACAGCCTCTCGAGCCAAGCCCCAAATGTCGCTGACTCAGGGGGGCTCGCCCGCGTCCCCGCCGGCCCGCTTCACCTCGAGTTGAGCCCCAACAGTAGTGCCCTTGTTGGCAGCCTCGTCCTCGGCCAGCAGCCTCGGCAGCATCGGCTCGCCCCAAGCCTTGCCTCGGTAGCCGCACGCTCGTCGGCGTCCTCGTCCACACGCCGGTCTGCCCCGAGCCTCGTCGGAGGAAGCTCGGTGAAGCTCGGCCTGTGAGAGAGGGATTTGGGGGGACTTCCACCTTGAAGCTGTTTTGGTTGCCACCGTTTGGCAAGTGAAGCTGGAAAACAGCTTTATGAAGCTGTCCATAATCCCTACCAAATACCCCCAAAGTAGGTGTCCTTGTTCACTCTGGATGCCACCATGCGTGTTGTGGGTGTCCCCGCCACATGAACTGCCATTTACAGATAACCGTCCACAGCAGTTAGGAGTCAAGCTTGCATCACAGCAACAAAGAACCCTAAAACCTGGCAACACCATGACTTATGACCACTGAACTCCACACCAACACCCGCATTTACGTCACTAGGTGAGCCGGTTAGCATGAGACCGCACACGTGCAACAAAGCTATCACTACACATGATGATCACCACCCCACCACCCATGTAGATCCGAGGATCCCGCCTAAACGACATGGCGATAGCAAATCCAATGGCTGCTGACCCCTATGGCCAGTTTAGATTGGCCTTTTTGGTATGTTGCCCTTTGGGCATGACATTAGGCTACCGGCTGCACCTAGTTAATAGGTCCATGTGTGCCTTTTTAGTACATCGGTCTCTTCTACAGGCAAGGGGGGATTCCCCTGATTTGCTGTACTTGTATTAGTATTAATCTTAGGTTAATCCTTGCCTGTATATATGGTTGTACTCTCGTACCTCATAATCAATCTACATGTTTAGCCTGTCATTTGGCTTCTATGGTATTAGACACCTAGTTATTTCTGCTACCCTGCACGGTATTCCTTGCCGTCGTTGCCTCCCCTGCCCTGTTGCCCTCACGTTGCATTCATATGGCCCACCCCTCCTCTCTCTCCCAAGGTTGTGGCTAGTGCCAAGGCGTATGTTGACACCGACGCTAAAGCTGATTGCCTGTGGAAGTGTGCATCCGGGAGGCCTAGGACTTACGGCTAGCTGTCCTCGCCTGCATCTGAGCATGAAGCTACAAGATGGCCAAGGAGCGTGTTGCCGTTGGGCAGGCGTCCCCTAATCCCGAACCTGAAGACTATGGTGCGTCAAGGCTGTCGCCATCCTTAACCAGCAAACCCAAGCTATCGCCGTCCATAACATCTGGTCCCTTCCAATCATTCTCGATTTGGCCTCTGGCACAGTGGATGAGTTATTTCTCCTCATTGATGACAAGTACCACCTCCAGGATCTTCTCCATTGAACCGCCTCTCTTGCCCCTCCCCGACCGGTAGCACATGGATTTTGTGGTTTGTTCATGGATCTCAGGCCTCGTGAACAATGAAAATTAGAGGGTTATTGGGCTGGCCATATGGGCCTAGGCACCCATGGGGTTTAATAGTAGATGATTGATCGTTAGGAAAGGATCTCCGTTGATTAGGTGTTTGAATCTATAAACTCTAGGATATCCTTGCCTATATATTGTAACACCCTGTGGCTTTCATCAGTCAATCCATTCAATTCCCAAGCATACTTTCCTTTAGGCATACACGAGTCTAACCCACAAAGGGTACCACACAACAAACAGAAGGAGATGATGCTCGATGTCACGAGCAATGTACTAGAGTCACCTTTCGCGAACTCCCGTTGGAAATAGGTGCAAGAACCCCTCACAATGCACCGATCGGAGCCAGCGATAATCACCAATCCTTTGCTCAACGATCCTGATATACCAAATCATCTAGGAGTCGGCAAACTCCAAGAGCAACAAGAGAACTCCGATGTGATGCAAGCCCAAGTGCCACCAAATGTGCCAACGCGATACAAATGCACTAGCTTTCTCTCTCAACTCACTAGAATAATCAACAATCAAGCAAATGTGGTTGGAGTGGAGTGTTTTAGCTCTAGGTGTAAGCAAGTGAAGCAAATGGTGAAGTGTTGTGCCCCAAAACTGGCCACCACGTTTAAATAGGGACCCAAGGCTCAAAGAGCTGTTGGCCCCAACACCGTGCAAAAATCAGGGTCACCGCACGCGACGCACGCGTCTGTCTAGTGCACGGATGGTCGCCACGTGGCTTCACCATTCAACTGTGCTCGTTGGATCCGAATGGCTAACTCACTCAGAACATGTCATTATGTTGCACGGATAGTCCTTGTATGGTGACTGGACCGTGATAGCGTTCGGTCGGTACACTCAGTGCGCAAACTTCTCAATCACCGGATAGTGCGAACACCGTGTCCGGTCTAGGCGCGTTCGGTCATTTCCAGTAAGGTTCCAAAGACAACTTTGAATCACCGGACGCGTCCGATCAACACTGGCCGGACTCTCTTAGCATTCGGTGCTCACTTAGCAATCAGCCCGAGGCTAAGGTTAGACACCAGACGCTTCCAGTCCCATGGGGATCATCGTCCAATGTTCCACAGTGAGCACTTTTTCATCTCTATTCTCTTTACCCTTTCTCACAAGTGCTAAACACAATGTGTATCACCTTTGTGCATGTTTGTTAGTATTTTCACAAGTCTTTTTCATGGGTGTTTACTTTGCACACTAGGTCTAATGCAGATGCACTCAAGTTAGATCATCTAGTGGCACATTGATAACCGAATCACTAAGATTGCTACCCTCTTGATAGTACGACTATCAATCCTAAACACACTCATCCTCTATGGTGTCTTGAGTGCCAAAACAAAAAGTCCTATGAAGTTTACCTTTGCCTTGATTTTTTTCTCTTTCTCTTTTCTCTATTTCAAGTTGGAGCACTTGATCCTCCAAATGTGATCTTCACCATCCATCACCATAATCACTTGGCACCATCACTTGATGTTATACCATCCTATCTCAAGTCCATACTTAGAGACGATAGGTTAGTATTTAAGGTTTCATCAATTAATCAAAACCAAACTAGGGCTTTCAGTTGTACATCCACAGGTGACATGCAACAACTGAGGATTGTAGCCTCCTCATGAAGGTGAAGCTGAAGGCTCGTGGCTTATGGGGGTACGATCGGGTATGGTGACATGGATCACACAACTCTTGACTCGATTCTCTTTCCTGTGTCCTCGGAGATGAGCCACACGCTGATGGTGAAGAAGACGACCAAGGAGGTGATCAAGTCCATCCATGTTGGTTTAGAGCGTGCATGCAACTCTATGTTGCAATGGCTCTAGAGGGACCGAGAGTTGCTCTCATTCCGTGATGACATGCATATTAATGACTTTGCGCTCCACCTAACACGGATGATGGGCTCCCTGAATCTCTAGCAAGAACATCAGCGAGCAGCGCGCGAATGAGAAGCTCTTGTGCATTGTCCCCAATTAGTTTAAGAAGGTGGCGATTGCAATCGACACCTTGCTCGACATGGCAAAACATTTAAAGGTGATTGATGACGACTATGCAACGACATTAGCTCCAGATCAGCTGATCCTCTTAGGCAGCAAACTCTACTTCATCGAGGAGCATTGGTGGCTAGTGCGGTTGAAACAGAGACAAGATAGCGAGGGATGTTTGAAGCTTCCTAAATCACGTGGCGGTGCGCGTCGTCGCTCCCATGGTGGGCGCAAAACGCAGATCCGCCTGCCGGACACCGGTGCTTCTTATGGTACATGCGTGCACGCTCTTGGTGGCGCCAGAGGTCATGCAGGCATTCTTTGCCATGATCGCCGACGATGTTGAGGAGTTGGAGGGGTGGTACCTTGACTTGAGTACTACCAACCACATGACGGGCCACACGAAAGCGTGTCTCCGAGCTTGATTGCTCATCTTCGAGATCTCCATGATAGACCTTGGGCTCTCCACCACTTTCTTGGCCTCTTCAACATGTGCTCCTTTGACGGTTCGTTCGTGTCAGCGACAGTACGTCAACAGTCTGCTCCAGCATGCTGCATGGCTGAGTGTCAGCCACGGCGACTCTGGCTGAGTGTTACCCCTTTTTCAAGATTGAGGGAAGCCACTCTGATGCAGCTCGGCCCATGAATTGGTAACCATTGGCTAGGAGGTGCAGGATCTGGTTGCGAAGGCAGCAGATCTAGCCACCCCAGGGCTGAATGGGCTGCTGCCTCAGGGAGCTGAGGAACACTGCTCTCCAACCATGAATACCACAATGAAAGAAAGGGAAGATCCTCCCTGCCACCTTCATCACCACTGCGCGGGGCTCTGTCGACTGAGATGGTGAGGAGGGTGTTAGACGGGTCCACCTGAGTTGCTCGAGAGTACAATGCAGACATCGGTTTTGCTCACCTATAACTGACCAAATTATCTGAAACAATGTGAGGTGCAATTTATGGATAACTGGAGATTCAGTGGTTATTAGCCAATTAGAATTTTGTTTTTAAAAATGTTAAGGCTTGCAATAGTGACCAGCATCATGCCCTCATGCATGAGTTTACAGCAAAAATGATCATTTAAATTCAACTGGCTCTTAAATGTATATGCAACAGCTTACACATTAATATTTATAGGCATGTCTTTTCTGGATTGTTCACTCCAATCATTTTATTTGTCTGTTTGTTATTTATCCTTGTAATCAGGTGATTATTTGTGCTCTATGCTGAACCATGGATATAACATTGAGATGCTATTAAGTGTATAATCAATTCACCATCCTTGTACATCCTAATCCACTCCCTGATACATCTTGCAGGTCTCTCCAATAATGCTACAACAAATGACTTCATAGAGATAGGCTCAATAGTGTGCTTCTGTGCTGTGCATAGCCATGGTTTTAAGATGCTTTTTTCATTATCAGCGGTTCTTCGGCATACACCTTGTCCACCTGTTGGATTCACTATTCTAAAGGCTGGTTTGAACAAGTCAGTTCTACTGTCAGTTTATAGCTCACAAAATTCGCGAGATGGTGAAGATCACCGTAATTCACATGGTATAACCTCATAGTTGTAAACATTTTGGAATTTTTATTGATAAATTAATGCATGTAATAAAAGGTCTAAGCCTTAACAGGACACCCAGGAGACACTCACCAAGATCATATACACAGACAGTAGTATGTGCTGCTGAATAGCTTACTGCTTTTCTTTTTTATTCTCTGTTTATACACAGCCGAGAGCTACAGATATGGCTGTGATAGCCTCCTACTTAATGAAGAAAATTACTACATAATCAGCCTTACTATTTTACTTAACTACCAGCTTAAATCCTTCTAACAATAATGACTCAACCTGAACAATTATCTGGGTACACAACATTATTTGCTAACATGTAATATGTGGGATTAAAGTTCCACAAAAATTACCCTTAGGCAATTAATTCTGAAATGGATGGTGAAATTCCCCTGTGGTGCTAATTTTAATAGTATGATAGTATGTCTCTGGGTGTGTTGTAGAGTTCTGTTATTCTTAATGCAATGATTAATCTGTGTGCGTGGTGTGTGTTATTATGTGGGTTCTACTCTTGAGTTCTCTTCTTAATGCAATGATACACAGCTCTCCTGTGTATTCGAAAAAAAATAGTATATCTCTGGGTTACTATATTGTGTTCTCCTATACAAGCAGGTGATTTGCCTCTGCCACTGGTTTCATTCCAATTACATATCTTTGTTTAGCAGAGTAGCCTTGGGCTTCTGTCATGTTAGAACTCTTCCTTTTGTGCATTGACTTTATAATATCTATTATTTGGATTTGCATTCGTATAGTTCTTATTTTGATAACTATATTGGCATAGTAGAGGAATTATACTTTCAGCAAACATTTATTGAAAATTTGGAAGATGTCTATGTTTCAGTTCCATTTTACTATTCTTTGTTATAAAATCAAGAAACTTCAACCTAGTTTTTTTGCTACAATTGTACGTCTCCGTAACTTCTTTTATGCACTAATCCAAGCAGGATGACTTCCTGTTATTGTGGTCTGGTAACATGCAGATTTCGATACTAGGAAAGTAGGTCCCATTTTTAGAAAACCCATAACATGTTATTTACCTTTTCTTTTGTTTCGCAGAGAAAAAAATTGCTTCATATCTCAGTAAAATTGGTCAGAAATTTCTCTCAGTGTATCGTTCATATGGAACTTATGTGGCTTTTGTCACAATTCTTTTGACTCTATACTTGGTGACCCCTAATTATATATCATTTGGTTACCTATTTTTCCTTCTATTTTGGATTATTGGAAGGCAGCTTGTGGAGAAGACAAAAAGGCGATTATGGTTTCCTCTAAAAGTATATGCTGTGGTGGTTTTTATTTTTACCTACACCCTGAGTGTTTCACCGATCTTTGCAGAATCAGTCTCAAAGTTCGTTAAACTATACCCTGATCTGGGATTTGACCCTGAAGCTTCTTTGTTGGAAAATGTTTGGCAATCATTGGCCATTCTAGTAGTAATGCAACTTTACAGTTATGAACGACGACAAAACAGTGACAAGAACTTTGGTGTTTCTGATGCTTCAGAATCTGGACTTCTGGGGTTCTTAAGAAGGTTTCTAATTTGGCACAGCGACAAGATATTATCAGTTTGTGGCTTTTATGCTTGCCTATCATCAATCAGTTTATCTGGCCTAATTTACCTGTTAGGCCTCATTGTGTTTTCTATGTTACCAAAAGTTTCTCGAATTCCTTCCAAGGTGTACCTTGTCTACACTGGTTTACTTGCTGCATCTGAATATCTATTTCAAATGGTCTGCAAGCCTGCACAAATGTGTCCTGATCAGCACTTCTATGATTTGTCTGTGTTTCTTGGTCTGAAATACTATGATTCTGGGTTTTGGGGTGTCGAATACGGGCTTAGGGGAAAGGTTTTGGTGATTGTGTCCTGCACCATTCAGTATAATGTTTTCCATTGGCTAGATTTGATGCCGACATCTCTAGTACATAAGGGTAAATGGGAAGAGCCTTGCCAGCTTTTTATCTATTCCAATCCATCTTATAGTCCCGTGAGAAGCAACGAAGAAAGTCATTCATCTTATAGGTTTACTTCGTTGTTTTCTAAAGTTCAAGGTCTTATAGGTAGTAGTTCAAGTTCATCACTGGGTCCAGGCAGTACTCAGCAGAAATCAGAGTATGTTGATAATGTCATCAAAGGCTCAGATGAGGACAAAAGACCCTCGTTTGCAAAGATTTGGGGATTGTCAAAAGAAAGCCACAAGTGGGACAAAAGAAGGGTTATTTTTCTGAAAAGAGAGAGATTCGAAACCCAGAAGACAACATTCAAATGTTACATAAAATTCTGGATAGAAAATCTTTTCAAACTGCGAGGTCTGGAAATTAACATGATTGTGTTACTATTGGCAAGCTTTACACTGTTGAATGTTGTATCCATCTTCTATATCATGTGCCTCGTCATATGCATTCTTATGAACAGAGATCTAATCCAGAAATTGTGGCCCCCTTTTGTGTTTCTGTTTGCTTCTGTCTTAATACTTGAATATTTTGCTCTTTGGAATGATGAGATACCCTGGTTTCATGGTATCAATGACATAGAAGTCCACTGCCGTGAATGCTGGAAGAATTCAAGGATTTTCTTTGAGTACTGCTCAAAATGCTGGCTTGGTATGTCATTGAGTCTTTCCTTGCAGTAACTCGATGCTATTCAATGTTTTATTATAGATCGGTACATCAGTATTTACTAACTATTTCTACATGAACATGATCCAGGGATAATTGCTGACGATCCTCGAATGCTGATTAGCTACTATGTTGTGTTTTTATTTTCCTCTTTTAAGCTTCGCTCTGAGCACTTTTCAAGCTTCTCAGATTCAGATACATATCGCCAGATGATGTCCCAAAGGAAAAATGCAGTAGTATGGAGGGACCTCTCACTGGAAACAAAAAGCTTTTGGACATTCCTTGACTATGTGCGGCTTTATGCTTATTGCCATTTATTGGACATAGTTTTGGCATTAATTGCAATTACTGGTACTCTAAAGTATGATGTTCTGCACCTTGGGTATCTCGGATTTGCTCTGGTTTTCTTTAGAATGAGACTTGAAATATTGAAGAAGAATAGGATTTTCAAGTTTCTACGGATGTATAATTTTGGTCTCATTGTTCTGTCACTTGCTTATCAATCTCCTTATGTTGGGCAATTTAGCTCTGGCAAGTGCGATCAAATTGACTACCTGTACGAAATAATTGGATTATACAAGTATGACTATGGTTTTAAGATAACATCACGATCGGCTTTTGTTGAGATAGTAATCTTCCTATTGGTATCTGTTCAATCATACATCTTTAGCTCTAGCGAGTTTGATTATGTGTCAAGATATCTTGAAGCAGAGCAAATTGGTGCTATGGTCCGTGAGCAGGAAAAAAAAGCTTTAAAGAAAACTGAGCAGCTGCATCATCTTCGCAGGTCTGAGGAGCATAAACGTCAGCGGAATATGCAGGTGGAGAGGATGAAGTCTGAGATGTACAATTTGCAAAGTCAACTTAACAGAATGAACTCTTTCACACCAATAAAGGATACGTCTCACAATGAGGGCTTGAGGCGCAGGAGGAATGTGAAACTTAATAGTGATGCTAAAATCTCGCATGAAGATAATGAGATTGTCTCACCAACAAAACAAAATAAGACTGGAAGCACGGAGTCATTACAGTTCTTTGAATTTTCTGTAACAGATACACAGCATAACATGGCAGGTTTGATGTTCCAGGGTCCATCTGATACTATGAGATCACCAATCAGGGGAAGAAGTGAAGAACATGTGCTTGCTGATAACATTAGAAAAAATTTCCTTGGTTTGACACCTGAGATCACTGAGGTTGAGGAGAGTGATGACAAAGCTAATTGTAATTTATCCAAAGGGGAGAAGGCAAGGGGACAATATAAGGAAAACCCGCTAAAATCAGCTGTACAATTGATTGGTGATGGTGTTTCTCAAGTTCAGTCATTTGGGAACCAGGCAGTCACAAATATTGTTAGCTTCTTGAACATTGACCCAGATGAACCACACTCCAATGAGCATCCTGCAGAAAGTGACATCTATGATGTTGTTGAAAGTCAGAGGGAAATGCAAGATGGGCAGCTTCCAAGAACACATTCAGTTCTAGATACCTCGGGGACTAAAGCGAAATCAAGCATGCCAATTGGTGTGATTTTTTGGTATATATGGTACCAGATGCGAAGTAATTATGATTATGTTTGCTATTGCTGTTTTATTCTGGTTTTCTTGTGTAATTTTAGTTTGCTATCCATGGCCTACCTTGGGGCACTTTTCTTATATGCTCTTTGCGTGAACTATGGCCCAAGTTACTTGTTTTGGGTCATCATTCTGATCTACACTGAGCTCAACATTCTGTCACAGTATATATATCAGATTATCATTCAGCACTGTACATTTACCTCTTCTTCAGAGATTAGGTTTCCCTGACGATAAAATAAAAGCATCGTTTGTTGTCAGCATATTGCCTCTTTTTTTAGTCTATATATCCACTCTCTTGCAGAGCTCGATCACTGCCAAAGATGGTGAATGGGTTCCGGTAACAGAATTCAGCTTTCTTAGTGCAAGGAACGACATTGAAGAGAAACACTATATAGCTTACAGTTGGAGAGAGAAGCTAAAACGTTTGCCCTTACCTGTAATGAATCTCATAAGGATGATTGTTAGAGGCTTATCTAGATATTGGATGTCATTAACACATGGTGCTGAATCTCCTCCATATTTTGTGCAAGTTACGATGGAGGTTAGCAATTGGCCAGAAGATGGAATCCAGCCAGAGAGGATAGAGTCTGCCATAAATAGGGTGCTTGATATTGCTCATGAAGAAAGATGTCAGGCAAACTTGCCTTCCCCTTGCCACTATTGTAGTAAAGTCCGGATTCAAAGTATTGAAAAAAGCAAAGAAAATTGTAATATGGCTCTTGCTGTACTAGAAGTTGTTTATGCTGCTCCTGTAGAGTGCCAATCTAAGGGATGGCACAAATCTCTCACTCCAGCAGCTGATGTAGAAAGAGCGATTCATGAATCACAGAAAGCAGGATTTTTTGAAGAAATAAATTTTCCTTACCTGATCGTCTCGGTGATTGGTGGAGGTAAAAGAGAGATTGATCTTTATGCATATTATTTTGGCGCTGACTTGGCAGTTTTCTTCCTTGTTGCGATATTCTATCAATCTGTCCTAAAAAATAAGAGCGAATTCTTGGAAGTTTACCAGCTGGAGGATCAGTTCCTAAAAGAATTTGTTTTCATCCTTATGGTGAGCTAATTTACTGTTCTAGTTAAGTTTCATCTTATAAGGTCTTTCCCGTATTGATTGCCGTACCTCTTGCAGGTTCTCTTTTTCTTGATAGTGGTTGACCGCATTATATATCTTTGGTCCTTTGCTACCGGCATAGTTGTTTTCTACCTTTTTAATCTTGTGCTTTTCACATATTCTGTCACTGAATATGCTTGGGGAATGGAGCTAGCTCACAGGGATGTCGGAGGACTTGTACTACGTGCAATCTACCTTACCAAATCAATTTCCCTAGCACTGCAAGCTTTACAGATCAGATATGGTATTCCTAACAAGAGCAACTTATATAGACAGTTCTTGACTAGCAAAGTTACACAAGTGAATTATTTGGGCTTCCGGCTGTATCGCGCTTTACCATTCTTGTATGAATTGCGGTGTGTACTTGATTGGTCTTGCACAACCACATCATTAACAATGTATGATTGGCTGAAGGTATGTATCAGCTGCCAATATTTTTCTTGTGCAGTAACTGTCATGAGGGGCGGTGGCTGCATGGTCGCCAGAGGGAGGGGCATGCAGCTATGGTCAATTGCAGTTAATGGTTGGAAATTGTAGTCATGGCTGCGGCAATGAGGTGCATGCAGCTGTGGTCAATAGCAATTAAGTATTATGGGGAAGGGACTAGAGTAATGAGAGAGATTAATGAGGAGAGAAACGAGGAGACTAGAGCTGGGGGCGCATGCAGGCTGGGCTGCTATATATAACCTCTGTAATCAGCTTATGAAGGCAAGCAATGAAGAAGTATGAAGTTATCTCTAAGTCTCACCACCCTGCTGCTCTCAATCCCATCTATGCTTAGGTAGTCAGGCAGAAACCCTGGCGCCATTACCCCCCTTATCTCCCATATGAACTAAGGTTCATAACATCTGGTATCTTAGCCAATATCATGTCAGGTATTGACGTATCTGGCGTAGACTGTAATGTATGTTAGACCACTAGATGTATCTTAGCCAATATTATTAAATCTGCTAGTCGACTCTAGCAATCATGGTACCAATCAGGCGACTAGTCGCGATTAATCGACGACCAGGTCCACTAATCAACTCCTGTCAGTCGTCCTGGTCGTCTTTATGATACTCCGTATTTCTCTACATACCAGGACTTGTATAGGGGCTTGGGCCAAAACACAAGCTAGTCCAGGAGTTGATGCAGCCCTACCAGTTTGCTCGTCAAGTCGTCCGAAACAAGGTAGTCGGACGATTAATTGTCGACTAGTCGGATGATCAGGTTTCTGATCAAATCAGAGTGCCTAATCGAGTGCAGCAGGCCGACTAGGGCGATTAATCAGACGACCTGATAACATTGGTCTTAGGCTTTTAGCATTCTGTTGATGTGTAGTTACATAACTTAGTTGTAAGTATTCCCCATACAAGTTGTCCTCTTCTCACATTTTCATAGCAGTCTCAGACATTAGAAGTAGCATGTCTTGTGATTAAATTGCAAATTACAAATAGCTGGAAAAGCTTTATTTCTACCTCTGGATGTATCCACATTTATGTAATGGAAGCAAAGGACCGACAAGGCTACAACAATGACAACATCCCAAGTAATTGACCTGTTTCCCAAGAGTTTCGTGAAACTGCCAGATTTGAACATGAGTATGGTTTCTTTTTAAAATTTTAGCCAATATAATTGCCGGGTGCAATGATAGTCGCCTTGTTCGCTTGATCGTTTCAGTGGCTGATAAGCTTTTTGTGAGAGCAAAACACGGTTTCGATGACTGATAAGCCACACTTTGTCCAATAGAGACATTGTAGTTTTCCTGTGTTAAGTCATATGGCTTGTTAATAGATTCAGCTGTGAGCTGTGCATACTTTAGCATTTGTACTCAAAATATCTGATAGTTTTGAAAACATGGGAAGTCTTGTTAGTCCGCTAATTCGTCTTAGTAGCAAAAAACTAAATATCATTATCTGTTAAGTATGGATTCGTTTGTGGTTGTACGTGTGCATTACTTGTGACAGATAAGCATTGTGATCGGCGGCACTTGGATCTTACTTTTGTATTACCAAAGGGATTAGACAGATATATACACTTGGAAGACCAAGATACCTAGCCCACATAGGGTGGCGCATAAGCCTAACAGTCTAACACCCCCACCCCCCCGCAGTCGGAACGTCGCTAGAGCGGACGTTGAACGGAATTCTTGAAACACGGAGGATGGAAGACCCCTTAGTGAAGACATCTGTGAACTGTGAGGTAGTGGGCACATGCAGCACACGATAGCACCAATGGCGACACGTTCTCGGACGAATTGGAGGCCAATCTCCACATGCTTGGTGTGTTGATGTTGTACAGGGTTGGTGGAGAGGTGGACCGTGCTATTGTCGCAGTAGACGATGTAGGTGGAGTCAAGAGGGTGGTGCAGCTCCTGGATCAGCTGCTGCAGCCAGGAGGCTTGCCTCAGTGGTAGCAAAAAACCAAATATCATCATTGCATCTTTCAATGGACTAACGCCTTGCATATTCAATCTTATCTGCACACTTAGTCATAGGGTTAGTCCAATAGATTTCATCAATTAACCAAAACCAAACAAGGGCTTTTAGGGGGCAAGTTTTTTGGGGGTGGTGGCAGCAAGGTTGGGGTAGCAGGTGCACCCGAAAACACGAAACTCATGGTAGGAAGGTAGAATACCATAGAGGGAGAAGAAGGGAGTGGTCATGTTGAAGGCTTTGGTGGGGAGGCGGTTAAGGACATGTGTGATAGTGGAAAGGGTGTCGGCCCAGTAGGAGGGGTGCATGGAC